>CM070643.1:40019242-40414242 GCA_036346575.1 Dendrocalamus sinicus | reverse complement strand
TGTCAGCGCCGCCATTTGTGAGAAAGGGTGGGAGAGAACAAACCTACCACTAACTCCTTCTTTTATAATAGTAAAGATTTTGATTTATGTGTGTTGTTTTTTTATATAGGCTAGGTTTTTGGGCTTCATGTTTATGGCTTTTGGCTTATACTATAGTAATTAGCTTTTAAATAGTGTGTCTTTTTAAGATAGAGTCTACAAATCGATTATAGTAGATATTATACCGACTTTAGCTATGCTTGCCAAAATCGTATGCGACTATCGTAGATAAATATTTAACAATTTAGTACTAACATCTGAAAAATAATTAGAATAATATATCCTTTTAGCCTCACTTAGAAGTCAAGAACATTAGCGAATACTTGAAATTTAGCTAGAGATCTAAAATAAATGCAAACGTATATAGTTATGTAACATCTTTTTAATATTTTTAATATTTAATTTTCATAGCAGTGTCGAGTCCTGAACGTAGGGACGCGACGGGTATGAGTGATGGGTAGGCGGCCTTGGCTTAAAGAAATGATGGTGAGGTGGTGCTGTGGTGGCAGGAGAAAGAAATAGCGCACAGGAGGAGGGTGCGCATGGAGGCTGGGAGAGAGCGAAGACTAAGAAGATAAGAGATTAATCTTTGCTTGCTCCCTTTTAATAGGGAGAGGCTACAACCAAAAGGAAACATCTCCTAACTAAGGGAAATAATCTCTTATAAAATGAAAAGGAAAGCAACTGAACTAATTATCCTAACTTGCTGCCACATGATGATCGCTTTCCTCCGATGCCTTCCTTTCTTGCACCTCGTGTAGACCTGACCCCACGTGACATCTCTCGTCCTCGAGCTGGAACGAGGGACAGCGATGGCGGAAGTTGTGCGCATGCAGAAGTGTCAAGCCATTTGACGAGGACGTCCCCATCGCCGCGAATGATCTTCTCCGGGACAGGCAGCACCTTGCCGTGCAGCAGGGGGCAGCGCCGGTGGGTCCCCCACAACTGGCTGACATGGGGAACGTCGTGGAGCTTCTACCTTGGTCCCGCAGCCAATGAAGCAGCTGGACGGCGGTGAAGACAGAGCCAGACCCAAACGCCAATGTTGAATGTGATATTTTGTTGTGCTTGGAGTAGGCGCTGTCAAATGTCCCCGCTCGCGAAGGAGCCCATCAACTGTGGCATTGTGCCCATTCATATGTCCGGATGGAGGGCCGGTCATGGCCGTAGACCACACGGAATGTGTAAGTGATATGTCTTAGAGGTAATTTATGAAAAATGATTGTATCACTTTTATTTAACATCCTAAGTTTTAGCAAGTTCTGAAATAAGACAAATTTTAAACTTTTTGCTTGTATCTTATTTCCTTATCTTTTGATTGGAGTTCACTTGGAAAAAATAACATGTAAATATAAATTTTTGGACAAGAAATATACAACTGATAGAATTCAATTTGAATTAAAAATCGAATATAAAAAGATGATCCATTAAATGGTATAGAAAAATTTATAGTAGAAACTATTTCATAAACTCAAAAATAAGTTCATGGCGCTAGAAATAAAATTTTAAACATTTTTTAGCATGTTCCAAAAAAATTTCAAGTCAATATAGTGTTTGTTGCACAAATGACATTCAAGGAATTTTTGAGGAAACTCTAAGAAAGAAAAAAAATCTTGAAAACATTATACAAGAATTTGTACTGAGTCAGGAGCTTCTACAAAAATTTTCATAAATTTTGAAGCTCGTTTCCTATATCTAAAAATCACCCAAATTCACAGAGTAAAATAAAAATTTAAAAATCAATTACTCCCTCTCCCCTCTGACTACCACGTGGGGCCCACCTATATGGCATCTCCATCCACCTTAGCTGGCAACATTTCTCTTTTCCACCTCTTGCCTTGTGAGGGCGTATTCTCACAAATTGTGCCTTCTCCTGTTCATTTAACTCCCGTCACTGACGAGTGGGACCGAACCCCACTTGTTAGGACTTCTTCCCCTCTCGCTGATGTGTTGGGCCCATGCGTTAGCCATCTCCTTGCACCTTGTGCCTGCACTAGGCTCCTACATGGCTGCACCTCTGGCTCGACCGTGACTTCATCTCTGCTCCTCCCCCTCTCCTTTGTTGCACCCTAGGCTCGGTACCTACTCTGCAGTTCCCTCACGCGTCAACCATCTCCTTCCACCTCTACGCTACGTCGCGCCTGCTTGTAACACCATTGCATGCAACCTCTGTGACCAGCCCTGCCCTGTCTTATTGGCACAGTGCCATCACTACATCTGCAGCCTCCCCTTTGTCCCCTTCCTTTGTTCGTTCACATGGAGGAACCATGTGCCATGAGTTTCTCGCCTCGGCCGCCATTCTTCTTATCCTTCTCACGCCTTTCTCCTCACCTATTTAACCTCCTCCCTGCATCATTCTTCATCAACTCACTCTCTTGGTCTCTTGCGCACATTCCCTGAGCTCCTAGCTCTTTGAAACGCTGAGAAACTGAGCGTCATTCTCAACGCTGACGAGCACACCACCACGTTATGACAACTTCGATGAGCTTGTCCCCTTTCTGATCGTGTCATAGTGTGTCTCACCTTCCCTCTAAACTTCATTTTCATTTAATTGCTTTGAAATGCAGTGTAGAGTTGGGTAGCCATCGTCTTCCTTATCTCTGGCCAAGAATGCCGCCACTAGCCCCCCTCTCTCTCTCTCTAGTAAGTCTTTGGGCAATTCTTTGTTCTCCAGCATCTCTACCTAGTAAGTAAGCTAACAATGCTATTGCCCTATCCTTCATCACAGTTAGCTGTCATCGTGGAACCCTCACCACCATCCTTGCTTACCGTTGACCCACCACCTCAACCCCGTCTCTGGTGAGCTCCTAGTAGCCTCCTCATGCTAGCGCGCCCTTTAGATTTGAGGTTCTGTGCCTATAGCTGAGACTTCTTCATAACCGTCCATGGCACTGCCACGGTAGCATGGCACCGATGAAGCTCTAGCGACCATTGGTCCCCGAGCTACACCTACATGTGTCGCCTTAGCCCCTAGACCCTAGCACACTCAATCCCTAGGAAAGAACCACCCTCTCACATGATTTCCATCACACACCTAAGCAGCACTACTGCCTCTCATCATAGCATCACCACCACCGACCACATTTTCAGTCATAGCCACTTCCTAGAGCTTGGCCATGAGCCCATCTTTCCATTTTGCCCAAGTCAAGGCCACACCACTGCCTCCCTCGCTGAAGGCCATCATTGCTCACTGTCTTCACTCACTATGTCTCTCTCTGAAAGTGGACCCCACTTGTAAGAATAGTAATTAGTGCTAATGAACAGTTTGAAACTACTAAGTCTATAACAAGTGGGTCCAACTAGAAATAGTTAAGGTATTTTAAATAAACTAAAATTTAAAATATGAGTCACTAATATATTGGACCCACTCGGTAATTTAATAAATAAAACATAATTTATAATATATTAGACTAACATGCATGGCCTACATATAAGAAATTTTAGAAAAATAAATAAAATGAGGAAACCTCGCTTTCTCTAAAAGTTCTATGACACTTCGCTTTCTCTATTAGCAAGTGTATTTTCGGAGAATACACCTTCGACACCATTACTTTTATTCTGTTTTAGGATTTATAAACTGAATAAAATTCAAATAACCATAACTTTTACATATGAACTAGAAATTAAGCGGTTTTTATCTCTATATTTTTTCTAAACTCATGCGCTTTCAGAATATGTAGAGAATATTTGAATTTGGTCTCATTGAAACTATTTGGCTCTTATTTATACTCGCTTGGTTTTACATATTAGATGTTGCTCCAGAAATCTACGAGAACACTTTCAAGCAATTTCTGAGCAACTAGCGCAAGGCAAACACCTCCTTTGACCATGTTGATTCTAATATTTTAAGTATTGTATATTATTTGCAAAAACTATTTATGCATGCACGTATATTCACTAAAACAGCTATATTGTGGGTAATGGTAGTTGTAACCACTTGTATGCTTTGGTCCTCCTCATAAATTTGATATCGCCATTGTTCTAGCCCTTAGGTCATGGTTTATATAGTAGCTAATATAAATTTGGCTATAACACATTCACATATATTGTGTAGATGCTTATCCACATACTAGTTTTCACTAAGTTAGAATATTCAAAATAACATGCGTGTGGTTATGGGTGATTTTGAAATGTTAGACCAAAGGAGGATCCTCTGTTACTTTAGTATAAAATAAAATGAAAACCTAGATTTAGATGTGAGCAAGTTATATGATAAACAGAGAAATGTAAGAGGGTATCTTGCACGTAGCTAGGGGGAGTTTCTCACCTGAGTCAATTAAGGATCGAACTCTATTGCCACAAATCTAAGTCTAGCCCTACAATCACATGTGCAATATAGGCTCTGGCTGTAGTTGACTAAGTTATCTAGGACTAGCATTGCATTTTGGTAGACCGGAGTAGTGGGAGCATAAGAAGATTCATTTTATGGGTATTATTACAGTAGATTTTGGCATGGATTTCTAGGGTTCTGTCCTAGTCAGTTGCCTATGGTTGAGATGAGCCATACTTGTTGGATTTTGGTGCCTTTTTTATCTTTCGCTTCCGCATAACTTATTTTTTGTGTGCTCTATTTGGTCGACCAGCTCAAGTGTTTTAAACTTCACCATGTAGACTTATGTTTGATCGTTATCTATATACACTACCTTGTTTTAAATTTATCATGTATGAATGTAACATAAATGTTGTTGAATATATGTGCTAGTTACTGATTATGAAACTAGCATGATAAACACATAGAATTCATAATGCAAATTATGTATTTGACAGTATCCATTTACGATGATGACGATAGTGGCTGTGTCTATGTTTGTAGCCAATTCAAAGCTAGTTTTGGCACTGTTTCACAGCGTATTTACAAAAATAGCGAGACGCGTGGCGTACGATTGACAAAATGTCATTTTGCCGTCGGCGGTCGGGCGACAATACCACGCAGGCGACGCGTGGCACTGTTCCTGGCGGTAGGCACTTATCGCCCGATGGGTGGTGGGCGAGCAGCCGCCGCCCGAGAAGCGGCGGCGAGTAATTAGGTCGGCTGATTAGCCGGCCTAATTACCTGCCTAATTTTTTCCATTTAGTGTTTATTTGAATTTTTAAATATAACAAATGAGCGCAAAAAATTACCAACATTTATATACAGCCTTCTGACATAATGTTCCTTGCAATGTAATTTTTGGGGAATTTTATCCATGGCGAATATTTCTAAAAAATTCATACAATTTTGATATTTTACGAGTGTTTACATATAGCAAACGATCTCCAAAAATTACAAAATGTTATGTGAAGCCTTCCAATATATTAGTAATTACTATATAATTTCTTAAGAATTTTATGCGGTCTAAATTAGCCATGTTTGTTCGGATTAACTTAACCATGAATTTAACAAATATTTCATTTTTTATAATTTAATACATTATGAATTTGTATAATTAAAAGTAATTATAGTACTACAAAAAATACATCACATGATGCGATATGGCTCACTCTTCTGAGCCACTACTATATTCTCGCCACGCTTGCCTGTCCGTACGTGGTCTTGTCTTCTGTCGCGCACGAGCATATCCTGTTGAGTACGTTAGTCGGTCCAGAGGTTGCGTACTGAGTCGGAGGAGGTATGGAGACCGTTCTGTCTACTCAGTGGCTGGCGGTTGTCCAGTAGGCTGATGTATTATACGTTGGGTCCGGTAAAGGTTGAAGTCCTCCTGCTGAGACGTGCCAAATTGCAAGCCGCCCGCAATAATATCGTTTACAAAGGACTCTAGAAATCCCCTTTGTGGTGTGAACGAGCTCTCGCCCTGACCGTACGACATGGCAGCAAAGTGTCCAAACCATGCGTATGCCGAGAATGCTGAGCCTTGCCCTGCGTAAGCTACAGACTCTGGCGCTATGTACTGCTCTCTAGAAGCACCTAGGAGGCCCGTGTCATCATCAGTGGACTCATCGTCACCCCCAAGTTGAATTGGAATCTGCAAGACGAAACGATATTATTCACAATAAATAATCCAGATGTACAATACGAATCTCATACCTCCCGAATGTGCAGCAAAGATGAACGATAGGGAGCGTTAGTCTGTGCAGGTAGTGCAGATGGCAAAAGGGATGCATATCGATGACGGACCTACGGCGGGAGAACGCCATGATGTTAGTGGAAGGCAAGGCTAAATAGGAAAAAATATGTAGGTTCGTACGTAAGTTACCTCCTCATCGGTACGACGCACGGATGATCGGCGGCTAGTACTACGACGCCATGCAGACTCAGTAGATTGTGATGGCCGGCCGGACTCGCTAGGTCGTGATGACTTGGTGGGTGAGCATGGTGCCCCACTGGGTGGCTCATGTGCGCAGTGATCCGAGGAATGGCCGCAGGTAATGTTGTGCACTATTTTTTGGCCTGCTTTAGGATGAACTTCATAGTCTTTTGCAGGGCCGGTGGCATCTCCGGACTACTGATGGCGGCCTCCGACGTGCTTGTGATGTGTTGTGCCTACTCCAACTGAAGTGACATATGAAATAGGTTCAGTAACTAGCAGTATGAATTTTGAGAGACCATGTGGTTGTGACCCCATGTGTGTGATGAGTAATTGACATCGGTTTAGGAGAGTCGAGTTTGGTTTGAGTGGATCGGACCATGTCATTGCGCGGTGCAATCGGCATTGGTCGGACTTGGTAAAACCTGGTCAAAGTGCTTAGGATGGATATTATGTCGTTTTGACAGGTTTAGGCTTCTTCATGTGTAAGTATGATTTGTTGATGCTGTTATGCTTTCATGTATCGAGCGGTGCTATTTGATGTGTTTCTTGTCTATGATGGCTACAGGACGTCGAGGCGGAGTCGTGGCGAGACACGAGGAGATCGGACTAGGCACAGGTGGCACTGAGGTCAGAACGGTCGGATGTGTCGAAGACGGCGGAGATTCGATGTTGTTGCGAGTCGTGGACGACAAGGAATGCGAAGCTTCCCGGAAGGTGCAGGAGGGGCGTTTCGGTAAAAACGCAAAGCTGCACGAGTGGAGGCCAGTTCCGTTCGGGTTTAGCGGGCATAACAGGGTGGAGACCCGTTAGCCAAGGGCTATAAATAGGAGGGAGTGGCTGCATGACCCCTCATGGCTTTGGGAGAGAGTTAGGGTTTGCTAGAGTCAAAAGAAGCTTTGAGAGTTTATTTTGGCTTTAGGCTTTAGTTGGTGAGGCTTTAGTGGTTGAGAGCAGGAGAGGTAGTGGAGAGTGTCTCCTTCGTAGCTTCTCTCTGTGTGTGTGCCCCTCTTCAAGCATGTAGTGTTCTTGTGTTCTCGAGTCTTGGGAGAGGGAGAGGAGGAGTTGATGCCCATGTAATCTTTCCTTTGAATGTACATGCGTATGGGGACATCTCTATGATCCTCAATATCAATATGAGATGGCTTTGGTTGAATTTGATTAAGTCTCTGCTCTCTGTTGCTTATTTTCCTTCGATGCCTTCTATATGAGATTTTTGACTTTTGAGATTTGAGTTGTTTCTTCTCGGGAAGGTCCAAAATGAGTCGCTCTATGTTGGGATGATGCCTCAAGATCATTTGATCGATTTTTCCGAAGAGCAAATCAAATGAATCAAAGATTCACCATTTTCAGCTTCTCTGTTCTTCATTTCTTGTTTCTAGGGTTTAAGGTAAATTTTGATTCCCTTCCAGAGATGGCCTGATTTTTGTCCGAGAAGTCTTTTAGTTATTGCTAACTTAACTGCAAAATCTCATGAGCAAAGGACTTAAGACCATTGAGCAATTTGGGTTTTTGTGCTCTTCTCTGTAGTTCTTTAGTTCTTGGTGAAAATATGAGATTCTTGATCTCCTTCTCTTTCTTATCGCTGTTTGAGGCCTCTACCCTATTTAGAACAAGTGTATGTTCCCTTGGCCAAAGGATAACAGCAGGGATGGATCAATTCTATTGAAATCTCTCATTTTCGAGTTTCAGGAAATTCAGTCTCGAGGTTGCCAGAAAAATTCAGAGGCACCGGTCTGACCGGGGTGAAGCTGGCGGCCTGACCAACCCCCAGGCGGTCTGACCGGGCCAAAGCCGACGGTCTGACCGGCCCTATGGGACCAGTCTGACCGGCCTTCAAAGAGAGGTTTGACCGCCCGGCTATTTCTTGATTGCGTGCTTTCCCATCTTTGTTTGCCTTCTTGCTTGTTCTTCTCTGTTGCTTCTCTGTTTAGTTGGGTTTCCAGAGAGCATATATCAACTTCTTTATAGCTCTCCATAGCTATAGGAGGAGAGATGCGCTCTGTTTTTGGGGGACAAGAAATCTTTTAAATCGACATTCACCCCCCTCTGTCGCCATTTCGGTCCAACAATTGGTATAAGAGCCGATTAGCTCTCATCAATAGATCTTAACCTGTCTCTAGAGCCATGGCGACGAACAAGTACTCGACCAAGCCCCCAATTTTTGATGGGATTGATTATCCCTTCTGGAAGAGCCGGATAGAAACTTATATCCAGGCTCAGGGGTACGCCATCTGGCGCAAGGTCAAGGTCCAATTTACTGTTCCTGGCGATGAGAACATCAACGCTGGAAATATGCATGATGTTAAGGCAAACGCTAAGGCAAGGAACATCATAATCTAGGGCCTGAGTCATAGCGAGTTTGACCGCATATCTCATCTTTCGTCCGCCTTCGATATTTGGGAGACCCTTAATGCATACCATGAGGGCGCCACCCAGATTAAGACAGTGCGACAGGACCAGTTCAAGCGGGACTACAACAAATTTGAGATGCTTGCTGGTGAATCTTTGGATGAGTGTTTTGCGTGTTTTCACAAAATTTTGAGAAACCTCCGAGCAGTCGGTCTCACATACCCCGACTCGGATAACGCTTGACAGATGCTCGCTGTACTCGACCTGCGTGTTTGGTTGATGATGGTGACTACCATCAAGGACACCATCGACCTCTCGACTTTGACTCTTGACGTGTTGTACTCACGCCTCAAAACTCACGAGATTGACATTGTCTCTCGTAAGTCGAAGTCACAGTCGATGGCTTTAGTTACCGATCCTACCTTGGCTTCTGGTCATTCTTCTAATTCGCTTTGTGGTTTCTCCCTTGCTGCTCTATGTGACTTAACTGATGATCAGTTAGAGCAGCTTGAGGATGAGCAATTGGCCCTCCTAGCTAGAAAATTTTCTCATGCTTACAAGAGGAGGAGGGACAGAAAGAGAGGAGGACCCGTGATTTGCTTCGAGTGTGGTGGCCCCAACCACATTCGGGCAAACTGCCCCAAGCTGGAGAAGGGCAAAGCTGACTTCAGCGGTTCAAGCAAGAACGACTACATCGATAAGAACCGCAACACGAAGCCTCCAGCGCATCCTCAAGACAAGAAGAAGTTCCGCGACTTTGGGAAGGCCAAGAAGCTCTTCCATCAAGTCCTCACCGCCGGACGACCTCGACCTTAGCGAGGTGGAGGATGGAGCGATGACGACGGGACCGGTGATCAAGACCCCAAGGGTGGCGACGACTTCTCCAGCATGTGCTTCATGGCCCTTGAGGGCGAAGTGAGCGACAGCGAGCTGTACTCTGACTCGGACGAGGTATACCCTTCATATGACCAGCTTAATGATGCTTTCCTTAAGATAGTTAGATTTCATGTTAAGTCTAGGGCTAGATGTACTGAGTTAGAGAAGGAAGTAGATAGACTATCACGGGAGCTTTCTTCACTTATATCTGCTCCCTCCCGTGACGATTATGATACATGCTGTGCCTTGTTGGGTGATATGGAGAAATTAAAGACCTCGCATGATAGTTTGTCCTCCGAACTTGATATTGTTAAGGTGGAGAACATTAGTCTTCTTGCTGAACTTGAGATGAGTAGGGTAGTTCCTTTTTCATCTACTACTGTCGAGACTATTGCTTGAACCTCATGTGAGGATAAGGACAATGCTTTTAGAGGTCTTTATACCATGCTGTTAGATCTGCCCGAGTCTTGTGAAAATTACAATAAATTGAAGATGAACCTAAAATAGGCAGATCACAAGATTGCTGAGTTGAGTGCTTCATTACTTGAGCCTATTGATTCATGTTTGAACTGTCCTAAGTTAACTACTGAACTTGAATCTGTCTCAAAACAGTTTCAAGAAATGATTGACACTGATAAGAAAATGGCTCAGTTTGCGACTAAGGATCCTGTTAGCTCACCATGCATTAGTTGTGATAAACTAAAACTTGAACTCGTTGCTTTGAATGAAAAACATGTGAAGCTAACTAAGGACCTTCTAGTGAAGCCACCAACTCATTGTGATGTGATTGCTGAGGTGGGGAAGGAGCCCAAGGGTAAGGTGGAGACGCTTAGCGATGTGAACCACTGGCTAGTAGTAGGACTGTCCCCTCAGAGTCGGCTGTGCGTGCACAAGCCATTCTTTCCTCCGCTGTTGGTTCTTCTTCTGCTCCCTTACCCTCTGCTGTTCCCTCTTCTCCCTGCTCTTCTTGCACCTCTCTCTTTCGGGAGTGTCAGTACCTTATGAACACCCTCGAGAGATTTGTAGGAGGCAAGAAAAAGCTCAATCTTATTCTAGACCAATCTAAGATCTGCAGATTTAATCAGGGTCTAGGATACGATTTCTATGAGGACATGAGGAAGCATCCACCTGCCGTGCTCAGACCCATAGCACCAGGTGTGATCGAGACTGAGCCCAGGACCGAGAAAGTTCAATTTAAGTCAGCGGGCTTTGTCCAAGGGATCTCTGACAGCAAGGTGAGTCCACCTGCAGCTTCGTCCTCTTAGAAGGTGAAGCCTCATCGTGTTACTTCTACCTCTCAGAAGGTGAAGTACCACTGCACCTTCTGTCAGAAGGATGGACACTCAGTCGAGAGATGCTTCAGGCGAGCCAAGATCGCGCGTAAAGACCGTGTTGAGTCTCTTAGGCGTATTCAGGGTCAGCCCCAGACCTTGAGTACACCTAAGACCAACACGAGGTCTAGGGTTGCTTCAGTTGGTTCTGATGGTTTTGGGCAGCATCGAGGACTTGGTTTTTCCGAGTTTTCTGTTTTTCGTCCTCATGCTCCCTTTGGTCGTGACTTCCGCTGTCCTAAGGGTAGATCTCATTTGCCCCGTCGAGATAGCTACCCGCGGCATGATCAGCATGTTGCTGGTGTCTTGACTCGCTCCTCCGTAGCGGTCAATCCCAACAACAGCTTCAGGTCTGCACACAAAACCTCTGGCGTGTTGAGTGATAGAGAGCGTAGGGTAGTTAGAGGTCAGTCGTGTGTGGCTACTTCTTCTACTCGACGTGTTACTCAGTATTGGGTGCCAAAATCACTCTTGATTTACCCCAGTATTGAGACTTTACTCTCTTGTTGACTCAGGTTCGCCAGGCTAGGAAGGGAGAGGTTTGGCTCGTAGACTCCGGGTGTTCTCGACACATGACCGGAGATTCATGTTGGTTCTCTTCCCTAGCCCGCGCTCCAAGTGATGAGACGATCACCTTCGAATACGCTTCGTCTAGGCGTGTCATCGCCAAAGGTACTGTGCGCGTTAATGATTCATTTCTTTTGAGAGATGTTGCCTTGGTTAGTAAGCTGCGATATAATTTGTTTTTAGTCTCTTAGCTTACCGATGACGGTTACGAGGTGAGCTTTAAGAAAAACGCTTGCAAAATTTTTTATTCTTCGGGTAGTCTAGTTTGCGGGATTTCTCGTTATGGGAGGATTTTTCGTGCTGATTTTTCTGAGTCTTCTGGTGATCCTCTCCGGTGTTTGGTTGCTTCTGAGTCCTGCGACCTTTCATTCTAGCATAGGAGACTTGGTCATATAGGATTTGACCATTTGACCCGAGTTAGCGGCCATGATCTCATTCGTGGTCTGCCAAAACTCAAGATGGTCAAAGATCTAGTTTGCACTCCATGCCGCCACGGCAAGATGGTTGCCGCTTCTCATCCTCCGGTCACAGTGACTATGACCAATGCACCGGGATAGCTGCTCCACATGGACACAGTTGGACCAGCTCGAGTGCAGTCAACAGGAGGGAAGTGGTACGTTCTTGTCGTGGTCGATGACTTCTCGAGGTTTTCTTGGGTTTTTTTCTCAGCCTCGAAGGATGAGACGTTTACACATTTTCGAGGTCTTTTCTGTAGGCTTTTTGTTGAGCTCCCTGGTGCCTTACGAGCGATCCGCAGTGACAATGGCACGGAGTTTAAGAATTTCTACTTTGAGAGGTTCTGCGATGAGACAGGTGTAGAGCACCGCCTCTTCTCCGCACGCCCACAATGAGAATGGCGTCGTGGAGAGGAAGAACTGTACCTTGGTCGAGATGGCCAGGACGATGCTCAATGAGTATTCTACACCGAGGAAGTTTTGGGCTGAGGCTATAGCTACCGTGTGCCATGTCTCCAATCGAGTTTTTCTTCGGGCACACTTGCATCGCACTTCTTATGAGCTGAGATATGGGCGAAAGCTTAGTGTCTCTCATTTTCGTGTATTTGGTTGCAAGTGCTTTATTTTGAAGTCCGGGAACCTAGACAAGTTCGAGTCACGATCTTGTGATGATATCTTTCTAGGTTACTCGACTTCTTCGCGGGCTTATCGGGTTTGGAATTGCGAGTCTAGTAGAATGGTAGAGAACTGTGAGGTGACCTTCGATCAGGCCAGTCCGGGGACTAGGCCCGATATCTCATGTTCTTTAGAGCAGTCTAAGCCCATCTTTGTGGATGATGAGGAGGATGGAGATGAGGGTTATCTACCCGATCCAGTCTTTCATCCACCCCTTGAGGTGCCTTCTTCCACCGCACCTCGAGGTGATCAACCCATGCCTTCGGCCTCCTCTGGAGCAAGTGGCTCTGTCCCAAACGCGTCAGCTCACAAGGTAGAGGCCACTTCTTCATCTCATCCTGGACCTCCACGACATATTCAGAAAGACCATCCTTCTGAGCAGATTATTGGAGACCTTTTTGAGCGTGTCACACGCTCTAAGTCTGGTATGTCACAGTTTTGTCTCCATTCTGCCTTCATTGTCTCCTTTGAGCCCAAGGATGTGAGTCATGCCCTTTTAGACGAGTCTTGGGTAAATGTCATGCATGAGTAGTTAGAGAATTTCGAGAGGAATAAGATCTGGTCGCTTGTTGAGCCCCCGCGAGGTCACAATGTCATTGGGACCAAGTGGGTGTTCAAGAACAAGCAGAGTGAGGATGGGGTGGTTATTCGGAACAAGGCTAGACTGGTAGCTCAGGGCTTCTCCCAGGTTGAGGGTCTAGATGTTGAGGAGACCTTTGCCCCTGTAGCTAGACTTGAGGCCATTAGAATTCTGCTTGCCTTTGCAGCTTCTAAGGGTTTCAAGCTTTATCAGATGGACGTCAAGAGTGCCTTCCTTAATGGATTCATTGAGGAAGAAGTCTATGTGAGACAGCCTCCTGGTTTCGAGAACCCCAAATACCCAAACCATGTCTTCCAGCTTTCCAAAGCGTTGTATGGACTTAAGCAGGCCCCTAGAGCTTGGTATGAGAGGCTTAAGTCTTACTTGTTGAGTCATGGCTTTGAAATGGATATGGTAGATAAGACTTTGTTCATTCGCCGGCATGGTACAAACCTTCTGCTCGTCCAGATTTATGTGGACGACATCATCTTTGGCGGCTCTTCCCATGCTCTAGTTTCACAGTTCTCGGATGTCATGAGCACCGAGTTTGAGATGAGCATGATGGGCGAGTTGACCTTCTTCCTTGGCTTCCAGATCAAGCAGACTCGGGAGGGTACTTTCTTGCATCAAGGCAAGTACACTCGTGACCTCCTGAGACGTTTTGACATGATTGATGGTAAGCCAGTGTCGACTCTCATGGCATCTTCCGCCACTCTTGACCCAGACGAGGATGGCGAGCCTGTTGATCAGAAGGAATATCGGAGTATGATCGGTTCCCTCTTATACCTCACTGCCTCGAGACCGGACATACACTTCTCCGTATGTCTTTGTGCTCGATTTCAGGCTTCTCCTCGCGTATCTCACCGCCAGGCGGTGAAGCGCATCCTTCCGTACCTTCGAGCTACCTTTGACTATGATATCTAGTACTCTTCCTCGTCCTGTCTTTCTTTGAGAGCCTACTTGGACGCAGATTTTGCCGGCTGTAGGATAGATAGGAAGAGTACATCTGGCACCTGCCAATTCATTGGCATCTCTCTTGTTTCTTGGTCCTCTAGGAAGCAGTCCGGAGTTGCACAGTCCACCGCAGAGGCCGAGTACGTAGCTGCTGCCAGTTGCTGCAGCCACGTGCTTTGGATGGTCTCGACCCTGCGGGACTTTGGGTTAGTTATCGACAGTGTTCCACTCTTTTGTGATAACACTTCTGCGATTAACATTGCTAAGAACCCAGTGCAACACTCTCAGACCAAGCATATTTATATTCGCTATCACTTCCTTAGAGACCACGTGGAGAAGGGTGACATTGTGCTTCAGTTTGTGGAGAGTGACCACCAGTTGGCTAACACTTTTACCAAGCCTTTGGATAGCTCTAGGTTTTTAGCTCTGTGGGGAGAGCTTGGGGTGGTGTGTCCTTATGGGCTGTTGTGAGGGGGAGCTTTGTGCTTTACTGCTTTATTATATTGATTATGCTCTTGCTCTTTACTGTTGCATTGCATTCGAGGTACATTGGGTTAGTCCTTCTAGCATAGGTTAGAGTGTTTCTCTAGTCTAGTTACTTAGACGTCTTCCTCTCATCTTGGGATCTAGGATGCTGCTCTATTAGCTGCTTCTCTCTTTTCACTAGGTTGAGCCCACTCACTACTTTTAGATTCTAGCAAGGGTCGGGCCACCCTTAGGTAGACAGGGTACGTGTTTGCTCCTTAGTGTGCTAGATTACCGGCTAATAGTCCTAGAGTCATATGGGGTATATGAGAGTCAGTCTGAGCCTTAGTATCCTCTACATCTCATCTATGCTTTCAGGACTGCCTTTTCTGATTTCTTTGCCAGCTTCTCAGTTTTTAGCTTTGGTTCAGGGGGAGTTCATTTGGGAGCTTCTGGAGCTTAATTTTGACATAACTCAACTTGAACTAAAAGTTGCATCACATGTTGAGGGGGAGCTGGATTTTCTGCATTTCAGCATGTTGCATTGTAATATAACTACATGGAGCCTTGATTATTATCCATTTATGACATGTTTACAATGCATTACTCTTGCCATGACTTATGCTTAATTGCTAGATTGATCATGACTTCATATGTGTAAACTAGCTCTTGCCATGATAAGTTCATTAAAATTGCTCAACTTGAATTAAAACTTGTCATGTTAGCTCTCGAGACTAGTCTTGCCTTAGTTATCCTTTTATGATTCATACCATGTCAAATAGGCTGAGTTGAGTCTTGAATCTTTATTGAGCTTTAGATTGAGCTATGCTAGTTCTTGATGATGCATAAGTTAGTACAATCTTTTATGAATGCAAAAAGATATCTTTTGTGAGAAAAAACTGATCTCACTAATTCTTTCTCATGAGACTGCTTTCCATTGCACTAGGCATGAACTCAGGGGGAGTTTTGGATGACCAAGATCATCTCCTTAAGCTTCTTGCTTGGAATGGTCGCATAAGGCTTGAGATCTAGCACATGATAAAATTTTTAGTTGGAAACGACCATGAGCTTCAAAGGAAAACATGTCATTTGTGCTCAATTTGCTTAATCTACAAAACGAAGCAAGTACTTAAACTAATGTCTCATTCTTGAGCTTGTAGTACTCTAAATTGACTCAATACTAGCTTCTTGGTTCCGCTTAGCTTATTAGCATGGCTTGCATCATCTTTGGATACCTCTAGCTAGACTATGATCATAGATGACTTGACATGCTCTTAAATTATTCTACATTTCAGATTGTCACCTATTTGGTTTAGCTATCTTATATATATCTTGTCATGATCTAGATAGCATTCTATTGAGTTATGGCTTGGTGTAATACTTAATGGTCATTTTGGATAATCTTCATGGCTCTAAATGCTTAGAATAAGTAACTTCAGTCATTTCATCCAATATCATGCCATATTCTCTCTTTTGCATCCTTGATGTTTTTATTGCTAAAAGGGGGAGAATAGTGGAGAAAAAGCCATTTTGGGGCTTTCTTGGAGCTTTGAGGAAAACTTGCTCTTTCTTGTGCTCCTTTGTCGACATGGTCATTAGCTTCATTCTCTTCTTTTGGACCATGTTGGACTTTTCAAAACAAACTCAACTTTTTGCTTTTTCTGGGTTTATCAATATACTCATCAAGGGGGAGATTGAGAGACCATGTGGTTGTGACCCCATGTGTGTGATGAGTAATTGACATCGGTTTAGGAGAGTCGAGTTTGGTTTGAGTGGTTCGGACCATGTCGTTGCGCGGTGCAATCGGCGTTGGTCGGACATGGTCAAACCTGGTCAAAGTGCTTAGGATGGATATTATGTCGTTTTGACAGGTTCAGGCTTCTTCATGCATAAGTATGATTTGTTGATGCTGTTATGCTTTCATGTATCGAGCGGTGCTATTTGATCTGTTTCTTGTCTGTGGTGGTTACAAGACGTCGAGGCGGAGTCGTGGCGAGACACGAGGAGATCGGACTGGTCGCAGGTGGCGCTGAGGTCAGAACGGTCAGATGTGTCGAAGACGGCGGAGATTTGATGTGGTTGCGAGTCGTGGATGACAAGAAATGTGGAAGCTTCCCGGAAGGTGCAAGAGGGGTGTTTCGGTAAAAACGCAAAGCTGCATGAGTGGAGGCCAGTTCCGTTCGGGTTTAGCGGGCGTAACAGGGTGGAGACCCGTTAGCCAAGGGCTATAAATAGGAGGGAGTGGCTGCATGCCCCCTCATGGCTTTGGGAGAGAGTTAGGGTTTGCTAGAGTCAAAAGAAGCTTTGAGAGTTTGTTTTGACTTTAGGATTTAGTTGGTGAGGCTTTAGTGGTTGAGAGCAGGAGAGGTAGTGGAGAGTGTCTCCTTCGTAGCTTCTCTCTGTGTGTGCCCCTCTTCAAGCATGTAGTGTTCTTGTGTTCTCGAGTATTGGGAGAGGGAGAGGAGGAGTTGATGCCCATGTAATCTTTCCTTTGAATGTACATGCGTATGGGGACATCTCTATGATCCTCAATATCAATATGAGATGGCTTTGGTTGAATTTGATTAAGTCTCTGGCTCTCTGTTGCTTATTTTCCTTCGATGCCTTCTTTATGAGATTTTTGACTTTTTGAGATTTGAGTTGTTTCTTGCTGGGAAGGTCCAAAATGAGTCGCTCTATGTTGGGATGATGCCTCAAGATCATTTGATCGATTTTTCCCGAAGAGCAAATCAAATGAATCAAAGATTCACCATTTTCAGCTTCTCTGTTCTTCATTTCTTGTTTCTAGGGTTTAAGGTAAATTTTGATTCCCTTCCAGAGATGTCCTGATTTTTTGTCTGAGAAGTCTTTTAGTTATTGCTAACTTAACTGCAAAATCTCATGAGCAAAGGACTTAAGACCATTGAGCAATTTGGGTTTTTGTGCTCTTCTCTGTAGTTCTTTAGTTCTTGGTGAAAATATGAGATTCTTGATCTCCTTCTCTTTCTTATCGCTGTTTGAGGCCTCTACCCTATTTAGAACAAGTGTATGTTCCCTTGGCCAAAGGATAACAGCAGGGATGGATCAATTCTATTGAAATCTCTCATTTTTGAGTTTCAGGAAATTCAGTCTCGGGGTTGCCAGAAAAATTCAGAGGAACCGGTCTGACCAGGGTGAAGCTGGCGGTCTGACCGGCCCCCAGGCGGTCTGACTGGGCCAAAGCCGGCGGTCTGACCGGCCCTATGGGACCAGTCTGACCGGCCTTCAAAGCTGGTCTGACCGCCCGGCTATTTCTTGATTGCAGGTCTTTCCCATCTTTGTTTGCCTTCTTGCTTGTTCTTCTCTGTTGCTTCTCTGTTTAGTTGGGTTTCCAGAGAGCATATATCAACTTCTTTATAGCTCTCCATAGCTATAGGAGGAGAGATGTGCTCTGTTTTTGGGGGACAAGAAATCTTTTAAATCGACATTCACCCCCCTCTATCGCCATTTCGGTCCAACAAATTTATTGAATGGAACAATAAGATATTTAAACTATCTTATGTTGTCATGCCACCGCGAAGTACTGTGGGGATTGATGGAGCGGTCCAGATGTTCCTCGTGCATGATGTGCTTAGGGCGATCTGGTGGAGGAATGGTCAGTCTGCTGCGTGACCACGGTACGTACTACGCCACGTACTCGTCGTACATCTGAACGTCGAACGAACACTGCTCCATGATGACATCGACATGTGCCCTTTCCACCCATGCCGTCATCCACTGTTGTTGCATTGGCCGCCAGTCCATACCATGGCAACCAGCCCTCGATTGCCTGGATTTCTAGAATCCTCGACGTTACATAGCAAGACATATGAAAGTGCACACAATAATCGGATGGAGTTTAACTCACTGGTGTACGACATACGGTAGGAACCTACCATCTAGAGGGGGCATGGCCTGGTGCAAACCCAACTGTCACATCACGCGCTGTAGCGCGTAAGTCTCCACCATGTACGAGAATACCAGATGGTGTGTCGTCATCCATAGCTCACCGTCCTCTAGGAAATGCAGGGAAAGCCCGTGTGGTGATACACGAAGCATGAAATCCACTGTCCAGGGAGTCCATATGACTTCGCTGTCGTACAACGACTCAAACTCGTTGTGCCACAGCATGTAGCACCTTGACGGTTTGCCCTTCACCTACCACAGATGGGCAGTAGTCCACTGCATGCCTATAGTGGGTCCGTCTATCAGGTCGTCTGCGAACTCGTCGAACGGGTGCACTAGCTTCGCGATCATCAGACGTCCGACAGGGAAGTGCTCCCAACTCCATAGCTACAGGAGCACGTAGCAGATGGCCAGATTGGGGGTATCACTAGTGGCGCGCTGGCAAGCATCACATAACCCCCGATATGTGGCGCACAGAACCGCTGATCCCCAGTTGTACCAAGGCATCACCCCGAACTCTGCGTCCACCAAAGACTCTGCGAGGCCAATGAATTCAGCATTGCAAATATCATCGTGTGTGGCTGGAAACATGCTCCAACCAAAGAGCTGGATAAGAAACGCGACGAGGTGCGTCCTGACGACCTCTGACGTTGCAACCTACGGGCACACATTGAAATTGTTAAGCCACATGCAGGGGACGCCATGTGCACTCTCCGGGATAGGCCAGCCGAACCGGTCCGCCAGCCTCTCTTTCCAGTCGGCTGGTGCAGGGGCTGAAACAAGTGCGTCGCCTCTAAGACGGAGACCCATCAAGAACGCGACGTCCTTCAGAGTGATCGTCATCTCACCCCAACGAAAGTGGAATGTATGCGTCTCGGGCCTCCACTTGTCCACTAGTGCCGTGAGCAGGCTACCGTCGGTGGTGAACTTATGCCTGGTGGAGACCAACCTCGCAAAGGGCAACAAGCCCATGGCCCACAGGGTTGGGACGTAGCGCTCGTCCAGCGGCCACGGATCCCTGCCCCACCCCCACAGCTTGAACAGCGAAGGACCAGCCACGTCACCTATCATCCATGCGTGGCAACGGTGTTTCTCATCGTACGCGTGTTCCAGAAGCTTCGGTAGAGCCATACCTACCAGTACATACGACAAATGAAATATTAGTGCGAACATTAACAATTACTTCATAATATAATATACATTAATTATGACTAACTAAATAACAGTAAATATGACTACGAGAATAACATTGATAGGATGCTAAAAAAATTACCTGTCTTTTGGGGGAACTAATCAGCACTGCCGTGTCTTCAATGACTTACGCACTGCCTTCTCCAAATATTTAGGTACACACTATTAGTTTTGATAGTACCTTGCAACAAATAGGATAGACAAAATATTACTGTGAATATTCGTAATGACAGCAGCATACTACAAGTTAGTGATTATATGCGTGCGTGAATACTTCACTACTTACCAATAATTTGATTACTCATCCGAAAAAAGACGAGCCATTCATTACCATTGTTCTTAGCACTAACTCATTACTTACCCCAAACTAACAAATTATAGGTACCGTATGTACACAATAATAGTGCAAACTATGTCTAAATTACTACGATATACTTACTTCGTAATACAAACTACATTAATCACAACTAACTAAATAACACTAATTGACTATGATTACGAGAATAATGTCAAAAGAATACGATAAAAATTACCTGTCTTTGCAGAGAAGAAATCAGAACTGCCAATTTTGAGCTATGCACTGCCTTCTCGAACTAATGAGCAACGACCGCGACAATGACCTTCTGCGATGAGCGACTGGGACACTGCCTTTTTCAATCTAATGAGCTACGCACTCAACAGAGGTGCATATTTATGCTCGAGCGAAAGAAACCATTATCATTACCAGCACTTCGGGTGAGAGGGGACGGCATCGTAAGAATAACAAATGTGCAAACGAGAGAGCGGCGCGAGGGGGACAACACTCAAATAATTACATTAGTGCAAATGAGAGAGCGCGCAAGAGGGGCACATATAGAGAGAGTGACAATTGTGTGAACCGGATAGCCGTAATAATATATACTACGATTGTCGGACACATGGCACTTCAAAATAACTGTTACAATTGTTAAATTAATGGTTAAGTTAATCCAAACAAATGTGGCAAATTCGGACCGCATAAAATTCCCAACACATTATGTAATAACTATTACTGCATCGAAAGGCATCACATAAAATTTCGTAATTTTGGAGCTCGTTTACTATATGAAAAACCTCATAAAAATATTAAAATTGTATGAATTTTTGAGCAACATTTGCCATGGATAAAATTCCCCCAAAATTACACTGCAAGGAACTTTGTGTAAGGAGATTGTAAATAAATTTTTGTAATTTTTTAAGCTCATTTGATATATTTAAAAATTTAAACAAATACTAAATAAAAAAATTAGGCCTAATTACCTGCAGCGTGGGAGGTCAAGCGCAGCTTGACAAGCCAATAGTTCTTTGTACAAATATTCATTAAATTGATGGTTAAGTTAATCCAAATAAACATGACTAATTCACACCTTATAAAATTATCAAAAAATTACATAACAACTATTACTTCATCGGAGGCTTCACATAAAATTTCGTAATTTTTAAAACTCGTTTGCTATATGTAAAAACTCGTAAAAGTATCAAAATTGTATGAATTTTTTAGCAACATTCGCCATGGATAAAATTCTCCAAAAATACACTACGAGGATCGTTGTGTCGGGAGGCTGAACATAAATTTTCATAATTTTTTGAGCTCATTTGATATATTTAAAAATTCAAACAAATACTAAACCGGAAAAAATTAGACAGCTAATTAGGCAGGCTAATTAGCCGGCCTAATTACCTGCCGCCTGCACCCTGGGCGACAGGCCGTCTGCCACCTAGCCACCAGGCGGTAGCGCCACACGTCGCCTCGCGGACGCTGCCGCCCGGCCCGCTGATGGCAAAAACGATATTTTTGTAAATACGATCGTTATACTACTATTTTTGTAAATACGATGTGAAACAATGTTAAAAATGACTTTGATTGGTTTGTAGCCTCACCTTCATCTCTGTCCCGTATACCATACATCCACCGTACGTGATGGTTCCGGGTTTGTCTCCAATCAGTAGTCACAAGTATCCCATCGACATGCTGCACGGGGATTAAGCCATAATATGTTGGATCTTGTAATTTGATCCTCACCTAAGCTTTCTAAAGAATATGGGGACTTAGATGGATAGCAAGAAGTTAAAAGGAAGAATTTATCAAAGTTCAAGATCTATAGTGCATTTTTTGTCTTTTAAAAAAAATCAGTTGAGTGATGGACGGTTCCAAAGGTACTGACTACTGAAAGCAACCGATCACTGAACATTTTTTTCCAAATGATCTGGAAGAAAATTATTGAAATAGCTTTTGAATAAGACAAGAAGCAGCAACTAGCTAGGCCACACGTAGCGTACCCGTCGTTAGCCATGCTCGGCGTCCTGCTCGTTCTTGGTCTCATGCCGTTCGCCGCTGCCGATCGATTGGCGCAGCTCTGCGGCAACGGCGGCAACTACACGGCCAACGGCACCTACCAGTCCAACCTTCGGCGCCTCGCCGCCACCCTCCCAAATAACGCCTCCTCCTCCCCCGAACTATTCGCCAACGCCACCGCCGGCCAAGTCCCCGACGTGGTATTTGCGCTCACGCTCTGCCGCGGCGACGTCAACGTCACCGCTTGCAGCGACTGCGTCGCCACCTCGTTCCGAGACGCGCAGCGGACGTGCCCGTACGACAAGGGCGCGACCATCTATTACGACGACTGCCTCCTCCGCTTCTCCAGCGACAGCTTCCTCATCCCGGCCAATATTACAGAAGATAGCACGCTCTATCAGGTGTGGAACCCGCAGAACATCACCGGCGACGCCCGCCTCGTCACCGCCGACGTCCATGAGGTGCTCATGGAAACGGCCAAAAGGGCGGCCACCACGACGAGGCGGTTCGGCACCGGCTTCATGGACTCCAGCAGCATAGCCATCCCGACGCTCTACTCTCTGACGCAGTGCACGCCGGACCTGTCTGCCGGCGACTGCTTGGCGTGTCTCCAGCGTATCATCGGCATGATGAACTCCACCACGTACGTGCGCTTGGGAGGACGGATCCTTGTGGTACGGTGTAATTTCAGGTTCGAGGCGTTTATGTTCTACGACGGCGAACCCATGTGGCGGATCAGGTCATCGGGCGCTCCGGCGACGGTCCCGGCTACGACGGCTACGACCAAGAGTATGTGAATTTTAATTCTCTCTACATGTGCTCAAACAAAAGATTGTCAGAAGATTAATTATTACCTGCTGATGAACGCTTAATTGGCATGTTATGGTCATGCATGTTTTAGGACATATGAGCAAGCCTTGGGTAATTGCCTTGTTTATAGCTCCTCCAGCGGTACTAGTCTTCTGCCTCATCTTTTACTGTCGTTGGCTCAGAAGGAAAAGAAAAGGTGGGTTACTTCGAAGTAATGGTATATTGGTATGTTCATCAGATATAACTGAAGAGTAAAGGGATTGCACCAATTCTCAATTATTCAGGTAAAGTGAGCTTACGAAAAAGGCGTATTGAAAAGTCGCGAGGAGGAGATGAACTAGTTTGGGAAATGGAAGGAGAGATTTCAGAGTTTTCAGTTTTCGACATTCGTCAGGTATTGGAGGCCACAAGGAACTTTGCAGAAGAAAACAAACTTGGAGAAGGTGGATTTGGCCCTGTATATAAGGTAAACAAGACAAATATTGTATAATCCTCGTTATCTGATCAATATAGAAATAGGCTATGTCTGTCAAATTTTCATCATAAATTCTTATGAAACTAACACTACTAGCATCCCACCATAGTCTCATGAGTCATGATACTACGGACAAGAATTATCTCCACATGGATTAGAGTCATTAATTAGAAGGCTACAATTATACATTCGTACATGTATGTATGTGTGTGTATATATATGAAAAGTCCATACTACCCCTCGGAATTTTCAAAAAAGTCTAAATAACCCTTTATATCGTCAATCCGATTAATTTACCCCCCACAAACCAGCTTTTGATTACGTTTTCATTGGTTTTGGATGGGGTTATTTATAATTTGGTCCCTCGAATCTTTATAAATTGCTATTTCGTTGTGTCATGGACGTATGGATGCACAGGAGTGACAAATTTGTATTTTGAAATTTCAACATAATATTTGATATTTAAAATCTAAATCTGAAGTTTTAAATCACAAAATTTTGGATATAAAATATCAAAAAAAAAAATTAAATTTAACATATAAACTTTGAAATATGGGTTTATTGTAAATTTTGAATGACAATATCTTCCAAACCAATTATCTAATTTGCGATCCGTTTAAATCATTATGCTCAAAAAAACTAGCTTAACAAAATGAGATCATGATAATTAGGTTTTGGCGATGTAAATATCATATTACTACAAGGAAAGTGAGGTTTTACTGCACTTGAGGAAGAATTTTACTTCTTGCTCTAAGAGCAGTCCCAATGGTGTATTAATGATGGTTTCTATCCTCATTAAATGACTTGCCACGTAGGCAAAATGTTGACATGGCAACGTAATTAATGATGAAAGAGAGCACAAATCCTAGAAACGGTTTCCTCATGAAGAAATCAGGTCTTCACTCCACCCAATGCACCAAGAAACTATGAAATCGCCATTGGGAAGAAACCACCAGTTTCTAGGGGGCTCGTGGCACACTCTCATTGGAGGAAGAAGATAGAGTTGGGAGAGAGAAAGAGAAAATAATTATTACTCAAGACACCTCCACTTTGTGGAAGATAGTTTCTATAGATGATTTCTTGTGCTATGGAAATCGTGTCGGTTTCTTCCATTGGGACTGCCCTAAGCGCATAATATATATTGCCAAACACTCACAAAATCAGTCTCCTTCAGTTTATCAACATAAATAAGTCTCCTTCAATTTATCAACATTCTCTAATTGTACTATAAAATAGCACAATCGAAAAATATAGATGAACCAAAGTAGACCTATTTATGATTGGTGCCATGTCTTTGGTGGCTCGTTGTTTAGATTGTAGTCGCTATTGAAGTGCCGTGGTCGAAGCCGTGGTTGAAGCATCGTGGTTGATGCCATAGTCGAAGTTCCGTGACAGAATTTCTCTGCCACGAGGGGCTTCTTTCCTTTAGCACCTAAACACACAAAATCACTTCCCCAAGTCACTACTGCACGCCCCAACCAAAAAGCCACGGCACTGACACAACAATGAAAACACACACAACAATTCGATTTTGATATCTTCCAAAGTGATTTGCTGGCGGAGCGCGCCTGCTCAATGCCCTGCAGTGCCAGCCCGAACTCCGGCTTCATGCCATTCTCCTATCAGCACCAGAAAGGTCGCCTCAATGAAAACTCTGAATTAGATTTGCAATTCTTGGGACAGAAAAAATTAAAGAAAGATAACTACTTAGGATGGACAGATTCATACCAAGGAGATGATGAGGCCGCATTCATTGGTGACTACGCGGCCATGGGGACTCTACGATC
Organism: Dendrocalamus sinicus; assembly: GCA_036346575.1. Classification (NCBI taxonomy): domain Eukaryota; kingdom Viridiplantae; phylum Streptophyta; class Magnoliopsida; order Poales; family Poaceae; genus Dendrocalamus; species Dendrocalamus sinicus. Next base: position 40,389,223 of record CM070643.1, on the reverse strand, counting down.
GTGCTCATTAGCTACTCTTTGTTGGATCTTGGAGTGAATGGGGGAATGGTAAAGGATTAATATGGGGTGAGAGGTGGGGAAGAGACCCAATGCTTGCCATTCAATACGGAGAGAATGGACGGGTAGGATCAGGATTCTGGGGGAGATGCCGCGGATCGATGACATGGCAAGGCATTATCACAGGCAGTTCGGATTAAAAACCGTCTGTGATATACATGTATCATAGACGATTCTTGTTAATAACCATCTGTAAATTATTATAGTTAGTTCTTGCTAATAACCGTCTATGATAATTGTAGACATCGTAGACGGTTTTTAATCCGAACCGTCTGTGACTTAACAAGAACCGTCAGTGATATTACGTCTTCACGCGGTTTTTTAGCATTGGTAGCAACACGATGGTCTCTAAACCAAAATCGTCATTATTGTATTTAATACTAATGGTTTTGGTCAACCGTCTGTGATGAGTTGTCTAGCATTAGCCTTTTATAGTAGTGTTTCTTCACAACAGTCGTAACTTTCCCCATAATAGATAGTAACTTGACTTACATATATGCATGCAGCAGAAGGAGAAGAGAATAAATACACTTGACTTGTGATTTTTTTTTATCTTGTTTACAAGCTGAAAAATAATAACTTTTTCACTAAAAGTCCAATCTACGATCCGTTTTCACCATTGTGTTCAAAATTGAGTTTAACAAAATTAGATTCATGTTGAATATATTTTGACGCTGTAAAAATCATGTCATATAAGGTTACTATCGTGTGTGAGTGAAGTTATTGTCAAATACATATAGAGTTACTATCAGTTTTATAGTGTTACAAACGGCCAGTAACTTTATATGTGTTTGGTAGTAACTTTACTCATATACGGCAATAACTTTCCCATACGAGTTATTTGCTATTGACATGTATGGTTCTCTCTTCTCTTAATGCATGCGTGTTGGCAGTAATATCAATCATACACGGCAGTAACTTCATGAATTGCGGATGATAACTCTAAGTAACTTCATACATTACAGATGATAACTTGATGTATGTTCGATAGTAACTTTACCATAATTAATAAATGTCAGTGATTGAGCATTGGGTGAGATGGTGGATGTATGTATGTGTATGTATGTATGTATCTATATATGTATGTGTGTATGTATGTATCTATATATGTATGTGTGTATGTATCCCAGGTGCCTAGGCATCCATATCAATACCCGTTAATTTGCTTTAAGATTCGCAACGTTTGATGTGGGTATCTTTATATACCCATAAAAAAGTATATTTGAGATGTGAAACTCCGAAAAAAATTAAATTCAACTTCAGTTTAATTAGTTTGAACTATTTTTATGGTATATACTCACTGTAGTCGCATTGAACTCAAAAATAGTTCAAAACTTACTTACCATAAATATATCAAGGGTATAAAACATTTTCATACCCAAACTCAAAAAAATTATCAATCATACACGTGTATCGGACGGTTCTTGATGTGGGTGCCTAGACACCCAGGTGCCTTATGTAATTTTTCTATATATATATATATATATATAAATATATATATATATATGACATGTCTACGTTCTCTCACTAGAGTGGATTTAAACTCCTTTGGAGGGGTATTCTATCCAATGATAAAATTTTCAAATTTAAACTCAATCAGTAGAACAATATACGAGAAATAAAGAAAACTTTACTTAATAAAATGATAACTCATAAAAGTTATTATTCATCCTGAATTTGTCTCTGCTTCATCTTCAACGGCTTCAGTTTGGACTTCATTTTGTCACACGATAAAACAAACCTCCCTACACCTATGTCACTTGCCAAATATACAACTAAATTTTCTTTTACTCGTTACATGGGAACTGTTAAATAACTTGTTCATCATAAAGCGACTGATTGAAATGAATATCATCAAGAACTTTTGAATAATTTGTTTTGGGGCCGTTTTGTGAGGGGTTGGAGATAGCAAAGAAGAGACTTGCTTCACATTCAGACAAGGTTTCATAGAGTTCAAAAATGAAGTCGAACTCATAGCCAAACTCCAACACGAGAATTTGGTTAGGTCATGGGATGTTGCTTTCAAGGAGAGGAGAAAATATTAGTCTATGAATACTTGCCAAACAAAAGCTTGGACTTCTTTATATTTGGTATATATTTGCATTTCTCAATTTAGGTTAGATATTGTTTATCATATCGATGCGTCAGAATGACTAAAAATTTCTCAGTATTTTGTTTCCAGCAGCCCCATGATATAGTTTCATTCCCACCATAATTGAGGTGTCAACTTCCGATTGTTTCTTGAGGTGTTTTTTTCCTGTTATACTAACATTTAATTGATGTGCAGATGAAAATAGAAAAGCTTTATTGGATTGGAACAAACGTCTAGCAATAATTGAAGGAATAGCACAAGGACTTCTTTACCTACATAAGCACTCCAGGTTGCGTGTCATACATCGAGATCTTAAACCAAGCAACATTCTCTTGGACAGCGAAATGAATCCCAAAATTTCAGATTTCGGGCTAGCAAAAATATTTAGCGCAAATAACAATGAAGGAACTACAAGAAGAGTGGTTGGTACATAGTAAGTGTCATATAAATTAGTTCACTTATGCACATTTATATTACAAGTCAATCACAAACAACAATTTGACATATGTTATATATCATTTTAGTGGCTACATGGCTCCCGAGTATGCTTCCGAGGGCCTCTACTCTATCAAATCCGATGTATTCAGCTTTGGTGTTCTAATTCTCGAGATCCTTAGCGGAAAAAGGAATTCCGGTTTCCATCAATGTGGAGACTTCATCAATTTCCTTGGATATGTGAGTTTAGACACACATGTAAAATTGTTTTGTTTATTTGGTGTGCTACCTACATCGTGTGATGAAATTCCATACAGGCATGGCAGTTATGGGAAGAGGGAAGTTGGCTTGAACTCGTTGATGCGTCATTGGTTCCCAAGTGTCACTTGGCAGAAATGATGAGGTGCATCAACATTGCGTTGCTGTGTGTACAAGAGAATGCAATTGATCGACCAACCATGCCAGATGTTGTTGCAATGCTAAGTAGTGAGAGTATGGTCCTTATTGAGCCTAAACACCCAGCATATTTCCATGTAAGGGTGACAAATAATGATGCATCAGCTATTATTACTGAGACATGTAGTGAGACGACCCGTATCATTACCAAGGGGTAATAACACTGGCCAACATATTATTATTTGTTTGCTCGGTAGATACTGCTCCAATGAATAATAAACCCATTAGAATGTTGCAGAGTTGTAGTCTAGTACAAGATTACCCTTACTCGATTTTTGTTGTAGGTGGATCTTGATCACGAGGTAGATGTTGGTTGGGTAGCCTAGCCCTTCCTCAACACTCCACTTGCGTTAATATATGCATAGAATCCCCCACTTCTAAGTTCTATACTAGTTCTAGGTTCCTCCTGCTTTGGATCCCCCACTTCCAGGCTTTATACTGGTTCTATGTTCCTCCACCTAGTTATACTACTTACTTATGTGGAGAGTATAATAACCTCAATAGAGAAACTGATTCTGCTCGTCTTTTGATGAAATAATAGTTGATACGACTTAGGTTCATTACACAAGAAAAGTTTGTTTAACCTTAGATTTTATCACTGTACAGAAGGTCTTAACCTTGCCCTTACCTCTTGCTAGAGGCACCTTTTGCCCACCCTTTACTTATTGGTACGACAGTGGCTCTCCAACTATCTACTCTTATCTCTTTCCTTTCTTTCTCCTAGCATTCATCCAATTTAAACATTATTTTATTTTTTATGCAGAGTGATAATTATTTTAATAGGTAAATACTTGTTTTACTAAAGATACTCGGATCATATGCTCAAAGGGATGCATGCTTGAGTTTATATCAAAGTTCTGGGTTCCAGGATAACTTGGATAGAAGTCACCCTCTAAACCTGGTTCCTTTTCTGCAGGTAGTGTGTGTGCTACGATTTAGTTTCTTGTGTGAAGAAAATAACAAGTAGGTAAATGATTAGCTAAAATATACCATAATCTCTCTAAGTGATCCTCATATTTTTATTTTAGACATTTACGGGTTTTTAAGACTCAATTTCTAATTTAAGCGCCACGTTAAAGTTTAATCGCTACGCATAATTTTATTCAATCATGTAGAGATTTTAATTCTCCAAATGGCAATTAATTTATTCTAAAAATCCTAACAATTCTATAGGTTTCTACCATTTATAAATGATCCACCAATTAATTCAATATTTAGATATGCATCAGAATGATTTAAACTGGAATATACCAATTTAATTAGTACACGTTAAATCTTAATGTTGAAAAGCCCCTAAAAATTCAAAATAATTTTTTTGCTGATTTTTGCGGCATTTTTGAGTGAAATCTGGAAACTTTCCCTTTTTGGAAAGTCTCCCCGAAATCCGCTTTCCCTTTTCGGCTGGACGCTTTCCCCTTTGGCTTGGCGCCCCGCCTCTTTTCCGCCTTCGCCTTTCCCCAGCGCCTCCCGCTCGCTCCTGTTTTCCCCTCCTCTGCGGCGCCGCCCCGCTCCCCTCTGTCCGCTGGCGCCTCCGCACCGCCTTTGCTCCTCCCCGCGCACGCGTGTGCGCTGCGCGTTGCGCCACGCCGCCCGCCGCGCGCCGCGCGCTGCTGCTCTCGCGCGCCGGATCCTCGCGCCAGCACCGCCCCGGCAGCTCCGGTCGGAATGAGAGGCCGCCCTCGCGCCACGTCGCCCGCCGCTGCTCCGGTCCCCCTGTCAGCCGCCGCAGCTTCCTCTCCCGCGCGCGGACACGCCTCCGTCCATGCCGCGCCCCACCTACTCCCGTCGCGTCCCCAGCCCTGTGCGGAGACGTTGGTCACCCCCGCCCCTTCCACTGTGCGGAGTAGACGCCCGCGACAGCTCCCCATCCCCTCCTGTCGCCCCTGGAACCGTCGTTGCCTTCTCCCCGAAGGATCACCCTCCCTCTGTGTGGGTATAAAACCCCTCCTCCCTCTGTGTGGGTATAAAACCCCTCCTCCCTCTCCCGCTCGCTCTCTTGGTTCCCCAGCTCCTCCACCACCTCCATTCCCCTCCCACCACTCCAGAGCTCCTTCAGGAGCTGTCGATTGAACCCTCGTCGCCCTGGTCGCCGTCGCCGCCCTCCCCTGCGCCGGCAGCCCCAGTGAGCCAATCTCCCTCTCCATTGCCCCATTCTTCGATTCCATTCGCTTGGAACTCCTCTGCTACTCCCTAACCCCGATGGTGTCCTTGTCTGGCCAGGAGAATCACCGAAGAGCTCCCGCACTGAAGCTCACCGCCGGCCGTAAGGCCCTCCCCGTGGCCAGCTCGCTGTGGACCTCCCCGGCTCGCACCGCCACCGTGAATGTGAGCCCCCTCCTCCGTAGACGGTGTAGCCGCCCCCGATCGACCCCTCTCGGCCCCGGTGACCCTCTTCGCCGCCGGGAAGCCGCTTCTTCCCCTTTTGCCTTCCGTCCCCTTCGTTGTTTCCCTCGCGCCCTAAAACCCCAAAACGGGTTCCTCTTGTCGAGTTCTTCCCGTTGGTACCCCCTATGGCCACCGGAGACCCTCGCCGTCGCCGGTTAGCGGGAGCGCCGCCAGCTCTGCCCCCCCTGTCGCTCGCACCGGCGAGAGGAGGACGAAGACGACGTGGCCGCCTCCCCGTCGTCCATCTCATCTGTGCCGTCTAACCTCGGCCGTAGGATCCCTTTGATTCTCGGCCGTCTGATCTACATAAACACCGCCTCCCTCCACCGCCCGATCCGTTCCGCCCGCTTTCCATGCGTCACTGCCGTCCGATCTCCGTCCTTTCCATCCGGGCCTTCGGTCCGCCCCGCATCCCCGCCGCTCTCGTCGCCCACGCGTCGGTCATCCGGACCCCGCGGACGCGCGCTGGCTGGGCCGCCTCCCCTCGGCCCGCTTCTCCCCGCGCGAGAGCGCGCGCGCTGGGCCGCGCTGGCCGTTGGCCGCGCGAGCCGTCGGTTGGGCCGAGCCACTATAGCCATAAGGCCGGCCCGACACTGTTCACACTAATTCCCAGTGATTTTCTAATTTCAAAAATCCCAGAAAAATCCAAATAAATCCTAGAAAATCACAGAAAATCCCAAAAATTCCCAAATTTCACCACTTTACTCCAAATATTATTCCAGACCCAGTGGTGACCTCCTTTTCCACATATTCTTCCCCAAATAAATTCCTAAAAATCCATTTGGAGTGTTTATGCATTTTACTCCTTTTTAATAGATTATTTTTCCTCGCTTGATTAGGCTCAAGCCGGATTTATGTTATTTTCAGTATTTGCGCTAGTGTTGGAGATTCCGGAAGCTCAAGTGCAGTCGCAGGATCCAGGAGCTTCTACGTTCAAGCTAGTCGAGTTCGTCCCGATTCACGGCAAGTCGCAAGTCCTTGATCATGTTGAAATCCCATGCCATTTAAATTATGTTATTATGTTATTTGCATTGAGCTAATTCTGAAATGTTAATTCGAAAGTAAAATAAAATGTTAGAATGACTTGTTGCATAGTTAATCCTACCACCGATAAATGCCCTGTTAAATTGTTGCCATGCCTTTGTAACCCTAGAAATAATTATCTGTTAACCTAGATAATCAGAGGATATTATTATCATGCAAAATGTTACACTAATAAGGTTGTGGCTGTGGGGCCAATAGAATTTGAAAACCCGACTCTAAGGTAGGGTGGTATGGGACACCGTATCTTAGAGCGAGAGTGCCGGCGTGCACAAGGTAGGGTAAAGGGGAGTGGAAACCGCAAGACGGTCCTCGCCAATCTTTTACCCTAGGATTGAGGTTGGGGTAAGGGAGTTGTGGGAGCCGCGAGACGGCCTTCGCCCACCGCTACCCTAGGTTGGGGTCGCGTGCTGGCGAGGTTGCGGACCGGTGAAAATATAAGGATGAAACCCTTACGCTAAGCAAATGTCACAGTGATCGCTCAACCACAGGAGTTGACTTGTCAACACTGGTCTAGTAGCTGCTCAACTCGATTGAAACTCTACAGAGGATGAGCGGTGAGGTTAGGCAGGCCGGGCTCGGGTGCCTAACAACGGTAAGTTCACTCGAAGCGGACACCGCCTTCTTTTGTGTGTGCGCGTGCGTGTGTGTGTGAAGTCCGGACCGAGTGAATTCTACCGGTAGAGCCTATATAAAGAATTGAGCGGTGAAACGACACGGCTTTCTTAACTCGTCGCGGGAGTTAAGGGATCGTGTGGGTAAAGCTGAGCAAACTCTGCAGAGTCAAATAAATGGTATTCGAATACGCCGTGCTCCCGGTTATTGGAGCTGTGTCACTTGGGTGATTCCAGCCGCGAAGCTTAAGTAGTTTTGTACATAAATTAACTTGATTAGTTGGTTAATGAACTCTTCGTGAAAACCCCTGAGTTCTTGAGAAGTAGTTTTGGGTCCGTTTTGAAAAATGCTTGCAAAATAAAACTGCATCCACCAAATGTAATAAACCAAGTATACTCCCTTCCTTTGTTGATCCGTGCAAGTAGTAAGTTAGGGTTTCCCTTGTGATTTGCTGAGTACGGGGTCGGAGTACTCAGGCTTGCTATGCCACAGATACCAGAAGGAATAGAAGGCAACTCAAGATTTCGTGTTGGAAGAGTCTCCCCGTCGAAGACCCGAGGCTTTAGGTCTTGGCCGCGCTCAAGCGGATCTTGGAGTTTTTGTAATGTAAGTATACTTTGGGCTTGCACGCCCCGCTGTCGAAAATGGATGTTAATCCTTATGTGAAATATATGCTGGTCTTTTGTTGTAAGCATGCAATGGTATACTCTTGCGCGACGTTCCATAACTGTTCATGCGTGAATAGTTGCGGAATGCCGTGTCCGTACGCGCCCCTGGAAACGGGGGCGTTACAAGAAGTGGTATCAGAGCAGGCCCTTGACCGTAGGTTGAGACCTAAGGCAAACTAGGAAACGATTTTATTGCAAAACTTAATTTAAGCCATAAAAAGGGTTTACGAAAAATATAAGTATTACTGCTGACTTTTTCCTCTCTTGTTGCTACCTTATCTATCTTAGTTTACTCCTGCTTAAGATTTGCTGTTGCAAAATGTTTACTGCTTCTCTTGTCTAGCTTCAAGATTTCGTTTCTCGGCAGCTGGAGGAGTAGCCGTCGTTCGCTAGACTAGACTGACCCTGAGTAGTAGTGGTGCTTTTGTAATGTAAAGCAGGTGTAATCATGAACCCTAAGAGGTTTGTGTGCCACTTGCATATTGTAAATTTATGTTCATTATCCTCGTATGTTGTTTGCTTAATTATCAGTAATCCCCCTGTGTTCAAAGTTTTCTCCTGTCCCTTTTCGCTCTCGTTCTTACCTTATTCGTCCTATACTTACCTTGAAATTCAAAGTCTTACTTATCCCCTCTTATTCTCCAAAAGCCGCTGCAAAACTGATCTCCAGTTCCCAATTGGCAGATGGACCCAACACAGCAGAGTGGTCAGACCAACGGGCAGGATGCACGTGCCACAGATCAAGTCCAGATGCCAGAACAGCAAGGAGAATCTCTGCCACAGTTCATTGTCAAAGTGACACCCAAAGAGTCAGTGACAGCATCAAACGCAACTGCATTGAAGTTTACAGCATTCCTGCAAACTCAACCCCCAAAATTCCCTTCAATCACAGAGTCACTGAATGCAGATGACTGGTTACAGGATATTGAGAGAAGAATGAATACTATCCATTGTACAAATAAAGAGAAGGTTCTTTTCGCCACCTATCAGCTGTCTGAACCCATAATTACTTGGTGGAATACTATCCAGTGGATGCATCTGAAAGAGGAAGATATTACATGGGAAGACTTTGTGAAGAGATTTCGTAAAGCCTGCATTCCTCCTGAAGTTATCACAAGGAAGTATCAGGATTTTCTTAACCTTCAACAAGGAGAGAACTCCATCACAGCATATCTACAACAATTTCATCAGTTATCCCAGTATGCTCCAGAAGAAACTAACACCGAAGCTAAAAGGATGGAGCACTTTATGAAAGGTCTACGTCCCAATATGAGGCAACGCCTTCAGGCCATGAAGTATTCAAGCCTATTGAGCCTGGTTGATCGAGCCCTACAGATAGAAGAAAGACCATGTTACGTGAAAGTCATGAAGCGAAAGAAGCCTTCGCCTCCATCACCAACAGCTTGTTTTCACTGCCAACAGGATGGGCATTATCGTGACAAATGCCCACTGAAGTCCTTACCCGAAGAAGAAGCTAAAGAGCAAGCAAAGAGGCAGACATCATCATCCCGCCTGCCACCGATGGAAGAAGATGAATCTTACCCTAAGAGGACCAGAATGGAGGATTACGGAAAGCGTGAAGCAGCGCACAAGTCTCAGTCTTCACACAATGCTCAGCAGAGCATGACCACGGGATCATCCTCATTTCGATCCCAACCCTTCCGTCAGTTTGTGACGATGCAGAAGACCCAGTCCGGACAGTCTCAGCAGTATGCCACTCCCTCACCACCCGCCATCAAGTGCCTCACCTGCGGTGGCAAGCATCTTGCTAGCAGTTGTCCACGAAGGACAGATGCATGTTTCCATTGTGGAGAGATTGGGCACTACAAGCATGAGTGTCCCAGGAAGAGTTTGTCATCAGAAGCAGCTAAACTCCAAGTCCAAAACCAGCAGGCAGTCAAGAAAATATGAGCTATGTAGAACAAGAAATGAGATGATGTACTTCTGGTTATCCTTTTGTAAACCGGTTGGAAGAACTTAATGGTTTGTCTGTAAATTACTTTAACTAAGGCTTGTGGCAAAATTATGAAGATGTATGAAGACCATTTGTGTAAAGTGAAATGGATGTGATGGTTATGTTGTAATAGAGTTAATTCCAGCAGAACAAATCCTATCCAACCTTGGCATGACATAATTCATCTAAGTGGGAACTATCACCACACACGCAAGGATGATGTACAGGTACGAGTCAATCCAGAGAAGGTTAAAGCAGTTTTGTTGCAACCAGATATGCAGGGGTTAGATGCCATTTTTGGTATGAACTGGCTAGCTCAGAACAAAGACAAGGTAGATTGTGAGATCAAAACAGTATCATTGGTAACCCTTGAAGGTAAAAAAAAAAAAAAAAAAAACCGAGAAGTGTTTAAGGATGCAAGAGAGCGCATGATCAACATGCTAGCAGTTACACCAGATCAAGTGCCAGTCGTACAAGAATACCCTAATGTATTTCCAGAAGAATTATCAGACAGATCCCTGACCAACAAGTAGAACTTGTCATAAAGTTGATTGCAGGTGCAAAACCAATTGCTAAGTATCATTACAAAATGTTAGCCAGTGAATTAAGAGAGCTCAAGAGACAGTTAGATGAACTGCAAGAGGAAAAGTTTATTCGACCAAGTGTTTCGCCTTGATTGGCCCCAGTTTTGTTTGTAAAGAAGAAGAATGGAGAGCTGAGAATGTGTGACGATTACAGAGGTTTGAATACTGTCATCATCAAAAACAAGTATCCATTGCCCAGAATTGATGACCTGTTTGATCAACTCAAGGGAACCAAAGTGTTTTCCAAGATCGACTTGCGCTCGGGTTATCATCAGCTCAAGATCCGAGAGCAAGATCGAGAGAAGACCGCCTTCATCACCAGATACGGATTATTTGAGTTCACGGTCGTACCCTTTGGTTTAACCAATGCGCCAGCTTATTTCATGAATCTTATGAATCTGGTGCACCTGGACCAAATGGATTGATTCGTGATTGTTTTCATTGATGACATTCTGATATACTCCAAGAGTGAAGAAGAACACAAACAGCATTTGCATATGGTTCTGAGCAGATTGAGAGAGCATAAGTTATATGCAAAATTTGATAAATGCAGTTTTTGGTTGAGAGAAGTCGCTTTCTTGGGTCATATTATATCTGAAGATGGAGTGAAGGTCGATCCAGAAAAGATTTCAGCAGTTATGGAATGGAAACAGCCTCAGACAGTGACGGAAGTGAGAAGCTTTCTTGGATTGGCGGGTTATTATCGCCGATTCATAGAAGGATTCTCCAAGATTTCCGTCCACTCGCTCAATTACTGAAGAAGGATAAGCCATTCAAATGGACAGATGCCTGAGAAGAGAGTTTTCAGCTGTGAAAGCCCAAGTTGACAACAACGCTAGTATTGATTTTGCCCAACCCAGATAAAGAGTTCCAAATCTATTGGGATGCTTCAAAGCAGGGTTTGGAATGTGTACTTATGCAAGATGGAAAAGTCGTTGCATATGCCTCAAGACAGCTGAAGCCGCATGAAGAAAACTACCCCACACACGATTGAGAACTAGCAGCTGTGGTGCACGCACTCAAAATCTGGCGGCACTACCTGCTAGGGAATCGGTGTGAGATATTCTCTGATCACAAGAGTTTGAAGTACCTATTCACACAGCCAGAATTGAATATAAGACAACGAAGAAGGCTAGAGTTGAATGAAGACTATGACATTGATCTCCAATATCACCCGGGCAAGGCAAATGTGGTTACCGATACCCGCAGCCGAAAAGTTCAACAAAGCAAACCGAATACTGCAGAATACCCACCAGAGTTGCAAAGGGATATACTACGACTGAATTTGATAATCACTGAACAAGGCAGTATGACAGCATTAGAGATTCAACCATTGTTGACAGATCAGATCAGGGCAGCACAAGGTGAAGTTATAGAGATTCAAAAACTGAAAAAGGATATTCAGGAAGAAGATTCAACAGAATATGCGATAGACGAGCATGGAATCCTCACCCTTCCGTGATCACTATTGTATACCCGACAAGAAGGAGTTAAGAGAGTTGATTCTATCCGAAGCCATTCATCTCAATTTTCAATCTATCCAGGAGGTACCAAAATGTATCAAGACTTAAGAAAGAAATATTGGTGGAACCAAATGAAGAAGGAAGTGAATATGTAGCCAAACGTGATGTCTGCCAGCAGATAAAGATAGACCACCAAAAACCATCGGGATTGTTGTGGCCTTTGCCAATACCCGAATGGAAGTGGGATAGCATTGGAATGGATTTTGACACTGGACTTCCCAAGACTCGTGAGGGATATGGTGCTATCTGGGTCATTGTTGATATATTGACCAAGGTGGCTCATTTCCTCCCGATTAAGAAAACCTACGGGAAGGACAAGCTTGCAGAGTTGTATTTGACCAGGATAGTGACACTTCATGGAGTTCCGAAGAAGATTGTGTCAGATAAAGGAGTACAGTTTACATCCAAGATTTGGGAAAAATTTCATGAGGCTATGGACATCAACTTGAACTTCAGCTCAGCATATCACCCACAGACAAATGGACAGACAGAGAGAACCAATCAGATTTTAGAAGACATGTTGAGAGCTTGTGCGATAGTGTATGGAGCATCATGGAACACCTGTCTCCCGTTTGCTCAGTTCTCATATAACAATAGCTATCAAGCCAGCATCCAAATGGCACCGTCTGAAGCACGTTGTAACAGGAAATGCAGGACCCCATTGGATTGGACAGAAACAGGAGAACGACAACTATTTGGCCCCAAACTGCTCAAGATACCGAAGCACATATCAGAATTGTCAGAGACAGACTAAAGATGGCACGAGACCGACAGAAGAACTATGCAGATAACCGTAGGAAGGACTTGAGTTTCAAAGTTGGAGACTTCGTATACATCAAAGTCACCCCATTCAAAATAGTCAAGAGATTTCGAATCAAAGGCAAATTAGCACCAAGGTATGGGGGACCGTTTCAGATAATTAGAAGAATTGGGGAAGTAGCTTGTCAAGTACAGCTTCCGCCCAACTTACCCAGAATTCACAACGTGTTCCACGTATCCCAGCTTCGAAAGTGTCTACGCCAACCAACAGATGAAGTGCCATTGTCAGATATTGAATTGCAAGATGACTGCACATATGCTGAAGAACCACTACAAATACTTGAGACGTCAGAAAGGCAGCTCAGGAACAAGAATGTCAAGTTGTGCAGAGTACAATGGAAGAATCATACACCTGAAGAGTCAACTTGGGAACGAGAGTCAGATTTGCAGCGAGATTTCCCTAACTTACTCCCTGGACCAAGTTAATCTCGAGGTCGAGATTCTTTTAAGGGGGGTAGGTTGAAAAGCCCCTAAAAATTCAAAATAATTTTTTTGCTGATTTTTGCGGCATTTTTGAGTGAAATCTGGAAACTTTCCCTTTTTGGAAAGTCTCCCCGAAATCCGCTTTCCCTTTACGGCTGGACGCTTTCCCCTTTGGCTTGGCGCCCCGCCTCTTTTCCGCCTTCGCCTTTCCCCAGCGCCTCCCGCTCGCTCTGTTTCCCCTCCTCGCGGCGCGCCGCTCCCTCTCGTCGCGGGCGCCTCGCACCGCCTCTGCTCCTCCGCGCGCAGCGCGCGCGCGTTGCGCCACGCCGCCGCGCCGCGCGCGCCGCGGCTGCTGCTCGCGCGCCGGATCTCGCGCAAGACCGCCCGGCAGCTCGGGCCGGAATGAGAGGCCGCCGCGCCACGCCGCCGCCGCCGCTCGGTCCCCTGCGGCCGCCGCAGCTTCCTCTCCGCGCGCGGACACGCCTCCGTCCATGCCGCGCCCCACCTACTCCCGTCGCGTCCCCAGCCCTGTGCGGAGACGTTGGTCACCCCCGCCCCTTCCACTGTGCGGAGTAGACGCCCGCGACAGCTCCCCATCCTCCTCGCCGCCCGGAACCGTCGTTGCCTTCTCCCCGAAGGATCGCCCTCCCTCCGTGTGGGTATAAAACCCCTCCTCCCTCTCCCGCTCGCTCTCTTGGTTCCCCAGCTCCTCCACCACCTCCATTCCCCTCCCACCACTCCAGAGCTCCTTCAGGAGCTGTCGATTGAACCCTCGTCGCCCTGGTCGCCGTCGCCGCCCTCCCCTGCGCCGGCAGCCCCAGTGAGCCAATTTCCCTCTCCATTGCCCCATTCTTCGATTCCATTCGCTTGGAACTCCTCTGCTACTCCCTAACCCCGATGGTGTCCTTGTCTGGCCAGGAGAATCACCGAAGAGCTCCCGCACCAAGCTCACCGCCGGCCGTAAGGCCCTCCCCGTGGCCAGCTCGCTGTGGACCTCCCCGGCTCGCACCGCCACCGTGAATGTGAGCCCCCTCCTCCGTAGACGGTGTAGCCGCCCCCGATCAACCCCTCTCGGCCCCGGTGACCCTCTTCGCCGCCGGGAAGCCGCTTCTTCCCCTTTTGCCTTCCGTCCCCTTCGTTGTTTCCCTCGCGCCCTAAAACCCCAAAACGGGTTCCTCTTGTCGAGTTCTTCCCGTTGGTACCCCCTATGGCCACCGGAGACCCTCGCCGTCGCCGGATAGCGGGAGCGCCGCCGCCGCTTCGCCGCCGCACCGGCGAGAGGAGGACGAAGACAACGTGGCGCCTCCCGCCGTCCATCTCATCTGCGCGCCTAACCTCGGCCGTAGGATCCCTTTGATTCTCGGCCGTCTGATCTACATAAACACCGCCTCCCTCCACCGCCCGATCCGTTCCGCCCGCTTTCCATGCGTCACTGCCGTCCGATCTCCGTCCTTTCCATCCGGGCCTTCGGTCCGCCCCGCATCCCCGCCGCTCTCGTCGCCCACGCGTCGGTCATCCGGACCCCGCGGACGCGCGCTGGCTGGGCCGCCTCCTCGCCCGCTTCTCCTCACGCGAGCCTTGCAGCAGCTGGCCGCGGCTGCCGCTGGTCGCGCGAGCCGTCGGTTGGGCCGAGCCACTGTAGCCATATGGCCGGCCCGACACTGTTCACACTAATTCCCAGTGATTTTCTAATTTCTAAAATCCCAGAAAAATCCAAATAAATCCTAGAAAATCACAGAAAATCCCAAAAATTCCCAAATTTCACCACTTTACTCCAAATATTATTCCAGACCCAGTGGTGACCTCCTTTTCCACATATTCTTCCCCAAATAAATTCCTAAAAATCCATTTGGAGTGTTTATGCATTTTACTCCTTTTTAATAGATTATTTTTCCTCGCTTGATTAGGCTCAAGCCGGATTTATGTTATTTTCAGTATTTGCGCTAGTGTTGGAGATTCCGGAAGCTCAAGTGCAGTCGCAGATCCAGGAGCTTCTACGCTCAAGCTACTCGAGTTCGTCCCGATTCACGGCAAGTCGCAAGTCCTTGATCATGTTGAAATCCCATGCCATTTAAATTATGTTATTATGTTATTTGCATTGAGCTAATTCTGAAATGTTAATTCGAAAGTAAAATAAAATGTTAGAATGACTTGTTGCATAGTTAATCCTACCACCGATAAATGCCTGTTTAAATTGTTGCCATGCCTTTGTAACCCTAGAAATAATTATCTGTTAACCTAGATAACTGTAGGATATTATTATCATGCAAAATGTTACACTAATAAGGTTGTGGCTGTGGGGCCAATAGAATTTGAAAAACCCGACTCTAAGGTAGGGTGGTATGGGACACCGTATCTTAGAGCGGAGAGTGCCGGCGTGCACAAGGTAGGGTAAAGGGGAGTGGAAACCGCAAGACGGTCCTCGCCAATCTTTTACCCTAGGATTGAGGTTGGGGTAAGGGAGTTGTGGGGAGCCGCGAGACGGCCTTCGCCCACCGCTTACCCTAGGTTGGGGGTCGCGTGCCTGGCGAGGTTGCGGACCAGTGAAAATATAAGGACTGAAACCCTTACGCTAAGCAAATGTCACAGTGATCGCTCAACCACAGGAGTTGACTTGTCAACACTGGTCTAGTAGCTGCTCAACTCGATTGAAACTCTACAGGAGGATGAGCAGTGAGGTTAGGCGGGCGGCCACGGTGCCTAACAACGGTAGAGTTCACTCGAAGCGGACACCGCCTTCTTTTGTGTGTGTGCGCGCGTGCGTGTGTGTGTGAAGTCCGCACCAGTGAATTCTACCGGTAGAGCCTATATAAAGAATTGAGCGGTGAAACGACCGGCTTTCTTAACTCACGCGGGAGTTAAGGGATCGTGTGGGTAAAGCTGAGCAAACTCTGCAGAGTCAAATAAATGGTATTCGAATACGCCGTGCTCCCGGTTATTGGAGCTGTGTCACTTGGGTGATTCCAGCCGCGAAGCTTAAGTAGTTTTGTACATAAATTAACTTGATTAGTTGGTTAATGAACTCTTCGTGAAAACCCCTGAGTTCTTGAGAAGTAGTTTTGGGTCCGTTTTGAAAAATGCTTGCAAAATAAAACTGCATCCACCAAATGTAATAAACCAAGTATACTCCTTCCTTTGTTGATCCGCAAGTAGTAAGTTAGGGTTTCCCTTGTGATTTGCTTGAGTACGGGTCGAGTACTCAGGCTTGCTATGCCACAGATACCAGAAGGAATAGAAGGCAACTCAAGATTTCGTGTTGGAAGAGTCTCCCCGTCGAAGACCCGAGGCTTTAGGTCTTGGCCGCGCTCAAGCGGATCTTGGAGTTTTTGTAATGTAAGTATACTTTGGGCTTGCACGCCCCGCTGTCGAAAATGGATGTTAATCCTTATGTGAAATATATGCTGGTCTTTTGTTGTAAGCATGCAATGGTATACTCTTGCGCGACGTTCCATAACTGTTCATGCGTGAATAGTTGCGGAATGCCGTGTCCGTACGCGTCCATGGAAACGGGGGCGTTACAAATGTACTAATGATACTCGGTTCATTTTTACTAAACTTGCATAGTTGTTAATGATGTTTCGCAATGTAATATGATTAATAGAATTTTATTGAGTAATTTAACATAGAAATGGGATGTTCAGGTTTAAAGATTTGCGAGGTAAAAATTTTATCGAGCATATAATGTGTTTCTTCCTCTCTCTCTCTCTCCCCCACCTCTTTCTTCGTTGCTTCTTTTCCAATTTTCCTTGCTCCGGCCGTACAAATCTTGGTCTTATCACCCATAGTCATTAGAAACCAACACGATCTACAGACTCTAATACCAATCGTTAAAATTTTTCTTGATTCTTGTTCTCTCGGATCACGCATCTGCACTCGCACTGGTCTTTTGGTCATGTTATTTTCAGCTTCTAAAAATTATTTTTCAACTTTTTTACAGTAACTAGTTTTTAAACGGGGTATTTTTTTAAGATAAAATCTATTAGTTAATTATAGTACATAATTTATTGACTTCATTTATATCGGCAAAAAACCACACGTGAGTTTCTGTTACTCTGTAATCTCTCGTACAAACAGCTTAAAAATCATAAACCACGTGCCGCAGTCAAAAAGGACATACCTATTTGTTCCCCAGATGCTGTGGCTTTTCTCCGCGGGGCCCTCGACCGCATCTTCATGCGCCATCTAGGTTGACCACCCCCTTCGCCGGCTGCATGCTTGTCACTGACTAGGGTCGTGCGCTATCCCCTATCCTGCGTCCATCCATTTTGAGAGCGTACGTACGTGCTCACATAAGCCAAACTATATTTAACAATGTGAAAATATATTGACATTTTTAAATCCACTTTATATCATAAATAGATAGAAACAATATCCAGGCAAATAAAAAATGTCCATACCATTGATGGTATGTACATGACAACTAAATAACTAGATGCAAGAACAAAAGAAAAAGAGGGAGGTCACATACTCCAGCATGGCCAGGGGCGAATCCATGGGGTAGGCTTCATCAGGCTGAAGCCTACCCTCCGCTGGTTGCCGAACACCCCTACCCCCCTGGGCCTCCTGCGGCGACCAGCCAGGCTGCACACAGCACAGAACCACTGCGAGTTTGCGACAACGTCTGAACCTCTGCGGAGAAGAAAGAGCACACAGCACAGAACCACTGAACCAGGGAGAAGAAACAAGGCCGAAGTAGAAATGCAGGCCCACAGGCCCACCGCCCAATACATTTGCCCTGTTCAGCTGTTCCGAAAGACCAAAATCCCCATTCCCTTTATCCCTTCCCGAGCTCCTGTTCCCCCAATTCCCAAATCCCAAATACCCGTGCCGACGAGATCTGGAGCCAAGGCGGGGACGCCGGTCGCCGGGGAAGGGCCGAGGCGGGGGTGTGAGCAGCAGAGGAGGGGACGCCGGATCTGAGCAACAGAGGCGTGGAGCCGGGCTGCCGGGGGCGGGGACGCGGGGTCGCGCCGTCGCGGCCGACCTGAGCGGCGGAGGCGCCGAGGCGGGGAGGTGGGAGGCGGGAGGCACCGAGGTGGGAGGCGGGGAGGCTGGACCGGACGCGGCGGCGCAGCGCGTAGGGGCTGAGGGGCGGCGACTCCGGCGAGCCTGACTGTGAAGCAGTGAAGGCCGAAGCAGCGAAGCGCCGAAGCCCGAAGGCGTGTCCGGTGTCCCGATGTCCGCGTGTGAATGTGTGATTGTGATTTGTGAAGCTGCAGCTGCTGCCTCTTATTTGGCTTGGAGTCTTGCTGTCTTGGTTGTCTGGTTGTGTAATTGTGTTAATGCCCCTGGTTGGCTGGTTGGCCCGCTGGTTATCTACTTGTCTGGTTGCGTGCGTTGTGACAGTGAAGTAACCGGCAGCTGCCACCGCCCGAACGACCGAACGTGTACTGTGTTGTGTGATTCTGTGAAGCAGTGAAACCGTGTGATAGTATTCCTCCGTACGATCAAACACTCAAAACTGATTCAGTGATTTGTAAGTATACAACTCAAGGTCATTATCTCAATTAGCAATTAATTTATTATATTGTTATACTATTGAGCTTATTTGATTAGCAATTTATTAGAAATAGTGTTATACCGTTAGTCATGATTCGAGCTATTGGTATGGTTCTTTTATTTTAAATGTTCAAGATCATTTAAGTAATTAAATACAATTTGCTATTGTATCACTAATTTTTTTTAATTTTGATGTACAGATTGTTACCTACCGGAAGGTCCGGAATCATATTTACATGTTTTAGGGATTCACTTGCCATTAGCGAGGTACCTCCATTATATCTCTCTTTTTTCTTTGCTTTTATTCATGTATGAAACTATGAATTTGATTGCACAAGAATACAAAACTATGTTTCTTACAAATTAGTTTAGTCAATTGAGGTGTAAGGTCAACAATTCTAGGAAAAATTTATGATCTGGTAGAAGAATACATATTGCTTAGCCCACCCTCATTTTTCATTCTAGATTCGCCACTGAGCATGGCGCCTTAATTAGCACAACGGATTAACATAATGACCTAACGAAACACAATAAACGTAGATGCCATAACCTAGATAATAACTACGTGGTAGTACATAGGTTGGCTACATGCAAAGTGCCTCCACTTCAGTTGGTCTAGCTAGGAGATATATGGTTATCCCGTTCGAGCTTTATTTTGGTTATTGTTCAACACGGGCTAGAACCAAAACTATATCTAAATTTACACAGCTCATATCCTTTAACGTGATGATTTCAAAAAACATTACAATAGAGGGCCGAAGAGGAAATCTTTTCAGCGTATGCTATCCATTGAAGCCTTGTATACCTTTTTAGGGTCTAAACAATATTAACTGAAAAAAAGGAAAACTCGTGTGTCAATAGGCCAACCAAGAAACAATAGCGCTAATGATTAGGCCTTGCTTAGTTGGGCTGAAAAGTTGTGGTTTATGGCTGAAATTATACTGTAGTGAATGAAATTTTACTGTAATTGAAGGTGACTTATTTGACGTAATTAAATTTAAAAAAATTTTAAAATAGGAAAAATATGCAAGAATATATGAGTATTCCGTGTTGTAAAAAATATGATGTTACCAAAGCCATACATAGACACACAGCTATGCCAATAAATGAAAAAAATGATTCGGTCAACAGAATGACCAGACTGTCCTGGTTTAACAAATAACAGTATAATAATATATCATGTCATGGCCATATTTCTTATAAGAAAAAAATCAGCAATGGCAGATATTCTTCACTTAACCATCTATGGCCACATGCACTTATCTGTGAAAATAAGAACTACATGGTGGGAAGTAGTATTTGTAAATCAGATCACAAATGGAAATAAAGGGATCCAGTCACATTCTACGTCTGCCATGATCAACGCATGGATGCCAAAGATCCAATTTGCAAAATAGCCAACGTACAAAACACAATCAAGATATGTATTCCTCTGTTCATATGCAACAAAAAAAAACTGTGTAGCTGTTGATGATCACATCATAAAACTTGCAAGACGTGTACTTCCATCGGGAGGAAAAACATCTCTATTGAAATCATGTTTCAGCAAATTACTATGGAACGATGCTAAAATTACTGGCCGAGAGGCTGTAAATAGGCATTGGTTCAGGAGCTGGGAGGAATACTCACACATACAACAGTAAAAGTTGCATGTTGCGGTATTCAAAGAAGGACCGTTATTAAACACATACCAACTTATGATTCAGGCAGCTCACAACGAAGAAGTCTGAAACCGTACTAAACAGTTTATACCTGCAGCTCAACACCAACCGCTCTACTTGCCTTCTGTTCCATTGTAATTCATCATACCCTCTATAGGGCAAGGCAATCACTCTAGCTTATATTTCTTCCGTTCAAGGAGATTCTGGAAAAGATGGAATACTGATCAGCTAAAAGCAGAATCAAACTGAAATTGTACACAGCAACGAAGACTTCCACCAGAAATGTGTGGTATGTACCATTTTTTGAAGGGCTGAAAACAGTAGCCGCTAATACGTGAATAGAAAACCAAACCTATGTTTCAAATAACTACCTCTTCAGTTACAGATAGGCTGGCACAATTTGTAAAGCTTCTGTAGAAGCTGTTACTCAAGTGACCCATAATACTGGAATCAGCTCAAGCCATATTTCTAGAGTAATAGCTGTCTAGTTTGGCACGAGATTCATGGACATGGTTTGGAAATGAGATATGCCAAAAATTTGTCATCTTTGAAGACTAAATATTCAAAATGAAAAGTTTTCAGATGCTATGGTTTGATTTGGTGAGACGGCTCAAACTCTGCCGTTGCTCTGTTCTCTTATATTCGGTTGACAATAGACTACATGCTACAGTAGCGATATTGTTGCTTGGTTACAATCTTCAGAAGAAGGGAAACAATCTTAGAGACTCCTTGAACAGAGCATAAGTACCTCTAATACAAGTAATTGAAAACTAAAGTACCTCTAATACAATCTTAGAGAATAAGGTAAAACATAGAGGTTCTAATACAAGTAATTGAAAACTAAAGTACCTCTACTCTAGAAGGCTTGATTTGGCCCAAAGCTTTTGCTGCACCGAATACTGCTGCAGAGACTCCGATGTCAAACTTCATCAGCTAAATCCTGCAGCTTGGTCTAGTCTTAACGTTGTAGCCACCACTGCAAACAAACTGGTGAATCAAGTGTAAGAACTAGCGGTTATTAATATCTTCACAAAAAAGTTCTACCATCATCACAAAGCATACGAAGATGACATCTATTTTCAATCACGTATGTCACTGTAATAATCCACAAAATATGCAAAAGTACTACGAACCTGTCAAAAGTTATGACCCTTCAAACAATAGCCAGCTTTCTCTTGACATTCCCACCAGGGGGTTTGTAGCACAAGTGGATAAAAGTGAGGACGATTTGCAGAAGCTGCAGCAACTCCCAAGTAGGAGCCCATATTTGTCTTTGTATTTCTCCACATCTAATATCGTGGCAGTGAACAAACACATTACTGTATGTAGAAGCAATCGTTGATGCCTCCTCCGCAAGCACGGCTGAAAGGACAACGAGTGAGGATTGCGATAAAATAAATACCATAAAGAAATCTATGAATAGCATTCACTGGTTGTCTAAAAAGACCTACTGACCAGGGGTAAGGACATTCGCAGGTGAGTTCACAAGCTCTTTCCCGAATATCACGCCTGAGGAAAGATCATTGGCAGACCTAAGTTTGTGGTCGACCTTCGGACCGGAAGCCAATCCAATAAAGATCTACTTGTTTATGACGCACCTTCATCAACTCAGACCTGTTGTATCTGCTGTCATCATACGATCCGAGCACAGCTCCTGCAATTCAAATGGACAGACAAATCATCATCAAGTCAATGCATGCCATAACCATCCTATAAAGAAAAGCATGTGCAGGAGCATTACAGTACCAGAAGCAATTGCTGCGGTAGCTTTCAGTTTGAACTCTTCCTGGATCCAACTGGGGGAGGCAAGAACAATAGCAGCGCTGGCTACTTGAGCAGACTTCACAACTGATGCGATGTATTCACCGATGCCCTGGCATGCTGCGGTGGTGTACGGGGCATTCTGGCCTAGACCAATCAGACCCGGCCACCCTCTAGAAACCTTGCCCCGGGAGGCGGAGACCCACCGATTGCCCGGTGAAATCCTCCTCCACTGAAGCCTCCGATAGGAGACCGCCGAGTTGGCCATCTATCTTCAGCACGGCATTCTCGAATTTGGAGTCCGAGCCTTCGGATAGATCCTTCTCTGTGACCGCAACGGTGAGTATATCTCCTTCCAATCGGAGAATTCGATGTCTTCAGTGGCAAAAGTAACCTACAAGAACAACAGGAGAGCGCAGGCTGAAGTCACTTGCAGTAAAAGTAACGACTTCGCACGAAGCAAATAAGTGAATCTAAACAAAGATAGAATTCTGCTTACGAAAACACTAATTTTACCTCGATCTAGCAGTTCTTCAATGCTTCAACAGAAAGTCTTGATAAAGTCAACCTAAGGCAACAACGGTTCTGTTCCACAAATTGGGAGTACTAAGCAGACGAATCCACAGCAATTGAAAGCACTAAGCAAGTGCCTCAATCCTACTCGCTCACATATAAACTGTTAGATTGGACTATGGCCGTATGCATAGATCCAATCGAATTTATTTTAGGCCATCTCTGTAGCACGGACACGTGTCTAAACCGCCGTATCCGTGTCCGACACCGTGTCCGACACGGACACGTCGCGGACACGTGTCGGCGATGTATCGGTCGATTTTGAAATTAATTTTAATTGCTAAAATTCTCGACACGTGTCGGACACGGAAATTATGCGAGTCGGACACGGCCCAGGACACAGCTGGCCCAGGACAGAGCTGGCCCATGAAATTACCCTAACCCTAGGCCGGCTCCATCCCGAGACCCCCATTCCCCACGTGCCTTGCCAGTTCGCCGCCACTCGCGCTTTTCCGCATCTTCTTGCTCGCGCCGTCGCCCGCTGGCTCCAGCATCGCGCCGCCGCCCGCCGGATCCGGCATCTCGCCGCCGCCTACATCTCCTCACCGCCGGCTCCCGCATCTCCTCCTGTGCGCCGCCAGCTCCCTCAGGTGGAGGTCGAGGTGGAGACGGAGTACGTACCGTCGGTATCGGAGCAGGCCGACCTGGACGACGCCCTGCTCGCCAGCTTGAAGATCTTCGCCCCGCCTTCCTCCCCGCGCGCCGCCGGCTTCCTTACGCCGTGAGGAAACATAGAAAATAATACATACACACATACACACATACACACACATACACACACACATACATACATACATACATACATACATACATACATACATACATACATACATACATACATACATACATATATAATTTATTATTTAAATATATGTAGTCGTGTTGCCGTATTGGTATTTTTGGGGAAATGGCGAATTCACGTATTGGTGTCGTGTCGTGTCGACGTATCCGTGTCCGTGCATCATAGTAGGCCATACATTTAAATGGGTTAAACATAACTAGACCCAGGGACAGTAGGACTGCTGTATGCATGTCTTAAATCAACAACTTTATAAGTGGTATTCAGGTTTCTCTTCAAAAAAGATTAGTCTAATAGGTGATGTTTTCCTTACACTTCTCTCACATTTATAAGTTGTGCCTTTTCTTTTCTCATAACCAATATGGGACTATTCCCATCATTCTCCCCTTACACATTGGGTGTGCACTTCTGCTCCAATAATCATGAAGTCCAGAAAGATGTTAGACATCTGGGTTTTGATACCAATTGTTAGATCGGACTTTGGCCGCATATCTAAGCCTAACTGGGTTTAATCCCCGGCTCACATGCCCAAACTGAACACAACTAAGCCCACATGCTATAGCATACAAGCCCGCTATAAAAACTAATGAAACTAATGAAGAGGTATATTTTAAGTGAAGAAATACAGAGAAATACAATAGAAACTAATGAAAAAGTATAAAAAGGGTATTTTCTCAACAAAACACTCTAAAGGAGGGTATATTATCAATTAGGATCTAAAGGAGGGTATATCCTAGATTTTCATCTAGTTGGAGGGCATATTCTCAATTTTCTCCATATGGCATGTAGGTAACGTACCCAAACATGATGGAGTGGCACTACTACAGAAATCCACATTACAGACGGTTCAGAAACGTCATCACAGACGGTTTTCTGAACCGTCTGAATTTATGGGTCAGTGATGATCGAAGGTTATCACAGACGGTTTTCGAACCGTCTGTGATTATTAGATATCAAAACCGCTCAGGATATTCGATAATCACGACGGTTTTAATGAAAACCGTCAGGATACATATCACGCACGGTTTTACTTAAAACCGCTCGTGATATTCCTTCCGCCTAAATCAAAATCTATTTTTGTTTATTGGCTAGCCTCAGGAAATGCTAGCCATGCCCTCTGAAACAAGCAGATAATCACAGACAAAAAACATACAATTCACACATCTCATTTGCTTTCAGGTACATTTCGCAGACATAAAACATCCAATTGACATCGCACTTCATCTCACAGACATAAAGCATGCATCCATTTCGCAAATCAATTAATTGAATTGAACTGAAATATCCATTAACAAATGCACAGTTACAAAAGATCTACACTGCATTTACACTTAGTGATAAGACCAATAAGAAATCATGGTGCGCAGTGGAACCGTCCTCCTGGCTGTATGACTTGAGTCAGCAAAAAGAACGCCAACTCTGATTGAATCCCTCCAAGCTCAGACTGTTTCAATGCAGTTGACGGGATTGACACAGCCTGTCGATAGGAATATCAATGTGCATATATATGTAACGTGATAAGTATGAAGTAATTATGGGAAGAGTGACAAACCTTGCGATTGGTGAGCCTCGAGGAATCGAGGAGTAGTTCCATATGTTGGCAAACGTAGTATCCACATGTGTTGCCCTACTTCTTTGTGGCACCGCAAAAATGGAATGTGTTAGTTCAAAAGGCATTAGTACCATCTGCTGCATAGGATTAATTAATGTGAAATAGCGAATACCTTAAAATCTCGAACATGTGTCAAGAGCCGTTGGCCCCGCGCTTGAGTCACCTCCTTTTCAATGTACATCGCGAACGCCCTACGTAATTCAAAAGGTTAACCTTAATCATTCGGAAGGAAAGAAAGAGTACAATGTAGATATGTATGGGGAATATGTGCTTACCTATCGATTACTTGGTGATAAATCGTGAAGTCCATTTTATTCTTACTTAGGGAATCAAGGTAATATACCTTGTTCCATTTTGGTACAATTACTATTAAAATCCAATGAAAGTTCTGATTGAAGGGCATAAGTACATAGTCCTTATTGCGGCAACTCAGCAGGCCTGATGCAATGTACCTCTCGACGAGGGGTGCCTCCTGGTCGATGGTAGTCTTGGTGACCAATTGTGGGTCTAAGAAACCAGCTGATGAGTTCGATAATCTAGCTTTAATCAGCATGTGTCTATATATATACACACGAAAGCAAAAAATTAGATATGGCATTTATCGGTATGACATTAACGGAGACTGTGATTGTACACACTTACGTCGGCAAAGATCGAACGATTGAGACGTCAAGAGCGTTGAGCATGAACAGTTCGAATAAATCCTCAAAGGCGACCACGAATGTACACTCTTGAAGATTGTGGTGTTTCCTCGAAGAATTTGACAGTGATACTTGAAATCCGTTCTCCCTCTAGCTTATTGGACTGCTGCATATACTACGTGTGCAATTGCATGCAACTATATGGTAGCTTTTGGAGGGCTTTTTGCTCGAGCAACGGCTCGCCAAGCACGAATTTGCGGGCCAAAGGGTGGTACGGAAGATCATCATTGGTCTTCTTTGCTTTGCCCTTGCTGGCCTTGCTGCCTCGGCTATAGGTCGACTTCACGGAAGTCGACTTTGAAGGTAGCAGCGGTGCAAGTTGCTCTGGAGAGAATAGGGCGCGTGGAGATAGCACCGCTGTAGTATCCGGTGGTGGAACCGACTGGTCTTGTAATGGAGATGGCACCAGTGCAGTATCCGGTGGTGGAACCGAGTGGTCTTGTAATGGAGATGGCACCAGTGCATGTTGCTCGTCCCGCCACCGTGAAGAAGCCTCCAGAAGATGTCGCTTTGGGCCACCGGATGAATGTTCCAATGGCTCGCCCTAGAGTCACGATCTCGTCGTTGGGGGCTTCTGAGCGGGACCACCTCAAAATTGACATACACACCATCCACATTAACTTTTATGGCTCGGCGCTAAAGCTTGGCGTGCACCATGGCCCCGCTACGCACGAATATGCCCGCCCCAAGCAACAGTACAAGGGAATGGAGCCATATCTCACTTGGAGCTTGCAGTTCGTAGGCTCCTACATAACGATACAAAATTAGCTACTCGAATAGGCCTACCAATGGAGCAAGCATTCGAGAGGTTACAATTATTACCAGGATGTCGTCCACAGGAAATTTGGACTGGGTATGCGTCGGATTAGACGAGCAGCTACTCGGACGGTTGTGCGGGCTAGCTAGCATAGCAGCGGCGGTGGCGGCCTGCTGACTTTCTGTTTGTTTCCGCACCTCTTCTCTGATTACCTCACCCATCTGAGCTAATAGCTCCTCTCGAAGAGATTCCTTGATCTCTTCTCGTAGCTGTGCGTCACGCTCGGCTTTGTTTCTCTTCCTACGCCGATACATTCCGGAGTCATCTTCGAAACCATGTTTCCAAGGAACGTAAAGCCCAAGGCCTCTCGTACGACCCGGGTGCTCCTTGTTTCCCAGGGCCTCGGAGAGCATATCATTCTCCTTTCTTCCCTGGAATGATCCCAGGGTAGATTCAAAACTCAGCTCTTCCTGCAAGAGCACGAAATGTCATTTCAACTCGTACGAAGTTGTGGAGTAATTACAAGCTACGTAGTTCTATCGATATCTTACCAGGCGCTGGGACACTTGCTGGTCCGCAGGTTTCGAAGGAGACGCCCCCGATGTCGTTGTAGATGACCTTGCTCTAAGCCAATTTCGAGCGCGGTCATCCAGATATTGGAAAACGGCGGGCGATGTCCTCTGCGCACCGCCACCATCCTCGAACCTCCATCATGGATTTTACCCGCATACCCACCGTGCCAAGTCCGTGGGGTGCGTGTTTTTACTGGAGGGCCTTGTGCGCCACACTTGTACTTTTGAAATCTTCGGTCGTTTTCATCGCCTTGAACTCTTCCCATTGTGGTTCCAGAATGGGTATTTAGTAAAAGGCGTTTCGTCTGTCTCCACGTATTTCCGACAAGCGTGCTCTTGAAGTTCTTCCATGCTTTGCACGCCGCTTGGTAGGTTTGTCGCTCCACGCGTGTAAGTGTTCTTCGGGAACTCGAACGATGCCAAAATTTCGGTCCACACCACGCTTTCCGAGTGTCGCAGCACGCTTCTTCCACGAATTGTATGTGATCTCAATTGCTCTCAGGCAACTATTCCGACCATGGTTCGAATGCGCTTACCGCTTGCTTAGGAAGGATAGGGACCCCAGCTGCGCTTATCGCGTGATGGTCTGTCGGCTCGAGGCTTCTTTGATAGCCCTCTTCCTTGGCGCCTTGATGTTGGAGCGACGCCCGCGATGATGTTGAAGAATGCGCGGGTGACATGTTGCTCATTTTGTGGGTCTATTAAGATAAGATGAGAATGTAATCATATTGAATTGGAAGAGAGGAGTAGAGGGGAGGGGGAGAAGGGAGGGGGTGACATGTTGCTCATTCTATGAAGCACCTACTTTAGTCCCTAAACAAAGTTCTATGAAGCAAATGGACACAAACTAGAGTATCCCGTTCATTGAACGGGAATTCTAGAATGTGTCACTTGCTTCATGCCCCTTGAAGGTCTATGTGGCATATACTATTACTACAAGGTCTCTAAACAAAGTTCTATGAAGCAAATGACACAAACTAGTGTATGCGTTACTTGCTTCATGCCCTTTGATCATATACTCTTCCTTGATTGGTGCTCTCAAATTGTAGGGTTGCACAAGATTAATCTTGGCCGTCCCGCTACTAAATCATATACTCTTCCTTGATTGGTTATGCCAAATAATGAATTCAGTATTTTGAGCTCTAGATACAAACTCTACAATCTCAAGATCAAGATATATTCAACATGCATATATTCGCATAACAACGATTCATACAGATCAAGACCATACAAGTTAACTTTGCCCAATAATTCAGTCTTTTAACTTGTCAAGATTAAATCCTAACAGATCAATTTAATAACATGCTATAACCTGAAAACTGCATGAACCGGCAGCTATTAGAGCTCAAAGACCGAATGAACCAATCTCAGTATATGAATTTATCATCATCGAGCAACTGTAAATCCTACAGGCAATCTCAGTAAGTATACCAAACTTGAATATAAAGTATGAATTTATACATGAAGCATCAAGTATCAACCCTAAACCCTAACAGTAAGCATATACATGACAAACTCATAACCATCAAGCATCAACCCTAAAGCATCAAGCATCAACCCTAAACCCTAACAGTAAGCATATACATGACAAACTCATAACCATCAAGCATCAACCCTAAAGCATCAAGCATCAACCCTAAACCCTAACAGTATGCATGAAGCTCGGAGGGATTTGATGACCTTATGAGGAGGCGGCGGCGACGGAGGAGGAGGAGGCGACGGGCTCGAGGAGGCGGCCGCGACGGAGGAGGAGGAGGCGACGGGCTCGGGGAGGCGGCGACTGAGGAGGAGGAGGCGGCGGCGACGGAGGAGGAGGAGGCGACGGGCTCGAGGAGGCGGCGACGGAGGAGGAGGAGGCGGCCGCGACGGAGGAGGAGGCGACGGGCTCGGGGAGGCGGCGACTGAGGAGGAGGAGGCGGCGACGACGGGCTCGGGATTTAGATCTAATCGAATAACTGCAGCGCACACGAAAACCCTAGCGAGAGGTTATATGTAGGAGATATCACGCATTTGTTCTAAGTTTAGAACCGCTCAGTGATATTTATTTCACTGCATTTGTTCTAAGTTTAGAACCGTCATGATAAGCCCCGCTGTTGTTATTACGACAACACCAATAACTACACAAAGATTCATATCAACCACCAAACAGCTGCATTCATATACAACACCAACCAGCTGCATTCACACAGTGTATTTCTTCATACATTTTGTCATTCTCAAATACATCACATATACATAAATGCCAATACACATATACATTTTGTCACACATTTTCACATATACATTTTGTCACACATTTTCACATATACATTTTGTCACACATTTTCACATATACATCTCAAAATTGACTACATCACACATTTTCACATGTACATCTCAAAATTGTCATACATTTTCACATATACATTCTTATTGTACTTGCTTATTTCCTTGAAAAATTAGCCCTTCATCATGATCAATGCGTACGTAACTAGATTCGTCACGTTGTACATCGTCGACCCTTATGCCATTTCCAAAAGGAGGTAACTCGTCAAATTGATTGTATTCCTCCTCGTCCACTACATTCTCCACTCCGACAATTCTCCTTTTCCATGAAGAACTACATGGCGTTTCTTATTTGCCGGTCGGTTACATAGAAAACTTGAACAACTTGATTGGCGAGTACGAATGGTTCGTCTTTGTACCCGACACGTTGGAGGTCCACGGTCGTGACACCGCATTTGTCAACCTTCACCGTGGGAGATGCACCCAACGGCAATAAATAAGGGGATCTTGAAAACCACATAGTCGAGCTCCCAAATCTCTTCTATGAAGCTATAGTACGAGTTTCTCGACCCATCGGCATCGAATGCATCTATGCGGACTCATTGCTCGTTAGTGCTCTTGACATCCCGAGATCACAGATAGAATGTGTACCCATTTATGTCATATCCTTGCCATGTCACAACTGTAAATGTCGGCCCTTTTGCCAACCATCTCAGCGCCTCACTCGGCGAGCTCCTAGCGATTTGCTCCTTCAACCATTGGTTGAACCAACGGTTGTGTTGCTTCATGATCCAAACATCCGCCGCTCGATTCTCATTGCGAAGCACATCCTTGTGCTGGTCCACATAAGGCGCCACTTCACCATGTGTTGCAACACCGTGAAATGGGCTTGAGTATACGTGTCCATATCCGAGTGATTGCTTTCCTTCCGATAGTTCCGAGACCCTTCACCTCCCTTCATGACGAGATTGAGGACACCTATCGGTTGAATCGAGCCATATAATCGACACAAAACTCAATCACCTCTTCGCTTGCATAACCTTCGACGATGTTGCCCTCCGACCGAGAACGATTCCGCACGTAGGACTTGAGAATTCCATGAACCTCTCAAATGGGTACATGCTGCGAGGAATACGGGCCCGCACATTTTTATCTCCCACACAACGTGAACAATGAGATGGACCATGATATCGAAAAACGAAGGAGGGAAATACATTTCAAGGTGACATATAGTCATCACCACCTCGTCCTGCAGAGCATCTAGTCCTTCGGGATCGATGACCTTCTGAGCAATTGTGTTAAATAAATAACATAGCCTCATGATTGTCTCTCGACTTTGATCGGCAAAATATTTCTAATTGCAATAGGGAGCATCTGTGTCATCAAGACATGACAATCATGAGACTTCATGCCATTTAACTTCAAATCTTGCATCAAACAAGTTTCTTCACGCTGTCGAGTAACCAGACGGAACTTTCACACCATGCAAGCACCGCATAGTTCTGTTTTCTCAGCCTTGGACAAAGTGTAACACGCAGGGGAAGGTACGTCATTCCATTATCGGTGCTTGTCGGTGCTAACTCAGCCCGATGTCCATGTCACCAAGTCAAGCCGTGCGTTGACACCGCCCTTTGTTTTATCACGGATGTTCAGTAAGAGACCAATCAAGCCGTCGCACACATTCTTTTCTACATGCATGACGCCGATGCAAAGGTTTAACATCTAGGTACTCCCAATAAGGTAAGTCCCAAAATATTGATCTCTTCTTCCGTGTGTTCTTCTCATGACCCTCAATTTACGTCCCTTCCGAGGACAACATCTAAATCCTTAACCATATCATAAACCTCGCGCCCCTTAAATGCCTTGGAGCTGAACCGTCTTCCTTCTCTCCGTCAAATTGTTTCTTCATCTTACGGTATGGGTGAGCCCTCCAAGGAACCGGCGGTGACGCATGTAGATGGTTTTGCGTGAGTGTCTCAGCCACGCACTCTCGGTACCATCTAAACAAAGTGAGTACAAGCTTTGGCACCTTTTGTACTATGGCCCGATAGGTTACCAAGGGCAGGATAATCATTTATGGTGCGTAAACAATAAGGAGCGCAGAGTGAAGTTCTCTCGCTTGTACGCATCCCATACCTGCACCCCTTCATTCCACATTACTTTTAGATCTTCCACCAACGGTGCTAGGAACACATCGATATCATTCCCTGTGTTGTTTTGGCCCTTGGATAAGTATCGACAAAGAAATGTACTTTCGCTTCATACACAACCAAGGAGGAAGGTTATAGATGCAGAGAGTCACGGGCCATGTGCTATGTCGGCGCTCATGCTATCAAAGGATTCATTCCATCTGTACTCACCCAAACCTTATATTCCTTGGTTCTGCACCGAACTCGCAAAACTCCTATCGATGTTTCTCCACCGCGCGGAATCAGCAAGGTGTCTTATCATTCCATCCTTCTTGCGCTCCTCCGAGTGCCAACGCAGCAGCTTTTGCCACCTTTGGATTTGCAAAAACCTTTTCAATCGGGAATTATAGGAAAATACCATGCCACCTTAGCAGAGGTCCTTTCTTCGCCTCTGCTCCTCGCCATCATCCGATTGATTGTTACGCTTGTATCGGGATGCGTTGCACACCGGACATACATGCATGTTTGCATACTCTTTACGGTAGAGGATACAATCGTTCGGGCATGCATGTATTCTTTCTACTTCCATTCCCAACGGACAAAGAACCTTCTTGGCTTTATACGTGGTTTTAGGCAACTCATTTCTCCGAAGCATGTCCGCTAAAAGACCTAGCAGCGCCGTGAAACTCTTGTCCGACCAACCGCTGCTTGCCTTCAATTTCAACAGCTCAAGCACGGCCGACAACCTCGTGTACTTGCATCCCGTACAAAGGTTTCTCTCGAGTCCTCCATCAAGCCACGGAATTTAACATACTCTCTCTCATCATAGTTCTCTTCTACATCGCTAAGCATCCGATCCAGATTATCATCGTGCAACCTATCCGAATCCGAGCCACAATCGACATCACCGCGGCATGTCATTCAGTTCACAAAGCGATGTCATCCGGGGCATATCATTCACTTCACCGCGATGTCATCCGCGCATATGATCATTCACTTCGCCATGACTGGTCCAACACGTATAATCCTTTTGAAACCCTCCGAATCAAGTGCGATTCAATTTGCCTCGCCTAAACATCTTCACATTCTCGCAATCGCTGCATGGACAGCACATATATTCCGCCCCTTATTCAACATATCCTCCTCAGCTCTTATAAAAGCGTAAACGCCATTAATGTACTCTTCACTCACACGGCTCATGCATACATCCAGCTTCGGTCCTACGTTACGTATATATATAACAACTTAGTATTAAAATCTAGATTAACTAATTATAACTACATATATACCGGCCACATTTATTATATTGAGACTACATATATACCGGTCCTATGCGTGCAGGTACCTGAAGGATCATGAGGCCAACCCGATCCGACCGAACGAGACTTTAGGCGTTCATTCAATGCATGGATATTCCCAGTTGTTCCAAGAGGCTTACCTTGTATGTACTACTACGAATCCATTGTAGCATTAATTATAGCCACTTGCTTGTCGGTATCAGTACCATATCACCACGCTGTTCTGTGCTTCAGATTCCAATCTGTGCGTGTATATGGTACTGTCCGTCACAAGGAGTGTTGGGCTTCTCTGCTTTCTTTGTGCTCTCATTTTGCCGTAACCATCACCTCCTTCAGGTGCTGCATGCCAACTTCATATATGATAATTCCCCCCATTGCTGCTGTTAGAGGATTATGTGGGCCAAGCCCATATAAAAGAATAATTCCTAAAATCTCAAAGGCCCACTCATGCAAAGGGAGGCATACATGTGAACTTTAGTACCACATTGCTAGTTCTAGGAGAGGAAGACCAACTTAAAAGGGATGGTGCACTCCTAACCACTTGAGGCATGTGTGGGAGAGAACTAGAGGATCACACGCGCGCGCTCGCTCTCGCCTCGCCGGGCCGGGCCGGGCGGGGCGGGGCAGGGGGCGCGGGCGCACGGCACCTGCGTGAATGGTCCGCCAAAATCGGCTCCAGGTGCTTGCGCAGACGCGGCTTTCTTTTGCCGTTTTATTTTGCTGTTTTGAGTGGCGGTGAATCCGGATCGGATACGCGTGACTAATCCGTTTCGGTTACGAGTTATGGAGAACGTGCAGGCGTCCTGATCACGCGTCCTGACTCTTCTATAAATACCGAGTCGCCGCCTCCATACAGAATATGCGAAAATCAATCTAGGGTTTTGCCTCCTCCATTGTGCTGCGCCGTCCCACGTAGTCTACTCCGTCCCGTCCGCCGGCGTGCACTGCCGCTCGGGAGAGCAGTCTCGGAACCGCCGCCAAGTCCCGCACCGAGAGGGCGAATAAGGTTTTGGGAAGCGCTCGCGCGATCGCCGCTGCAGCTCGCTCGCCTTCCTCGCTGCTCGCTTGCGAATCGCCATCGACCTCGTGTCATCCACACCGCGCTCGCAGCATCTACATCGGCAAACCGATCGTAACAGAACCGCCGACGTAATGGTCATGTTCTCCGATAGATCTGCTCATGTACGCTTTCGTTTACATGTCTAGATCTTTTATGCTTATGATGGTTCTCGTTATTTTGCGTGCATGATGTCATGATTTATTTATGGAATAAATTGAACCTACATGTGCTTAAATTTTCAACAATCCAAAACCTTATTGTAGGCAATCGTGGTTTTACTATGGCTGGATTTGCCGATGCACCGAGGCCGGATAAATTCTCCGGTGCACTTTAAGAGATGGCGATCAAGGTCACTCGTGGCTTATCGCTATGAATGTATTCGGGTTAGTAATGGCAAGCCCAAGGTGTTCTTGATGCTGAAAAGCGAAAGAATTCGAGATCGCCACTACTCTCTTTGTTGGATGCATTCTTAGTGTTCTTGCTGACCGTCTGTGCGAGGTGTATATGCACATGACAGACGCGAAGGAGTTATGGGATGCACTGAATTCCAAATATGGTGCTACTGATGCCAGCAATGATATGTATGTCATGGAGCAATTTCATGACTACAAGATGGTTGATAACCGCTCAGAGTAGATCGTGCTCATGAGATACAAGCCATTGCTAAGGAACTCGAACTCCTGAAGTGTGCCTTACCCGACAAGTTTGTGGCTGGATGTATTATTGCGAAATTACCTTCTTCATGGAGGAATTTCGGAACAGCACTCAAACACAAGAGACAAGAGTACTCTGTTGAGAATCTGATTGGGTCTCTTGAAATTGAGGAGAAAGCTCGGGAAAAGGACGCTGTGTCTAAGGGTGATGGAGGGCAGTCTAGTGCCAATGTGGTACAGAAACCCTCAAGCAAGAACAAAGAGAAATTTGTTAAAGCCCAACAGACAACCAACTTCAAGAAGAAGAAGAACAACAACAATCAGGATGATAGAACTTGCTTTGTGTGCGGTGAGCTGGTCACATGGCCAAGAAATGCCCACAACGCAAAGGAAAGAAGGCACCAGAGGACAAACTTCTAAGTCTCGCCAACGTGACCATTGGCAAGACGGAGATGGGACTGGTATGGTAATTTACCTCATCGTTTTTTTCGCTTAGTCAATCTACCAATTGGTGGATTGATACAGAGCTAATGTACATGTGTGTGCTGATATTTCGTTGTTTTCTTCTTATCAGTCGCCCGAGATTCCTCCGTCCTAATGGGGAATGGGTCACATGCTACTGCTCATGGTGTTGGCACGGTAGATCTGAAGTTTACTTCGAAAGATCGTGCACCAAGAACGTGCAGCATGTCCCTTCTATAGACAAGAATCTCGTTAGTGGCTCCCGCTTATGTAGAGACGGGCTTAAGTTGGTATTTGAGTCTAATAAAGTAGTCGTGTCTAAACATGGATATTTTATTGGTAAAGGCTATGAGTGCGAGACTTGTTCCGCTTTTCCCTTCAGATTTCTGCAATAAGACCGTGAACCATATTTGTGGCGGTGTGGATGATGAGGCTAACGCTTGGCACTCACGTCTATGTCATATTAATTTTGGTTTGATGTCTCGCTTTCCAAAGATGAATTTAATTCCAAACGTTTCCATCACCAAAGGTTCTAAATGCCATAGCTGTGTGCAATCAAAGCAACCTCGTAAGCCTCACAAGGCTGCCGAGGAGAGAAACTTGGCACCACTAGAACTCCTGCATTCAGATCTTTCTGAGATGAATGGCATGTTGACGAAGGGTGGAAAACGATATTTCATGACATTGATTGATGATGCAACTAGGTTCTGTTATGTGTATTTATTGAAAACGAAAGATGAGGCTTTAGACTATTTTAAAATCTATGAGGCAAAAGTTGAAAACCAGTTAAATAGAAAGATAAAAAGACTTAGGTCAGATCGTGGTGGAGAGTATTTCTCAAACGAATTTGACTTATTTTGTGAGGAACATGGCATTATACATGAGAGGACACCTCCTTATTCTCCCGAGTCAAATGGGATTGCCGAAAGGAAAAATCGCACGTTGACTGACTTGGTGAATGCCATGTTAGACACTGCGGGCTTACCTAAGGCATGGTGGGGGGAGGCTCTGCTAACCTCTAATCATGTATTAAATAGAGTTCCTAACAGAAACAAGGATAAAACACCATACGAGGTATGGATTGGGAGAAAACCATCACTTTCTTACTTGCGTACATGGGGGTGCTTGGCGAAAGTCAATGTGCCAATAACTAAGAAACGCAAGCTTGGACCGAAAACTGTGGACTGTGTCTTTTTGAGATATGCTAATCATAGCATTGCCTATAGATTTTTGATAGTTAAAACTGAGGTACCTGACATGCATGTTGGTACAATTATGGAGTCTCGAGATGCAACGTTCTTTGAGAATATTTTTCCAATGAAGGATACACATAACACTACTAGTCAACCTTCTGAAATAATTCCTAGTTCAATCACATCACCTGAACCTTTTGAACATACACATGAACTTGTCAATGAGGAGGATGACAGTGGAGCTCCTAGAAGGAGCAAGAGACA
Organism: Dendrocalamus sinicus; assembly: GCA_036346575.1. Taxonomy (NCBI): domain Eukaryota; kingdom Viridiplantae; phylum Streptophyta; class Magnoliopsida; order Poales; family Poaceae; genus Dendrocalamus; species Dendrocalamus sinicus. Next base: position 40,352,912 of record CM070643.1, on the reverse strand, counting down.
AAGGATATCCAAATCCTTTGGTGATGATTTCACTGTGTACCTTGTGGACGACACTCCCAAGTCTATTTCGAGCGTATGCATCCTCGATGCGGACTCTCGGAAGGAGGTCTGTCCAGAGTGAAATGGATTCCATTATCGCTAATGGAACCTGGGAGCTGACAAATAAACCTTATGGGTGCAAACCTGTAGGGTGCAAGTGGGTGTTCAAAAAGAAGCTTAGGCCTGATGGTACTATTGAAAAGTACAAGGCTCGGCTTGTTGCCAAGGGCTATACTCAGAAAGAAGGCGAAGATTTCTTTGACACTTACTCACCTGTTGCTAGACTGACCACAATTCGAGTACTACTTGCTTTGGCTGCCTCACATGGTCTTCTCGTTCATCAAATGGACGTTAAGACAACTTTTCTTAACGGAGAGCTGGATGAGGAAATTTACATGGAACAGCCTGATGGATTTGTAGTAGAAGGTCAAGAAGGCAAGGTGTTAAAACTGTTGAAATCTTTGTATGGTCTGAAACAAGCCCCTAAGCAGTGGCATGAGAAGTTCGATAGAACACTGACATCTGCAGGCTTTGCTGTCAATGAGGCAGATAAATGTGTATACTATCGCTATGGTGGGGGTGAGGGAGTTATTCTATGCTTGTATGTGGATGACATCCTGATTTTTGGGACAAACATCAATGTGATAAATGAGGTCAAATCATTCTTGTCTCAAAACTTTGATATGAAAGATCTGGGAGTGGCTGATGTTATTCTAAACATTAAATTGATTAGAGGTGAGGATGGGATTACACTTTTGCAATCTCATTATGTGGAAAAGGTCTTGAGCCGTTTGGCTTTTCCGACAGAAGCCTTCTCCAACACCTTATGATCCTAGCGTGTTACTTCGTAAGAATAAGAAAATTGCTAGGAATCACCGAATACTCTCGATAATTGGCTCACTTATGTATCTAGCTAGTGCAACAAGGCCGACATCTCCTTTGCTGTGAGCAAGTTGAGTCGATTTACATCTAACCCGTGAGATGATCACCGGAAGGCGCTTGAGCGAGTGTTGCGCTATCTCGAAAGGTACCTCGAACTTTGGACTTCACTATACCGGGTACCCGCGGCCGGAGGGTTATAGTGATTCCAATCGGATCTCGGATGTCGATGAGATCAAAGCCACTAGTGGATATGTTTTCACTATTGGTGGTGGTGCTGTTTCATGGAGGTCTTGCAAATGCACCATTTTGACGAGGTCAACCATGGAAGCGAGCTTGCGGCACTAGACATCGCCATCGTTGAGGCGAATGGCTACGAGATCTATTGATGGATCTCGCCACGATGGAAAAGCCGCGCGCTATTCTTATGAATCGTGATAATCAAATCATTATCGCTAAGGTGAACAGTTCTAAGGATAATATGAAATCGTCTAGGCATGTCAAGAGACGATTGAAGTCTGTCAGGAAAATGAGAAACTCCGGAGTTATAACCTTGGATTACATCCAAACAAATAGAAACCTGGCAGATCCCTTTACAAAGGGACTATCACGGAATGTGATAGATAGTGCATCGAAGGAGATGGGTATGAGACCCATGTGAGTTATCTATGGCAGAACTCCAACCTATGTGATCGGAGATCCCGTGAATTAGGATCTGGGAAAAACAAGCCATTAGTTAACTGGAGGAGAGTAATTTCAACCCTCTCTATGTGAAGATGCAATACTCTCAGAAACTGCAAGGCAGGTTGGTTAAGGCCTTAATGTGTTCCATTGGCTTTCAAAAGCGAAGACGTTATCTGCGAACGTTCTTGAAAGAACACACCTATATGAGCTCGATCATTAGTCGCAGCTCTATGGAGATCTTAGGTAATCTCCTACTAAGCTCATGAAGAGACCAAGGAGTATGACTTATACGCTCCAACCGAGGGGTAGCCTACTGGCGGCCTAGTATCAGTTAAGTCTTTAAGTGAAGCTTGCTTGCACCAAACTTGCAATTCAAGGCGTAGTCCATTGTTCAAGTTGTGAGTAAGTGTAGCTTGAGTTCTAGGTGGATGTTCAACCTTAATCGGTCTCCATCGAAACACCGATATATAAACAAGACATTGGAATTCAGCAAATCTCTGTGGGACTTTGAGATCTGGTGGGGGATTGTTAGAGGATTATGTGGGCCAAGCCCATATAAAAGAATAATTCCTAAAATCTCAAAGGCCCACTCATGCAAAGGGAGGCATACATGTGAACTTTAGTACCACATTGCTAGTTCTAGGAGAGGAAGACCAACTTAAAAGGGATGGTGCACTCCTAGCCACTTGAGGCATGTGTGGGAGAGAACTAGAGGATCACACGCGCGCGCTCGCTCGCCTCGCCGGGCCGGCGGGCGGGCGGGCGGGGCGCGGCGCACGGCACTGCGTGAATGGTCCGCCAAAATCGGCTCCAGGTGCTTGCGCAGACGCGGCTTTCTTTTGCCGTTTTATTTTGCTGTTTTGAGTGGCGGTGAATCCGGATCGGATACGCGTGACTAATCCGCTTTGATTACGAGTTATGGAGAACGTGCAGCGTCCCGATCACGCGCCCCGACTCTTCTATAAATACCGAGTCGCCGCCTCCATACGAATATGCGAAAATCAATCTAGGTTTTGCCTCCTCCATTGTGCTGCGCCGTCCCACGTAGTCTACTCCGCCCCGCCCGCCGCGTGCACCGCTGCTCGGGAGAGCAGTCTCGGAACCGCCGCCAAGTCCCGCACCGAGAGGGCGAATAAGGTTTTGGGAAGCGCTCGCGCGATCGCCGCTGCAGCTCGCTCGCCTTCCTCGCTCGCTCGCTTCGCGAATCGTCATCGACCTCGTGTCATCCACACCGTGCTCGCAGCATCTACATCGGCAAACCGATCGAACAGAACCGCCGGCACGTATGCAGTCATGTTCTCCGTATTAGATCTGTTCATGTACAGTTTCCTGGTTTACATGTCTAGATCTTTTATGCTTATGATGGTTCTGTTATTTTGCGTGCATGATGTCATGATTTATTTATGGAATAAATTGAACCTACATGTGCTTAAATTTTCAACAGCTGCTGCTGCTAATTCTTTCTTTTGTATCCACCGTGCATGCAAATATCAATTTTTCAGCTGTTCGGTCGCCCCCAGTGGTTCACTGTCAAGGATCCTTCGCGTTCCTATGTAAACAAGGTAGGCACACATGCATCACTGTAATTCAATCGTACATGGTATTGTTACACGGGTACTGTAGCTGTCATCTGCAAAATGGATGCATGTATCTGCACACATATATATACAGGTACGAGAAGAGCTGGAAACCATGGGTTGTCAGGTTAAAACCAGCTGCCAAGTCAAATCTGTCTCAACTTATTTTGACGGAGGTACTGCATGCATGCCAAATTGCCAAGCTCTTTGTTGATCGCATCCATTAATTTTTTTGTCTCCCCTTCCCTGTTCTTGTACTCCCTCATGTTATTATTCATGAATTTCTGGCAGCAGGTTACAGAGTCTCAGAGGTTGATGGCTCGGAGATGATGTACGACAGAATCAAACTTTGTGTGCATGCACCTGATGCTCTAAAAATACTCGGAGCTGAAGCAACACATGAGGAATTGAGAATTCTGGGTGCTTTCCAGTATGTCTACAGGTAGGTAACGCATGCCCATATCAGTATTGCCCCTGCTATTCTGATCTCATTGCAGTGATCTATAAAAATTACGGTCCCATATCAGTATTGCCCCTGCTATTCTGATCTCATTGCAGTATTGCCCCTCCTATTTATGGTCCCATATCAGTATGGTCCCATCATGGACTTGATGTGTGTTGAGTTCTTCCATCAACTGAAGGATATACAATGTCTAGTTACGGTCGATTCTCACTTCATTAGTTTTGCACGTAGCTTGCTTGAAGAAGGAGGTACTATGTTCAGTTTTGGTGAAGTAGGCAAAGAATGCCATGTAAAATCTGTCCTGAGAGTTCATGACCCCCTCTTCTATTGGAAGGTTCGTCCCTTCTCCTCTACTCTTCTCTTCTCTTCATGTGAAAGAATTAATGCCTGGTGATGCATATATACTGCACTCAGCTTACTTGATATGAAATGCAATTTTCAGGTTGCAACCGAGGCAGACTTTGGTTTGGCAGATGCCTATATTAACGGTTATTTCTCTTTGTTGATAAGAAAGAAGGACTTCTCAATCTTTTCCTGGTATGTCAAATTACGTACATTCTACTTGTCTCAAGAAATAATAGAAGAGACTACATTCTACTGGGTTAATTGGGACATATGAATATAAATCTTAATAATTACTGGCACAGATTCATGGTGCTATATTTCTCGTTTATTTTAAGATTAAATCTAGAGAATTTTTACGGTACATTCTACTATTGGTAAAGGGTGGCAGTACAAATAAAATCCGGCCAATGATTTTTGAAGGGTATTATAGACTTTTCCATGTAGGTATTATTTTTTTCTATGGGTATTATCAACATCTTCCGTAATCCTAACGAAAATTACTTGGTTGTCCATGGCTTCCTTTGAATCAAAGATGCACAAAGGGTTCAAAATCTTACCGAGCTAGAAATCTCCTCGCCACTGGGAATTTGCAAACCGGGTGAATTTGAAAATTTTCAAATTTAAATTTTGAAGTTTGAAATTTGAGTTAGATATGCTCTCCACCATTCCCTGCTTGCATCTCTTTATCTGTTTAGCTCAATAAAACAGAAAAAACTATGTAAGATATGAACAATAAGATGGAAAATGAATCTAACACGAATAATATTGGAGTTCAGAATATGAGTGCGTTGCCAATTTGAATTACTACACAAGAAATTGCGATTGGTTGTCCCTTAATCTCGGATTAGATAGTGTTGACGTATATATGTATGAGTAGTGATCAAAGTTCAGATTTGCATGCACACAAGTCACACGTACCATGAGTCCTATCTGCTTGCATGCAAGAGAAAAATCCGGGGAAAATAATAAATATTGTTGCTAATTAATCCTGAAATTATGGTTGCATGGCTTCATTCTGTAGGAAGTTATGGACGCAATTATAATTTGAACCCCCTTAGGATTCTACTATTCATACTATCGTGGGTAGTACAACTAAATTCTAACTAATCTAATCCATTGGATCGAGAAGAATGACGGCTTATGTTAAATATTGGGTGCCATAAAAGAGCTCTAAATCCATGAATCATTTCTGTGCAGATTTTCATTGCTAACAGAGATGCACAAAAGAGTAGTAGCAGCGTTGCCAGTAAGAGGTTTCGGTTCCCCACTAAATTCCTCGTGTTTAATTAAAAATTGTTGTACGGATAATCTATTTTTTATTCGAAATTATAGAAATATACTCGCGGGAAAATTTTTTACAAGAATATGCTCCAGTCGCCTAATGATTGGGCGACTGGAGCCTTTCGCCCAACCATTGGGCGACTTTAATCCAGTCGCTCTACCCTCGAGCGACTGCATCCAGTCGCCCAACCATTGGGCGACTTAAATGCAGTCGCCCAATGGTTGGGCGACTGCACTCAAGTCTCCCGTGAATGTTTTAAATTTTTTCAATTTTGTAGTTTTAAACTGGTAAAAAATCTGCTGGAGTTGTAATAAAAGTTTTATGTTCATTGTATATTATAGGTGTGTAAAAAATTTTGGGAAATTTTTTTAGGAACAATTGACCGTAGAACGATCGGTACATACGATGGTAAGTGATATTTTAATGTTATTGAGAATTCATGTCTCTGGGCTAGGATTGGGTTGAGGAGGATCGACAGCTCCAGCGGTCAGATTATCACAGACGGTTCTACATACAAACCGTCTGTAATACTCTCTATCACAAGTTTTATATATCGATGCAATATAAACAACTAGTCTGAAAAGATAAAATAGCAAAGTTGTATATGACTTATATATACTCATTTAAAAGGTTTCGATGAGATCTACAACTTTTCAGTTGAAGCAAAATCCAAATTCCGAAAGGAAGACCAAGAAAAAGGGCAAAAACAGAAACCAAAAACTTACGACGCAGGTTTAGGTCCAAAGATGGCCGATTTTTGGTGTCTTGGAGGGCGACTAGCATAAGCTGGTCATTTTTATTGGATCGGGCTCGTCGTTAGCTTTCCAACGAGTACAAGAACGTCAAAAACAGACACCGTATGCAAAAGTTATGTCCGTTTTACTGAAGGTGTGTCGGAAACAGACTGAAACTGCTATAACTTTTGATCCCGTGGCCGAAATTGCTCAAAATTTTTTTCTAGAGGCTGTTGGATGTATGAAGAACAGCTCCACCAATTTTCACTTTTTTCGCGAAGGTTTGATGCACTTTCCAAATTCTCAGTAAATCAAAATATTACTTACCATCGTATGTACCAATTGTTCTATGGTCATTTGTTCCTAAAAAAGTTTCCCAAAATTTTTTACACACCTACAACATACAATGAACATAAACTTTTATTACAACTTCAGCAGATTTTTTACCAGTTTAAAACTATAAAATTGACAAAATTTAAAACATTCACGGGTCTGAGTGCAATCGCCAACTATTGGGCGATCAGATGAAAGTCGCCAATGGTTGGGCGATCGGATGCACGCCGAGGGTAGAGCGATCGATTAAAGTCGCCCAATGGTTGGGCGAAAGGCTTCAGTCGCCCAACCATTAGGCGACTGGAGCCTATTTTTGTAAAAAATTTTCCGCGGGTATATTTCTGTAAATTCGAATAAAAAATAGATTATCCGTACAAAAAATTCAGCTATAATGTATGTTACTATATGTATGGTAAATTTAATTGGCAGGGGTTGGTGGACACCCTTGCTTTTAACAGCCGGGGTAGCATCTGCAAAATATTTCCTGCGCCACATCTCAAGGAAGAATGCTGTCACACAAACTCGCCGAAACGTCTCTCAGCACTATGATCTGGTCAGTAGTACCTAGTCCTCACTCATTTTCCTAGCGTCTTTCATGTATGTATGTGTATATATATATAGAGACACACACATACATACATATACGTACATACATATACATACGTACGTTACCGGCCAGTAACCGCAAACGTAACTAGAAAAATTGGAAAAAAACCCAGCTGAATTTCAAGTATTGAAATTTGAATTTAAAACAGTAACCGGGAAAACCGGCCAGTTACCGCCCAAAAAACCGGAGAAAAATTGCTAAAAACCAATTTTCTAATTTGAAATTAGAAATTCCTAATACATTCATGGCAAAAGGCATGATGTCAATCATGGGATGTGCATGTATCTTCCTAATACATTCTATTAGTGTTAAATAATGTAAACATCGTTAAGGAAGCTAACTTTTACAATTAAAATTTTAAATTTGAATTAAATAAAAAACCACCGGACTAATACATTCATGGTAAAAACATAAAGTCAAGCACGGGAGGTGCATGTATTTTTTAATACATTCCATTAGTATTAAACAATATAAATATCATTAGAAAACTAACTTTTACATTTAAATTTTAAATTTGAATTAAATAAAAAATCGCCGGTCTAATACAGTCATGGCAAAAAATATTAAGTCAAGCACGGGAGGTGCATGCATCTTTCTAATACATTCCATTAGTGTTAAATAATGTAAACATCATCAATGAAACTAACTTTTACAGTTAAAATTTTAAATTTGAATTAAATAAAAAATCATCGGTTTTTATTCTACCGGTTGCCACTGGTAGAACTGGTTACCGCTGGTTACCACGGGGATTTTGAACCCTGCATATATATATGTGTGTATATATATGTATATGTATATTGTATATGTGTATATATATATATGTATATGTATATGTATATATGTATGTGTGTGTGTGTGTGAAATGGGACAGTATGGTGCCAAGTCACTATGATTTTAAATGCGCGAATTCAACCCAAATCTGGGTATATATTTTTTTCAAAAATTTCAGTTTTAGGGTATATAATAATTCAAATGAAACCCATACATTTGGAAAAATATACTAGAATTCAAAGATTTTCAACATTGTTTATCACATGTTTTACTTTTTTTATATATATCAACGCATACCTACAAACAAACTATCACAGAAAAGGCAACTCTAGTTTAAATTTTAGTTAAAACTTGTTTGAACTAGTTAAACTCAACATGCAAAAAATTTCAAAAATTTTCGCACATGATACCATGCTACATAGGAGAAATACCTATTTTAGATCATGGTGTCTAGGCGCCATAGTGTCATATATACACACGCAACAACAACAACAACAAAACTTTTTGCCCCAAACAAGTTGAGGTAGGCTAGGGCTGAAACTTTCTCAAGATCAAAGGCACGAGTCTTGAAATAAAACCTACCATGCTAAAACCCTAAGCTGTACATTCTGCTATCTGAGTCGAGAGCCTAAAACACTGCCCCCCTAACTTTCTTATGGTTCCATACTCTTAGAAGTACGTACTCTCACTTCTCATATACTGCTTTATAGGTATTATTATACTTCTTTATCTATTTAAGCATACTCTAATAGTGATTTAATATACCTCAAAGTGGGTTCCATGAAAATTTCTTAAAAATACACTTTTTTATAACATAATATATATATTTCATTTATGTATGGAAAATGATATATAGCAAAAAATAAAGTGTTCCGATGAGAAGTTTTCAACTATATCGTATTAGAGTATCTTAGAATTAATATTTAGTATACCGAAAGTGATAAATAGGTATAAAATATTCGGTTAAGTGGTATATTCGAATTGAGAGTGTATACTCCTAGGAGTACGGAATATGCTTATATATATACATATATAGGAAAAATATGTTCTATTCCCGGGTATATATACCTTTTTCATACTCCCGAGGGTATATATACCTTTTTCATACTCCCGAAAGTACATACTTCTATTTTCAATATACCACTTAAACAAACATGTTACACCTCTTATCAATTTTGGTATACTTGAATATTAATTCCAAGATACTCGTAAAAAGTGGATTTTGATGAAAGAACAAAGGTCTCATAAGAATCCACAAGTAAAGTATTTGTCATCACATCAGGACGGCCTACTTTCTCAGGTGTAGGAGTGGCGTAGACTCCAAATGGCACCGGGGCGATAGAAACCCTGACACTTGACAGTGAAAGTGCAAGGACTGCTGGAGATGCAATGATTAGAAGCGGTGTAGATAGTGCAGGGTTCCATTAGAACCTAGTAGGAGGCACTGCAGGAAATGTTGCAGCAGGTGCCCAAGGTGGAGGATGCTGCGGCACTAGAGCGTCCGTCAACATTGAACTGAACCTCGAGAAGATGCGGCCAAAAACACCGTAGGAACTAGCTCCCACTCTTCGTTTCCTTTATCACCGGGCTAGCACATTGCACCGCACAGACACGGCGGGTGGTGCCCACCGGGTTCAACCGACACTGACACCTAGTGGCAAAAACGAGAGACCACACAATCCGTGTGTGCTCACTGGCGCACTTTGGCACGTGGCACCACCGACGAAGACACGCGATGCAGTAGCCGACGAATGACTCCCTCTCGACACACAGCTGACACGTCAAGGCGGTGATAGCGAGGCACCAGCCAGACATGATGGCGATTGCTCGAACGGCATGAGACAAAATAAAGGCTAGGTTTTAGGTTCCACGTTCTACGATCCTTTTGATCTGGCAAGAGTACTACTTGTTTCATAACCTCCTAACACTCAATCCAAGAACCAACTTTCCCTGTAAAAATCCATTTATCCTATTTTCACGTATTTCTTTTTCGCTATTTATATACAGGCCTTCAAGGTCTATTTCTGTGTATTACACCTTTAATTTTGTTATATATCTTTTTTTCACATGTAAAGGAAGTATATATATAAATCATGCTATAAAAAGTAGACTTTGATGAAATTTTCTTGAAACTCACTAATCATTTGAGTATGTTCCAAAGAATAAAATGATACAACCTATTCGCGGTGCATGCATGTTGCTTCTCATATATACGTCTGAATTAATGTGCGTGCAGAGCAACGATTTCTTCTCGCTTTTCCTGGATCCATCGATGACTTACTCTTGTGCCATTTCAAGGTAATTAATTTGTCTATTGATTACTGCTAACTCTCATGTGAATTGTTGATGCATGATGTATGCGTGGCCTCCTTATTAATTAACTCGTGCAGGAGGAGGACGAAAGCTTAGAAACAGCCCAGTTACGTAAAATTAGCCTTCTAATCGATAAGGTAATACTAGTATAATTAGGGGTAATTCCATATTTGCTATGCAAAAATTGTATCATTCTTTGTACATCACTTATTGTGTCACTGAGAAAACCTTCTACGATTAGACGATTAGTCCCTCTAAGTGTTTTTTCTGAGTTCCTGTTCATTTTTCAGAATTTTCTGGCTCCTAGGCACGGGCGGTTTGGCCGGGCTGCTTTGTGCTACCCACACTCTTTTCCTTCTTAATTGAATGGAAGAATTTCTACCCGTTTTTTTTAAAAGAATTGTATCACTAACATGTGGGTCTTAATAATTTAATTTAGAAATTTTTTTGTGGAGTATAAGAAATTAACCCATATAATTGTGTTGTAGCTATCATTCTTCCATTGTATCATTCTCATCGTTATTAGTATCAAATATATACAATATACAGTTTCCCCTACGTATCTACATATTCTAGTTTTTTTAATTTTTGAAGGATTGTATTCTAGCTAGTTTTTATCCTTACATACGTCGTACATACATATACATGATCTGATGAATATGTAATGACCGATTGAAGGCTAAAGTGGGGCAGCCTAGCAATACAAGTGGTGAAGCAATCTGGCTGCAAATACACAGGGATTACATTGTCTGAGGAGCAACTTAAATATGCCCAAAGCAAAGTGAAAGAAGCCGGTTTACAGGTAAGTTTCGCCGCTGATTTCTATCGCAACTGACACTACTAGGTCTACAGAATATAAGTTGCACCGCTGATTTGCATCATAATATATTTGTAAAATATAATAAAATTATGATATTGGCAAAGTATTTTCAGGACAAATCTACTCGCATATGAATATATGATTGTCATATGGTAGTTCTAAATAATATTTTGAAAACCTTCAATCTTAGTACTCACGGAGATATTGTTGATCTAACTTCAAATAGTTTGACTACATGTACACATTCCAGTGCATCACTTTGAGAGTAGTATCCGACCGTAATTAATAATTATGACCCCTTTAAAAAATTAATCCGATATATATAACAACTAACAAAAATGCTGTCTGTCTAGCTATAATGTCTATTGTCTTTGCCAGGACCACATTACTTTCCTGCTGTGTGACTACCGTCAAATACCAACTTGCCGTAAATATGACAGGATCATATCTTGGTAAGTACTAGTACTGCTGCTATGAGTATATATGATTGCATTGAAGGAGTGAATTGTAAGTACGTATGCACGTAATCAATTGGGTTTTCTGTTTGTGAGTTGGCTGAAATTTTCTCAAGTGTAAGTCACAATTTTCAACCTGTTATCCATTAAATCAACATTCAATCATATGGTACCTCAATCTTCATAGAGATCACAAAAGTTCACTTAGACTTAAGTAAAAAAATTACGGAACATAAAAATAGCAAAACCGTTAATTAGTTACCTGGCTGGCCTCTTGTTCGCGCAGCGAAATGATTGAAGGAGTTGGTCATGAATACATGGACGATTTCTTTGGCTGCTGCGAGTCTCTTTTGGCTCAAGATGGCCTATTTGTCCTCCAGGTACCTGTCAATCATCATCGACTACTACACATATATCGATTGTTCGATTGGTAGTATATCATATAGATCGCCATCTAATTTAATTTTCGTTTGCAAATATATGTATTATGCAGTTCATCTCAATTCCAGAAGAACGGTACGAGGAATACAGGAGGAGTTCAGACTTTATAAAAGAATACATCTTTCCCGGGGGTTGCCTTCCTTCGTTGGCCCGAATAACGTCTGCCATGTCGGCCGCATCAAGGCTCTGGTGCGTACATGCATGGACCTGATTAACTGGTTTGACTATATATATACACACATATACATATATATATATATATATATATATATATATATATATATATATATATATATATATATATATATATATGTATATATATACATGTATGTGTGTATAATTAACATGGATATGTTCGTCTCAAAAAAATAATTAACTTGGATATGTATATGTTGAGTGCATCCATGCAGCATCGAGCACCTTGAGAATATTGGATACCATTACTACCCAACCCTGATACGCTGGAGAGACAACTTCATGGCCAACAAAGAGTAAGTTTAACTACGTACGTACGCTCGTATTCCTAGCTAGTACTATGTACGCACAAAAGTAAATTCAGAAAGCATAGGCATAGCACATATATGCTACTTTTTTCTGTATTAATTTGCAGTGAGATTTCGGCCCTGGGCTTTGGTGACAAGTTCATCCGTACATGGGAGTACTATTTCATTTACTGTGCAGCTGGTTAAGTGGGTGATCGGAGATAAGATTTAGTGAGCGCGGGATATAGACGAAGTTAAATAAAATTTATGCGAAGAGGGAGATGACAGAGAGAATCTGCTAAGAAGGATGTTAAGGAAGGACTAGTGATGGTGAAGGAATATTTTCGGAAATATTTCACTCCTGTTTCAAAGGTGGTTAGACATGGTTGACCAGAGGATACTACTGTTTGAACCTTAATTTAATTATTTCTTTATTATTTTATATTTATTAAAGAAGTTTCATAAGTTAGGTGTGACTTACAGAAGATATGAGGATTTACATGCGATCAGTATAATTTTAATTGATATTATTAATCTCTTATTTCATTTTTCTGGGAAGTGCACGATGAATTATATTTTTGAGGTTTTAATTGTCAATTAATTGCATGATTAATTCAATCCTTTACTAAAGTGTGAGATTATTTATTTAATTAACTGCTATTTAATGATTAGATTTAGCTAGACCATTATTTACTAACAACCATGGATGACAATTAATCATAGGGTTTAAATGCATTTGGATGAAATGCAGCTCTTAGCTTAGTTCAGATTACAACCTACTGATATGGTGGTAGATTATGACCCTGTTCTTTTCAGCTTCTAAAAGCTGTTTTTCAGCTTTTCTATAGTAACTAGCTTTTAAACGGAATTTTTTTTCAAGATAGAGTCTACTAGTTAATTGTAGTACATACTGTACTGACTTCATTTATATCGGCAAAAATCGCACGTGAGTTTCTGTTACTCTATAATCTCTCACACGAGCAGCCTAAAAGCCATAAGCCGCAGCCAAAAGTCATAAGCTTCAACCAAAAAGAACAGGCCCTATTTTAATTAATGTCTAATTAATTGGCCAGGATATTATATAGTTCATTAATTTGTAGTTTAGCTAAATTATTTTTAACGACCGATGACCCAGCGGTTATTAATTATATTTTAATAGACTACAAGTTATATTTTAGCACGATCTCTAATTAAAGATGCCCTTTGGATTAAATGCCATTAATATTCTAATTATCCTTTGTTATTATCTAACATAACTTAGTTTTAGTTAGAATCTATTTTATGTGGTGGGAAACTTATTATATATATTAAGAATTATTTGTCGACGGCATACTAATGATAAGGATTATATTTTAATAGGGCCTCCAGTTAATGTTTGAGCTTCTAAAACAAATACTATCAGATCATAATTGACTTTCAATTCTATATAACTATTCTACAAGAAAACCCTTAATTTAAAGTGGATACTCTAATTAAATACTAATTATATTTAAAGATATTCTTCAATTAAATCCTTGTATTTTCATTTAAATATTTGTGACCTAATATTCATTTTAATTACCTCAATTATTTAAGTACTATTTGGAAAAGGGCCCTCTCGACTTTTCAGACATAGATATAATATTAGTTATTTTTACATGGCTTATGCTTACACTAGTTATTCTTATATAATAATTAACTTTCTAATCCTTGTCAGCATGCAATTAATCAAGATTTAATATTCAATATTTTATTCTCTTTTTTTGGTTCAATTATATTTGATTGAATTAAACATTTGAAGTCTAAAGTTGATCATATACTAATTATTAACATCTAATTCTATCCCAATATAATAATTAATAAATCTTGACATACTAGTGACATTCTATTCAAATTAATTTCCTTAATTAATTAGCCATTATTTACAAAAGGGGTCTTGAAAATATATAGATAGTGTATATTTTCCCTAACCCTTAATTTAAATTTTCATGCTTTAAACTTAGTACTAATGAAATTTTATTATACAAATTACTTTAATTAGACACTCAATTGTACTAGGCCCTCATGTATACACAGCAAACACACAACAAAGAGGTTCTCCTCTATTTCCAAATAGAGCAGAGTAGGGAGCAGGGCACACAGCGGTGGTGCACGGCTCCAGTGAGCATGACTAGATGAGGCTGACCACAAAACTGGGTCGTTTGGGGAAGGAGGAAGCAAGGGGAGGTAGTTTTGGGGCTTAGGCGACATTGAGGCGGGCCGACGGCGGCCTAGGGCGGTCGGGCACAGGGAGAGGGAAGGGGCGACGGCGCCGGAGGGGGAGGAAAAGGGCAAGGGGCACACATGAGCTGGGGGTGGGCAAGGGGAACCTACCAGCGTGGTTAGACGCAACAACGAGGAACCGAATGTGACACCTTAACTTAACAAAAGTCCAAAATATCACCAACAACTCCTACCACTACCAATTTTAACCATTATTTGCACCTTACTAACAGCTATAATTCAAACATGATCATACAACATAACCAAAATCATGAATTTTAGCAACACGATAATCATTAAATTTAACTCAAGATGAACCAACTAATCATAAAGATGGATCAAATACAAAGCTAAACCAAGGTATGCATCTAGCAACAGCAATGCGAACCATATGATAATAAATTATTGGACTCTAAGAGAATAAAGAGCTATAAGTGTGCAGTATCCCATAAATTATTACATGGATTGTCTAAACTGAATATGATCATAAATTATTGAACTCTAAGTGAATAAAGAGCTATAAGTGTGCAGTATCCCATATACTACTTCCACCCCAAATGTATGTCGCCTCCAACAATTGCCTAAATATAACAAATAAGTAAGGATGAGTTAATGACTCAGTAAGTATAAAGCAGAATAATAAGTGCAGCGTCATCTTATTAACAATTCATATCCTTTTATCATTAACTCAATTTCTCATAATCATTTTCATTATTTCCCACTCACATATCTCATATCTTAAAATCACTCTTCACTTTCCATGTATGCAAGGCAATACTTATAAACATGTCTCAACTCATCTTTTGCTTATACCAGTATAATTGACTCTTCACCCATTAATGACACACCCTTACCCTGTCCTGTTTCATTCAGGGTCTCACCTCCACTCCCGTGAGGTGACTACCGAAGTAGGTCTTTCTTCCACTCCTATGTGGTGTCTACCAAAATAGGTCTTTCTCTACTCCTGTAGAGCGTCTACCGAAATAGGTCTTTCTCTATCCACTTCCATGGGTCGCCCACACAAAATTGGCTCTAGATGGCTACACAGGTTACCTCTTTGTAATATGAATGCTTAACATGCAATACAATTATTATTATTTCATTTAGTTCAATTTCAGCATTTAAGCAAATGTTATAATCATTACTCTACCACGATTCTCACCATCACCACCATCATCATCTTAACGTAAGCATGAAAGCAATATAAAATAGGCATTGTCATATGATTAGTCATGGCAAGTATTCTTTTAATTACAATTGCAAGCACCCAAATACTATTCTACAATACACTTACCTTTTAGTTGCGACATCCAATCTGATTAGAAGGACAACACACCAAGCGCTATTCCTCCTACAGCAGACACCCAAACTCAGTACAAGCTACAATAATACAAAACAACACTTAATCAACAACGCTCCTACATGATCCCTAAATCCACAACTTTCCTGTTTACTAGACAGTCACCCGTGCTATCCCAGTACTAAAATTATCATAACTTTCAACTCTCACATCGTAAAATAGCAAATAATACCAGTTGTGGAATCTGTACAAAATTTTCTATAACTTCTTAGATGATCACATATCCATATTAAGTCATCTAAACCCCTGTTTGTAACCAAGAAGACAGATATGTCATCTTCTGGACAGCGAATTTAATATTTTTCATGTCTTTCAATCTACACATACAAATATATTGAACCGTGATATTTTTAGAAACTACAGGAAATTATCTATTACTTTCTAGGTATGCCAAAATTCAATTCTATTAGTAAATTAGTCAAATTACTAATTTCCTATGGCTACGTCTAATAATAACCCAGTTTTGGATAGTAATCTCCTAAAATTTATAAATTCTATTCTGCTCATCCAAAAATCACGTCCTTGGACTTTGTGCAATCCTTAAGAAAAAACCTACATTTTTCATGTAGATCAAATTCCCAAATTATACCATCTACTATTTTTAATCTACAGATTAATACATATTGTCAACAGATGACAATATACCAGACAACAGGCTTGCAAAATCCATAGTTCGAAATCTATTCATCTGATCAACATAAAAAATATTCTATAGAAAGCTATCGAAACCCTCTACAACTTTCTAGTAGATGATATTCCCAAAATATAGCCATAAGGTAGCCGAAACCGCAATAGAAAACTACTACAAAATAAATTGATCTACTAGTTGATTCCCCAACAAACACATGCTACCTCTCTCTAATCTCGATTCCAATCTTTAATTAAAATAATTGACAAATATAGAACATAACGAGATCATTACCAAAAGACGAATGGCAAAACCACGGTCTAATGCTCGTTATTTTCTTCGCTCTCCTGGTCTTGCCCCTTCCGTAGTCCTTCCTCTGCCCTGCCTTTCCATAGTCGTCACGAGATAGATGCAATCGTGGCGTAGAAGATCTCGGACACCTACTGGTGACACAACTGAGACGACGCATGAGGGCGGGAACTGAGCGGCCGGCGATGCAGCACCGCACACATGCACTCGGAGGCAACGGTCGACCGGCCATGCGCGTGGGAATGCGGCGGCGATGGAGGGAACACGGTTGATGCACTAGCGGGGCAGGTGCAGCCATCTGTGGGCAGGGGAATGGGATCCTCTGACTTTGCACTGTGCAAAGTCAGAGTGACTTTGGTGTGATCTGAACCGCCCGATGCAAAATAAACCGTTCAGATCGATCCCGCTACAGTGCTTTTTTACTGTAGCTACAGTAAAAAGTACTGTAGGTCGATCTGGACGGTTCGTTTGCATCGGGCGGTTCAGATGCAAAGTCACTCTAACTTTGCACAGTGCAAAGTTAGAGGATCCGATTCCGTGGGCAGGACAGGAGCATTGGTAGTGGTCAACAGGAAAATTAAAGTTGGAGACGACGCTGGTGACTGGCTAATGTGGGGCGATGGCAGAGGGTACGGCGCATTGAATAGATGGCGACGGCGCACCAAAAGAAAAATATTTACGGTAGCGCAAGACCTTATTAGGCCCAGATCAATATGGATTCACCATATTTTTGCACTATTCATAAATTTCGTCTTTTTCTGAACTTTTGACTTTTTTGAGTTTTTACCGGTTCTTTTTTTCCTCGTATTTGTTTACATTATACGTGATGGGCTAATATGTTTTTTCTATTTTTAAATTTTTTTAAATTTAATTATGGTAAATAAGCCTCACACTCATATGCTTTTTCACCAAACTACAGTGTTTTCAGCCATAAGCCACGAGCTTTTCAGCTGAACCGATCACCACCTTAATCTGATTTTAACTTCCTGCACTACTCCTTTCGAGAAACCAATCCTTTTCTCTAAAATTCCACACATTCTCTTTCACCTATCTCTTTTTCACTATTACACACAGCTCTTTAATAGGATTATTTTTGGAATATTACACCGGGGTGGCCCAGCGATGGGAACCGATGGTGGCGAGGGGAGGTCATCATGGGGGTGGTGCCTGGGTGAGGGGGAGCTCGGTTTTGTAGTCGGGGAATGTAGAGGGCATCATGGAGGTGCCCTCGAAGGGGGGAATTGTGGAGAGGTGTCGCGGAGGGAAAATGACAATGGTGGTGGCGGCGTCGGTCGAAGGTCAGGAAGGAGAGGGCGCTGGTGAACTCCGGTGGGCGAAGCCCAAAATTGGTCGAGGGGAATTGCAATGGGGGTATGGAATGTGATGTGACATGAACAACTTTGGAACAAGCTCGCTGGAGTGGATAGAACGGAGAGGAGAAGTGTGGGGACCTGGATTTGACAATTCGAATCTTTTGTGTATTCCAAACTAGTCCCTAAATCAGTAGTTAGCTCGCACAATACCATTAGCAAATATCAATAGGAGTACTTAATATTACATAGTCAATCATAATTTTTGCTACATATCTTTTTCCATACATAAAAGGAACATGTACGCAAATTACGCTATAAAAAGTGGATTTTTATGAAATCATCAAAACCGATGGTAACTTCATTCAGAAATGATAGTTACTCTATATGACATGATTTTTGCAGTGTCAAAATATATTCAACATGGATCTTGTTTTGTTAAGCTCGTAATTTTGAACACAATGGTGAAAACGGATCGTAAATTGGATTTTTGGTAAAAAGAATTATTATATTTTTAGCTTGTAAACAAGATAAAAAATCACAAATCAAGTGCATTTATTCTTTTTTCTCTCCTGCTGCATGCATGCAAGTCAAGTTACTACTCATTGTGAGGAAAGTTACGGCATCTTGTGAGGAAAGTTACCACCGGTTGTGTGACGTGAGCATTCAGTAGTAACTTCACCCACTACCGATGGTAACTTCATTCAGTAACATTAGTAACTTTTTGACACTGTGAAAATTTGGTAATAAATTCACTCAGGACCGATGGTAACTTCATTCAAAAATGTTAGTAACTTTTCCGCGGTGCTGGTTATCATCAATTCATGAACTAATGATAACTTCATGTGTAATTGAGCATAACTTTCTATTACAAGAGGGATAACTTTAGGCCTAACTGGTGACAATAACTTCACATGTAATAGACCATATCAAGTTGAAAAAGTGACTAAATGTTTGGCTAATTGGTGACAATAATTTTATGTTTTGTTTGATGGTAACCTTTACATTGCAAAGTTATTGCCAAACCACCACTCATGCACCATGAGCCAGGAAGTAGGACTTGTGCGTAGCGCGCAAGCGCTAACTAGCGTATATATTTTTTGAAAATATCAGTTTTAGGGTATATACCCATCTATAATAATTCAAATGAAACGTATAAGTTTCAAAAAATATACTCAAATTCAAAGTTTTGAATAAATTTAAATCACATACTTTGCTGATTTTTATATATAATTAGCATATACCTACAATCAAACTATCATTAAAAAAGGCAACTATAATTCGAAATTTAGTTCAAATTTGTTAGAACTAGTTAGTAAACTAGTTAAACTTGACATCCAAGAAATTTTAAAATTTTTCGCACACAAAATACCTATTTTAGACTATAGTGCCTGAGCACTAAGGAGCACTCGTTATTTTTACTATATATATATATAGTATAAATAACAGGGGCACTATGGTGTCTGGGCACCAAGTCTCCTTGCCTTTTGGATTGCTTTTAGATACGTGCTAGTGTGATTGAGATTTTTCATCCATGATTAAGACTTTCCACTACTACAGAAGCCTCATAGTAGACGCCTCATCACAGACGGTTTTGTGAAACCGTCTCTGATTAACACTATTACAGACGGTTGTAATTTGGAGGCCGTCTGTGGTATTTGTGGTTGAAAAAAGGAGTACCACAGACGGTTCTTACCTCTAAACCGTCTGTGATAATGGAATATCACAGACGGTTTTTAAACATAAACCGTCTATGATACTCCTTTTTCCCGCCACAAACACCACAGACGGCCTCCAAATTAAAAGTCCGACAAACAGAGATTCCCAGATTTTAATTCAAGACAGATTTAATTCATTACAAAAGTTCGACAAACAGAGATTCCCAGATTTTAATTCAAGGTAAATTTAATTTATTACAAATCTAAGAGAAAAAGAGATTCCCAGATTTTAATCTTCTGGGCTTCATATGCTTCTTCTTCAACTTCTGGAGTTGGAGGATCAGCCGCTGAGTTCTCAAATGTCGTGAAGATTGCCCTTGCCCTCTCCACTTCCTCCTCTAGCCTGGGTAAATCATTAGCATGGCCCATAATCTCAAAGAGGATGCCATGAAAATCTTCAACATAATCGGCCGATTCTGCTTGATCGGAAAGATTATCTATCACACTCTGCACTTCTGCAAGAGCTTCCTCCGCTTTGTGGACATTGTAGAGAAGAACAAGGCTGAGGGCGGTTTCCTTTTCGTGAGCAGCAACGAGACACCTCCGTCGACGGCGGATGATGAGGTCTAGTTGACGGACGATATTGGAAGCGAGTCGAGGAAGGAGAGTAGGGCGTGAGCGGAGGAGCTGCTCCAGACGTAAATTGTTGGCCGCCTGTGTAAGGTTCGTATATCACAAACGGTTCATATTCGAAACCACCAGTGACGCTTCGTTAACCGCCGTCTCTTAATTAAGATCACAGACCGTGACGCTTCGTATATAACCGCCGTCTCATACATTACTGCATGCCTTATCCCGATCTGCCTCCCCGAAGCGTCTGTGACATGAAGCTTATGACAGACGGTTTTTATAAAAAGCATCGTGATAATTAACTTATCACGCAGCGGTTTTAATTAAAACCGCTCGTGATATGGCTAAGGCATTTATTGCGCTGCTCAGACCGCATCTGTCTTTATTTCGATCCAGATCTAGCCACTGCTGCGCAAGTTTCACTCGGGAGGAAGCTAGGCGATTTCAGGCCAGTTAATTTGGTGCGAAGAGGCAGAGATTGAGCTTTGAAGATTCAGACTTTCCTGGTTGCTCTAGATATGGTTAGTAATGAAATGTATTTTTTCTTTAATTGCATTACAATTTAGGTCTAAGTAATCTATGAGTGGTTATTGAAGATGGTTAATTTGCAAAATTGTTGGTTATATAATAGCTGTTGTGTTTGTAATATGAATTGAGCTAGCAAATTAAGTCTCAATATAATAAATGTGGCCGGTATATATGTAGTTATAATTAGTTAATCTAGATTGTAATACTAAGTTGTTATATATGTACGTAACGTAGGACCGAAGCTGGATATATGCCGCGAGCCGTGTGAGTGAAGAGTACATTAATGGCGTTTTTGCTTTTATAAGAGCCGCCGAGGAGGATATGTTGAATAAGGGGGTGGAATATATGTGCTGTCCATGTACTGACTGCAAGAATTTGAAGATGTTTAAGAACCGAGGGCAAATTGAAGCGCACTTGATTCGGAGGGGTTTCAAAAAGGATTATACGTGTTGGACCAGTCATGGCGAAGTGAATGATCATATGCCGCTGGATGACATCGCCGGTGAAGTGAATGATATGTCCCCGGATGACATCGCCGGTGAAGTGAATGACATGCCGCCGGCTGATGTCGATTGTGGCTCGAATTCGGATAGGTTGCACGATGATAATCTGGATCAGATGCTTCGCGATGTAGAATAGAACTATGATGAGAGAGAGTATGTTAAATTCCGTGGCTTGATGGAGGACTCAGAGAAACCTTTGTACACGGGCTGCAAGTACACGAGGTTGTCGGCCGTACTTGAACTGTTGAAATTGAAGGCAAGCAACGGTTGGTCTGACAAGAGTTTCACGGCGCTGCTAGGTCTTTTAGCGGACATGCTTCCGAAGGGAAATGAGTTGCCTAAAACCACGTATAAAGCCAAGAAGGTTCTTTGTCCGTTGGGAATGGAAGTAGAAAGAATACATGCATGCCCGAACGACTGTATCCTCTACGTAAAGAGTATGCAAACATGCATGTATGTCCGGTGTGCAACGCATCCCGATACAAACGTAACAATCAATCAGATGATGGCGAGGGAACAGAGGCGAAGAAAGGACCTCCTGCTAAGGTGGCATGGTATTTTCCTATAATTCCCCGTTTGAAAAGGTTTTTTGCAAATCCAAAGGAGGCAAAACTGCTGCGTTGGCACTCAGAGGAGCACAAGAAGGATGGAATGATAAGACACCTTGCTGATTCCGCGCAGTGGAGAAACATCGATAGGAGGTTTGCAGAGTTCGGTGAAGAACCAAGGAATATAAGGTTTGGACTGAGTACAGATGGAATGAATCCTTTCAGTAGCATGAGCAGCCGACATAGCACATGGCCCGTGACTCTCTGCATCTATAACCTTCCTCCTTGGTTGTGTATGAAGCGAAAGTACATTTTGCTATCGATACTTATCCAAGGGCCAAAACAACCTGGGAATGATATCGATGTGTTCCTAGCACCGTTGGTGGAAGATCTAAAAGTATTGTGGAATGAAGGGGTACAGGTATGGGATGCATACAAACGAGAGAACTTCACTCTGCGCTCCTTATTGTTCTGCACCATAAATGATTATCCTGCCCTTGGTAACCTATCGGGCCATAGTACAAAAGGTGCCAAAGCTTGTACTCACTATTTAGATGGTACCGAGAGTGTGTGGCTAAGACACTCACGCAAAATCGTCTACATGCGTCACCGCCGGTTCCTTCGGAGGGCTCACCCATACCGCAAGATGAAGAAACAATTTGACGGAGAGAAGGAAGACGGTTCAGCTCCAAGGCATTTAAGGGGACACGAGGTTTATGATATGGTTAAAGATTTAGATGTTGTCCTCGGAAAGGGACGTAAATTGAGGGCTCATGAGAAGAACACCTGGAAGAAGAGATCAATATTTTGGGACTTACCTTATTGGGAGTACCTAGATGTTCGGCACTGCATCGACGTCATGCACATAGAAAAGAATGTGTGCGACAGCTTGATTGGTCTCTTACTGAATATCCGTGATAAAACAAAGGACGGTGTCAACGCACGGCTTGACTTGGCTGACATGGACATCAGGCCTGAGTTAGCACCGACAAGCACTGATAATGGACGAACGTAACTTCCCCCTGCATGTTACACTCTGTCCAAGGCTGAGAAAACAGAACTGTGCCAGTGCTTGCATGGTGTCAAAGTTCCGTCTGGTTACTCCGGCAACGTGAAGAAACTTGTTTCGATGCAAGATTTGAAGTTAAATGGCATGAAGTCTCATGATTGTCATGTGCTGATGACACAGATGCTCCCTATTGCAATTAGAAATATTTTGCCGATCAAAGTCCGAGAGAGAATCATGAGGCTATGTTATTTCTTTAACACAATTGCTCAAAAGGTCATCGATCCCGAAGGACTAGATGCTCTGCAGGACGAGGTGGTGATGACTCTATGTCACCTTGAAATGTATTTCCCTCCTTCGTTTTTCGATATCATGGTCCATCTCATTGTTCACGTTGTGTGGGAGATAAAAATGTGTGGGTCCGTATTCCTACGTAGCATGTACCCATTTGAGAGGTTCATGGGAATTCTCAAGTCCTACGTATGGAATCGTTCTCGGCCGGAGGGCAGCATCGTCGAAGGTTATGCAAGCGAAGAGGTCATTGAGTTTTGTGTCGATTATATAGCTCAGATTCAACCGATAGGTGTCCCTCAATCTCGTCATGAGGGGAGGCTGAAGGGTCTCGGAACTATCGGAAGGAAAGCAATCACTCTAGATATGGACACGTATACTCAAGCCCATTTCACGGTGTTGCAACATATGACTGAAGTGGCGCCTTATGTGGACCAACACAAGGATGTGCTTCGGCAGAAGAATTCGGAGCGGCCGGATGTTTGGATCATGAGGCAACACAACCGTCGGTTCAACCAATGGTTGAAGGAGCAAATCGCTAGGAGCTCGCCGAGTGAGACGCTGACATGGTTGGCAAAAGGACCGACATTTACAGTTGTGACATGGCAAGGATATGACATAAATGGGTACACATTCTATACGCAGTCTCAGGATGTCAAGAGCACTAACCAGAACAGTGGTGTCCGCATAGATGCATTCAGTATCGATGGGTCGAGAAACTCATACTATGGCTTCATAGAAGAGATTTGGGAGCTCGACTATGTGGTTTTCAAGATCTCCTTATTTCGCTGCCGTTGGGTGCATCTCCCACAGGTGAAGGTTGACAAGTACGGTGTCACGACCGTGGACCTCCAACGTGTCGGGTACAAAGACGAACCATTCGTACTCGCCAATCAAGTTGTTCAAGTTTTCTATGTAACCAACCCGGCAAATATGAAACGCCATGCAGTTCTTCATGGAAAAAGGAGAATTGTCGGAGTGGAGAATGTAGTGGACGAGGAGGAATACAATCAATTTGATGAGTTACCTCCATTTGGAAATGGCATAAGGGTCGACGATGAACAATGTAACGAAACTAGTTACGTATGCATTAATCATGATGAAGAGCTAATTTTTAAAGGAAATAAGCAAGTACAATAAGAATGTATATGTGAAAATGTGTGACAATTTTGAGATGTATATGTGAAAATGTGTGACAATTTTGAGATGTATATGTGAAAATGTGTGACAATTTTGAGATGTATATATGAAAATGTGTGATGTAGTCAATTTTGAGATGTATATGTGAAAATGTGTGACAAAATGTATATGTGAAAATGTATATGAGTATTGGCATTTATGTATATGTGATGTATATGTGTGATGTACATGTGATGGTTGATATGAATGCAGCTGGTTGGTGTTGTATATGAATGCAGCTGTTTGGTGGTGGATATGAATGCAGCTGTGGTTATTGGTGTTGTCTTAATAACTACAGTCGCAAAGGCTTATCACAGACGGTTCTAAACTTAGAACCGTCTGTGATATTAATATCACAGACGGTTCTAAGTTCAGAACCGTCTGTGATAACCTCCCTATATATACCCTCTAGCTAGGGTTTTTCCTGTGCGCTGCGCAGTTATTCGATCTAGATCTAATTAAATCCCGAGCCCGTCGTCGCCTCCGCCTCCCCGAACCCTCGTCGGCTGCCTCCCCGAGCCCCTCGCCGGTCGCCTCCGCCGAGCCCGCTGCCGCCTCCGCCTCCCGAACCTCGTCGCCGCCTCCCGAGCCCCGCGGCCGCCTCCGTCGAGCTCGCTGCCGCCTCCGCCTCCCGATCCTCGTCGGCCGCCTCCCGAGCCTGTCGCCGGCCGCCTCCGTCGAGCCGTCGCCGCCGCCGCCTCCCGAGCTCGTCGCCGCCGCCTCCCAAGCCCCTCGTCGAGCCCGTCGCCGCCGCCTCCCGAGCCCTCGCCGAGCCCCTCGCCGCCACCTCCGCTCAATTACCGTCAGTATTGAGCACTTTCGTGATGGACTAGGGTTTTGAGTATTGTGAGCGCTTTCGTGATGGACTATGGTTTTGAGCATTGTGAGCATTGTTTACTGCAGTAGCTTAATTAGTTTGCTATTTGGTACATATTACATTGGTACATTGTTTACTGCAGTAGCTTAATTAGTTTGCTATTTGGTACATTGTTTACTGCAGTAGCTTAATTAGTTTGCTATTTGGTACATTGTTTACTGCAGTAGCTTAATTAGTTTGCTATTTGGTACATATTACATTGGTACATTGTTTACTGCAGTAGCTTAATTAGTTTGCTATTTGGACATTGTTTACTGCAGTAGCTTAATTAGTTTGCTATTTGGTACATTGTTTATTGCAGTAGCTTAATTAGTTTGCTATTTGGTACATACTACATTGGTACATTGTTTACTGCAGTTGCTTAGTTTACATTAGTAGATATTACATTGCTTGTTGTGTTAGTACATAGTATTATAGTATATAGTATAGGCACATAACCCCTCTCTCTGTCCACATCACCCCCTCCCTTCTCCCCTTCCTCTACTCCTCTCCTCTCTTCCTAACATTGAGCATCATGTTTCACTTTTCTTGCTTCCTCATCTTATCATGATGGACCATGTGGAGGTGACCACATGTGAGTGATGAGTAATTGACAGTGGTTTAGGTAAGTCGAGTTTGGTTTGAGTGGTTCGGAGTCGAGTCGTTGCGTGGTGCAATCGGGCTCGGTCGGACTTGGTCATACGGGTTAGGATGCATATTCTGATATTTTGACAGGTTTGGACTTCGTCATGAGTAAGTATAATGAGCTTATGCTATTTACGCTTTCATGTATCGAGCGGTGCTATGTGACGTGTTTCTTGTTTGCGTGGCTGCAGGACATCGATCGAGACGGAGTCGTGGCGAGACACGGAGGACCGGACTAGGCGTAGGTGGCGCTGAGGTCAGAACGGTCGGGATGTGTCGAAGACGACGTGGACTCGAGGTGGAGTCGTGGCGAGGCATGGTGGACTGGACTAGGCGCAAGTGGCGCTGAGGTCAAAACGGTCGAGGTGTGCCGAAGACGGCGAAGCTGCGTGGTTTGCAGGGCAAGGAATGAGGAAGCTTCCTGGAAGGTGCGCGAGGGGCGTTTCGGTAAAAACGCAAAGCTGCACTAAAGGAAGTGGATTGTGGGTAAAGCGCAAAAGCTAAATGGGTAAAGCACTTGGTGAACCCATAAGTGGAGGCTATAAATAGAGAGGGAGATGGTGTGCTGAAATTGGATAGAATGGGTGTGAGAGTTAGGGTTTTATTTCTCTCCATGCAATGAAATGAGCATGAAATGAGAGGACGAAAATGAGAGTGCTGTAAGAACACATATTTAATCATTCATCTCTCTTTGTCTCATGTGAAACCTTCTCCTTATTAGTGTTTATGTTTAGTGGTTTTGCAATCTTGCTTTCGACCATGTGATTTCAGTGATCTAGTCTTGCTTTAAGTTGGCTTCTAGCATCTTTTTGGTTTGGCAAAGACTCTTCTTCCCTGCAGTGTTTCAGCCAAAGTAGGACTGCATGCAGTTGGTCATAATTTTTCTAGATTATTTTGTTCGGCCAGTGCAGCATTTGATGATGCCTCTCGGTTCCTCTCTTGTGTTTGTTTCGGCAGTCTTATTCATTGCATATCAGCCAGCTGCAGTGTGTGATTTTGAGTTCCTTGCTCTACTTTTATTTTATGTTTTAAGTCTCTTTTTGGCTTCCTGTTGAGAGCTCTTCATTGCTTGTTCCTTGCTGCCAAGAACATCAATTTCTTATCCCTTTTATTTGCAGTTTTAGCTTTTCTTGCTGTACAACTTGTCCTTCGGTTGCAGCATCAAAAACGGCTTTTTATTTCTTTCGGCCAGTACTGGTTCTTGTCCATTTGCTGCTGCTTTTAAACTGATTTTGGTCCTTTCCTGAGTTGGGCAAACCTTGGCTATTTTATGCTTCTTTTACTGCTTTATTGTATGCGGCCTACTATAGTGTTAGCAAGTATTCATCAAGTCCATTCGGTCAGCAAGGAGGCTCTATCTTAGTTGGCTGGCTCCTTGTTCTTTTGACTCCAGTGAACAACTTTGTTCAAGAAATTAGTTGAAGCATTATTTCAGTTCCTTGGCCGAGTGATCTTTTGGGTTGTGCTCTCTTCTCTAGAAAAGACTAAGAACCTGATGCCCTCTCTCTCTTTTCAAGCTAGCTTGTTTTAGTTAAATCTTTTGTTGTTTATTTGTGTTTTCAGTGAGATTTATATCTACTTCTTCATAGCTTTCTATAGCTATCGAAGAGTTGAGATTCTCACGAATTCTCGGGGGCGATTTTGAAGACAACGACATTCACTCCCCCTCTGTCGTCATTTCGGTCCTACAATTGGTATCAGAGCCGGTTAGCTCTAATCAATAGATCTTAACCGGTCTCAAGAGCCATGGCGACGGACAAGTACTCGACCAAGCCGCCCATTTTCGATTGCATCGATTACCCTTTCTGGAAGAGCCGAATGGAGACATACATCCAGGCTCAGGGGTACGCTATCTGGCGCAAGGTCAAGGTCCGATTTGTTGTTCCTGCCGATCAGAACATCAATGCTGGGAATATGCATGATGTTGAGGCAAACGCTAAGGCAAGGAACATCATTATCCAGGACCTGAGTCATAGCGAGTTTGACCGCATCTCTTATCTTTCGTCTGTCTTCGATATTTGGGAGACCCTCGATGCATACCATGAGGGCACCACCCAGATTAAGACGGTGCGACAGGACCAGTTCAAGCGGGATTATAACAAGTTCGAGATGCTTGCTGGTGAGTCGTTGGATGAGTGTTTTGCGCGTTTTCATAAGATCTTGAGCAACCTCTAAGCAGTCGGTCTCACATACCCCGACTCGGACAACGCTCGTCAGATGCTTGCTGCACTCGACCTTCGTGTTTGGGAGATGAAAGTGACTACCATCAAGGACACCACGGACCTCTCGACTTTGACGCTTGACGCACTGTACTCGTGCCTCAAGACGTACGAGATTGACATTGTCTCTCGTAAGTCGAAGTCTCAGTCGATGGCTTTAGTCATCGATCCCACCTCGGGTCCAGGTCATTCTGCTGATTCGCTTTGTGGTTTCTCCCTTGCTGCTCTATGTGACGTAACTGATGATCAGTTAGAGCAGCTTGAGGATGAGCAACTGGCCCTCCTAGCTCGGAAGTTTTCCCATGCTTACAAGAGAAGGAGGGACATAAAGAGGGGAGGACCCGTGATTTGCTTCGAGTGTGGTGGCCCCAACCACATTCGGGCAAACTGCCCCAAGCTGGAGAAGGGCAAGAACGACTACGGCGGTTCGGGCAAGAACGACTACACCAACAAGAACCGCAACAAGAAGACTCCAGCTCAGACACCGGGCAAGAAGAAGTTCCGCGACTTCGGGAAGGCCAAGAAGCTGTTTCACCGCGTCCTCACCGCCTTTGACGACCTCGACCTCAGCGAGGTGGAGGGATGGAGTGACGACGACGGGACGGGTGATCAAGACCCCAAGAGCGGCGATGACTTCTCCGACATGTGCTTCATGGCCCTCGAGGGCGAACTGAGCGACAGCGAGCTGTACTCCGACTCGGACGAGGTATGCCCCACCTACGACCAGCTCAATCATGCTTTTCTTAAGCTAGGTGGTTTTCATGCTAGAGCTAGGGCTAGGTGTACTGAGTTAGAAAAGGAAGTAGATAGACTATCACGGGAGCTTACTTCACTTACATCTGCTCCCTCCCGTGATGATTGTGATACATGCTGTGCTCTGTTGGGTGACATGGAGAAACTAAGGACCTCGCATGATAGTGTGTCCGCCGAGCTTGATATTGTTAAGGTGGAGAATGTTAGTCTACTTGCTGAGTTAGAGTTGAGTAGGATGGCTGTTACCCTACTTACTACTGATGAGACTACTTCTCCCACCTCATGTGAGGTTAAGGACATTGCTGCTAGAGGACCTTATGCCATGCTCCTTGATCTGCCCGAGTCTGATCTTGTGAAAATTGCAATAACTTGAAGATGAACTTAAAACGGGCAGATCATAAAATTGCTGAACTACAAGATTCTTTACTTGAGCCGATTGATTCATGCTTGAACTGTCCTAAGTTAACTGCTAAACTTGAAGCTGTCTCCAAACAGTTTCAAGATATGATTGATCATGATAGGAAGTTGGCTCAGTTTGCTTCTAAGGATCCTGTTAGCTCACCATGCATTGGTTGTGATAAACTAAAACTTGAACTCGTTGCTTTGAATGATCAATGTGTGAAGCTAACTAAGGACTTATTAGAGAAGTCATCAACTCCTTGTGATGTGATTGCTGAGGAGGGGGAGAAGCCCCAGGGTAAGGTAGAGACGCCTAGCGACGTAAACCAACCGGCTAGCAGTAGGACTGTTCCTTTAGAGTCGGCTGTGCGTGCACATGCCATTCTTCCCTCTGCTGTTGGTTCTTCTTCTGCTTCCTTACTCCCTGCTGTTCCCTCTTCTCCCTGCTCTTCTTTCACCTCTCTCTTTCGGGAGTGTCAGTACCTTATGAACACTCTCGAGAGATTTGTAGGAGGCAAGAAGAAGCTGAATCTTATTCTAGACCAGTCCAAGATTTGCAAATTTAATCAGGGTCTAGGATATGATTTCTATGAGGATATGAGGAAGCATCCACCTGCTATTCTCCGACCCATAGTAGGAGGTGTGATCGAGGTCGAGCCCAGATCTGATGAGGTCAAATTCAAATCAGCGGGCTTTGTCCAAGGGATCTCGACGAAGAAGGTGAGTCCACCTGCAGCTTCGGCCTCTCAGAAGGCGAAGCCTCCCCGTGCTACTTCTACCTCTCAGAAGGTGAAGTACCACTGCACCTTCTGTCAGAAGGATGGACACACAGTCGATCATTGCTTCAGGCGCGCCAGGGTTGCGCGTAGAGACCGTGCAGAAGCACTTAGGCATATTCAGGGTCAGCCCCAGATCCTGAGTGCACCTAAGACTAGCACGAGGTCCAGGTTTGCTTCTGATGGGTTTGGGCAGCATCGAGGACTTGGTTTTTCTGAGTCTTCTGGTTTTCGTCCTCATGCTGCTCTTGGTCGTGAATTCCGCCGTTTTGAGGGTACATCTCGTTTCTCCCATCGAGACAGTTACCCACGGCGTGATCAGCGTGTTGCCGGTGTTTCGACTCGCTTTCCTGTAGCAGTCGGACCTCGCAACAGCTTCAGGTCTGCTCACGGACCTCCTGCTTCTTTGAGTCACAGAGAGCGTAGGGTAGATAGAGGTCAGTCGTGCTTGACTACTTCATCTGCTCGACGTGTTGTTCAGTATTGGGTGCCAAAATCACCCTTGATTTACCCCAGTACTGAGACTTTACTCTCTGTTTGACTCAGGTTCGCCGGGTAGGGAAGGAGAAGGTTTGGCTTGTAGACTCCGGTTGTTCTCGTCATATGACCGGAGACTCCCGTTGGTTCTCCTCCCTAGCCCGCGCTCCAGGTGATGAGACGATCACCTTCGGAGACGCTTCGCCTGGGCGCGTCATCATCAAAGGTACTGTGCGTGTTAAATGCCTCTTTTATTCTTAAGGATGTTGCCTTGGTTAGTAAGCTGCAGTACAATTTGCTTTCCGTTTCTCAGCTTACCGATGACGGTTTCGAGGTGAGCTTCAAGAAAAATAATTGCAAAATTCTCGATTCTTTGGGTAGTTTGGTTTGCGGGATTTCTCGTTTTGGGAGGATCTTTCGAGCTGATTTTTCTGAGTCTTCTGGTGATCCTCTCAGGTGTTTAGTTGCTTCTGAGTCCCGCGACCTCTCTTTTTGGCATAGGAGACTTGGTCATATCGGATTTGACCATTTGACCCGAGTTAGCGGCCACAATCTCATTCGTGGACTGCCGAAACTCAAAATGGTCAAAGATCTAGTTTGTACTCCATGCTGGCACGGCAAGATGGTTGCCGCTTCTCATCCTCCGGTCACAGTGACAATGACCGATGCACCAGGACAGCTACTCCATATGGATACAGTTGGACCAGCTCGAGTGCAGTCAGCAGGAGGGAAGTGGTATGTTCTTGTCGTGGTCGATGACTTCTCGAGGTACTCTTGGGTGTTTTTCTTAGCCTCGAAGGATGAGACGTTTACACATTTTTGAGGTCTTTTCAGTAGGCTTTCTGTTGAGCTCCCGGGTGCCTTACGAGCGATCTGTAGTGACAGTGGCACGGAGTTCAAGAATTCCTACTTTGAGAGGTTCTGCGATGAGACCGGTGTAGAGCACCAGTTCTCTTCTCCGCACGTCCCTTAGCAGAATGGTGTTGTAGAGAGGAAGAACCGTACCTTGGTCGAGATGGCCAGGAAGATGCTTGATGAGTACTCTACACCGCGGAAGTTTTGGGCTGAGGCTATAGCCACTGCTTGCCATGTTTCTAATCGAGTTTTTCTTCGGGCACACTTGCACCGCACTTCTTACGAGTTGAGATATGGGCGAAAGCCCAGTGTATCTCATTTTCGTGTGTTTGGTTGCAAGTGCTTTATTTTGAAGTCTTGGAACCTAGATAAGTTCGAGTCACGTTCTTGTGATGGTATCTTCCTAGGTTACTCGACTTCTTCGCAGGCTTATCGGGTTTGGAACTGCGAGTCTAGTAAAATGGTAGAGACCTATGAGGTGACCTTCGACGAGGCCAGTCCGGGGACTAGGCCTGATATCTCAGGTTCTTTAGAGCAGTCCGAGCCCATCTTTGTGGATGATGAGGATGATGGAGATGAGGGTTGTCTACCCGATCCAGTCCCTCATCCACCCCTCGAGGTGCCTTCCTCCACCGCACCTCGAGGCGATCAGCCCATGCCTTCGGCTTCCTCTGGAGCTAGTGGCTCTGTTCCTACCTCGTCAACTCATGAGGTAGAGGCCACTTCTTCATCTCATCCTGGACCTCCTAGACACATTGATCGCGCAAAAATAGCACACCCGCAAGTGCACGGGTTGCCACTGAAATAGCGGCGAGTGTCGTGTTCTCCACAGGGACTAGACTGAGGCTACCGATGCTCAGCTAAAGCTAGGTCAAACAAAACGGGGGAGCAAACTAAACCTACAACGACTACCAAAGCAGCCGAACGAACAAACTACTGAACGAACGCTAGCTCGCACGGATAAAACGACGAACGAACTAAATAAACGAAGGACAATAGGACGAACGATCGTACGAATGGACGTCATAAGACCGAACGAACAACACGACTACGACACAATGACACACGAACGACAATGACGACTGCACGAACGAACACGACTACCGATCGACGATCTAACTAACTACCGACCGCGAGACAGCAAAGGGAAAGTCGAGAAGCACTGGGGGAGTCTAGAAAGAACGAGGGAGAAAACGGTTGACGACTAACTTGATGACGGCGGCAGGACAACACAAAACACTGAACTACGAATGCACGCACGATTTAAATACCGACTGACCGCTAAGAGAAGCAAAAAGGGAGGACGAGAAGAACAAGAGAGGACTAGAAGCAAAGAATAGAGTCGAGACAGAAATGGAAAGGGAGACGGTTGGCCGGCTAGCTAATTCGACGAGACTCTCAAACAAACACACATACTAACCCTAACAGTAGGACAAGCACATGACATCGAATTCACAGAAAGCACAACTCACCTAATGCCAACATAGACAATCTAACTCAGATCACAACTCACATCTCACATGATCAGAACCAATGCCCATACCATCATGATCCATAAATCAACATAACATTTCACATCCACAATCGCAGTAACAAAACATGCAAAATATCATCTCAGTGAATACATGCACAATCACAGTTCTCAGAAGATATTCCACAATTCATCAACGCATTGCATAATCCATAGAACAATAAGCACAGATCATTAAGCATCAAGTAACAGAGCATTGACAGCAATGGATTTGAATGTTAATTGAGAACGGTAGAGAAATTAATTGAGAGGAAAAAAAGTCAACCGAGAGGAATAAGAGTAGAGGGCGCTGCCGGCGGTGAAGTGGTGATGAAGAACTGCCAGTGATGTCGGTGCTGCAGAGGTGGTCGGAGACAGGCGGCGATAGGTGGAGAAGACGGCCAAGGTTGCCCTGGATGCAGAGATCGGTGCGGCTGAGGGAGGTTGTGACGGCGCAGCAAGGGAGCAGCGTCGGCGCCGGCGTTGATGGAGGTCGGCGGTGTGGAGCAGAAGGCGAGGCGTGGTGGCGTTCGGGTGAAGAAGAGATGGCCGTGGAAGGAGAGGGCGCAGAGGGGAGGCGCTCTGGAGCAGGGTGGCGCGATGGAGTGGGGTGCGGCGGAAGGGAGGAGGCGCGATGACGGTAGAGAAAGAAGAGCGGCCGGAGAAGGGAGAGAGGCGGCCGAGTAGGAAGGATGAGGTGCGATGGCGTGCAGCGGGTAGAGAATCTGGAGGGGCGGCGCTCGGTTGTTGAGGGGTGATCATGGAGCAGGGTGGAGAAGGTGGCGCGGTGGCGAAGAGGTGGTCGCCGGCGAGTATGGCGCGGCCCTCACTGGCGCCGGAGAAGAGGAATGGGGAGGAGAGCAATGGGGGGCTCGGGTAGAAGCAAAATGGCCGGCTCAGGGTTCCACAGGAGACGACGGCGGCTTAAGGAAATGGGGATTTTTGCATTTTTGCGATTTAGTCCTCCAAGAAGCTAGGGTTTGCAGTTAGATCCTTTCCCATTGTTTTCTTCTGTTCTGGCCCTCCGGAGCTCCGATTTCATCGCGAAAAGAACCTACACTCTCATGTCAACACGTACATCTGTATGAAGTAGTCCATTTTTGTCATTTATGCGCCTAGATCGCGCCGGCCTGTGGAAAAATATAAAAAAGTGTAAAATAGTCCATTTTGAGCAATTAAATATATAAAAGCGTGTAAATGATGATAAATTGTCCCAAAATGCGAAAAATAAGAGGGTAAAATGGCATGTAAATATATGCAAATATGACGCATGTCACACATCCAAAAAGACCATCCTTCCGAGCAGATTATTGGAGACCACTTTGAGCGAGTCACTCGTTCGAAGTCCGGCATGTCTCAGTTCTGTCTCCATTCTGCTTTCGTTGCCTCTTTTGAGCCCAAGGATGTTTCTCATGCTCTTTCAGATGAGTCTTGGGTCAATGCCATGCATGAGGAGCTTGAAAACTTCGAGAGAAACAAGGTCTGGTCGCTTGTTGAGCCCCCGCGAGGTCACAATGTCATTGGGACTAAGTGGGTGTTCAAAAACAAGCAGAGTGAGGATGGGGTAGTTGTTCGAAACAAGGCTAGACTGGTAGCTCAGAGCTTTTCTCAGGTTGAGGGTCTAGACTTCGAGGAGACTTTTGCCCCTGTAGCTCGACTTGAGGCCATTAGAATCCTGCTTGCTTTTGCAGCTTCTAAAGGTTTCAAGCTTTACCAGATGGACGTCAAGAGTGCCTTCCTTAATGGATTCATTGAGGAAGAAGTCTATGCGAGACAGCCTCCTGGTTTCGAGAACCCCAAAAACCCAAACCATGTCTTCAAGCTTTCCAAAGCTTTGTATGGACTTAAGCAGGCCCCTAGAGCTTGGTATGAGAGGCTTAAGTCCTACTTGTTGAGTCATGGTTTTGAGATGGGTAAGGTGGATAAGACCTTGTTCATTCGCCGGCATGGCACCGACCTCTTGCTCGTCCAGATTTATGTGGACGACATCATCTTTGGCGGCTCTTCTCATGCTCTCGTTTCACAGTTCTCGGATGTCATGAGCACCGAGTTTGAGATGAGCATGATGGGTGAGTTGACTTTCTTTCTTGGCTTCCAAATCAAGCAGACTCGGGAGGGTACCTTCTTGCATCAAGGCAAGTACACTCGAGACCTCCTGAGGCGCTTTGACATGTCTGATGGTAAGCCTATGTCAACTCCCATGGCAAATTCTACCACTCTTGACCCAGATGAGGATGGCGAGCCGGTTGATCAGAAAGAGTATCGGAGTATGATCGGTTCCCTCTTATACCTCACTGCCTCGAGACCGGACATACACTTCTCCGTGTGTCTTTGTGCTCGGTTTCAGGCTTCTCCTCGCGTATCTCACCGCCAGGCGGTGAAGCGCATCCTTCGGTACCTTCGAGCTACCATTGACTATGGTATCTGGTACTCTTCTTCATCCTGTCTTTCCTTGAGAGCCTTCTCGGATGCAGACTTTGCTGGCTATAGGATAGATAGGAAGAGCACTTCGGCTACCTGCCAATTCATTGGCACTTCTCTCATTTCCTGGTCCTCGAGGAAGCAGTCCGGTGTTGCACAGTCCACTGCAGAGGCCGAGTACGTTGCTGCAGCCAGTTGTTGCAGCCAGGTACTTTGGATGGTCTCGACCTTGCGGGATTTTGGGTTAGTTATCGACAGTGTTTCACTCTTTTGTGACAACACTTCTGCGATTAACATTGCTAAGAACCCAGTGCAGCACTCTCGGACCAAGCATATTGATATTCGCTATCACTTCCTTAGAGACCATGTAGAGAAGGGTGACATTGTGCTCCAGTTTGTGGAGAGTGACCACCAGTTGGCTGATATATTTACCAAGCCATTGGATAGCTCTAGGTTTTCAGTTCTGCGGGGAGAGCTTGGGGTGGTTTGTCCATATGGACTGTTGTGAGGGGGAGCTTTGTGCTTTACTTCTTTATTATATTAATTATGCTCTTGCTCCTTTCTGTTGCATTGCATTTTGGGTACATTCGGGATAGTCCTTCTAGCATAGGTTAGAGTGGTCTTATTGTCCAGCGTTTAGACTTCTTGCTCTTATCTTGTGACTCCAGGATGCTGCTTGTTAGCTGTCTCTCTTCTCTCTAGGTTGAGCTTACTCACTTCTTGTGGGTTCTAGCGAGGGTTGGGCCACCCTCGGGTAGACAGGGTACGTGTTTGCTCCCTAGGTTGTTAGTAGACCAGCTGATAGTTCTCGAGTCATGTGGGGTAGATGAGAGTATTCTCTATATCTTTTCTATGCTTTAAGGACTGCCCTTTCTGATTTTCTTCCAGCTTCTCGATTTTATTACTTTGGTTCAGGGGGAGTTTATTAGGGAGCTTCTGGAGCTTAATCTTGACCTAACTCAACTTGAACTAAAAGTTGCATCACTTGTTAAGGGGGAGCTGGATTTCTTGCATGTCATTCTGCATTGTAAATATCTACATTGAGCCTTGATTATTATCCTTTTATGACATGTTTACATCCCGTTACAACCTGCCATGATTTGTGCTTCATTGCTAGATTGATCATGACTTCACATGTGTAGGCTAGCTCTTGATAAGCTAATTAAAACTGCTCAATTTGAATTAAACCTTGTCATGCTAGCTATTGAGATTAGTCTTACTCTAGTTATCCTCTTATGATTCCGACCATGTCAACTAGGCTTAGTAGAGTCTTGAATCTGTATTTGAGCATTTAGATTGAGCTATGATAGTTCTCAATGATACATGAGTTTGTACAATCTTAAAAATGCAGAAAGATCTCTTTTTGTGCGAAAAAACTGATCTCACCAATTCTTTCTCATGAGACGGCTTGCCATTGCACTTGGCATGAACTCAGGGGAAGTTTTGGATGACCTAGATCATCTTCTTAAGCTTATCGCTTGGAATGGTCGCATAAGGCTTGAGATCTAGCACATGTCTGAAAATTTTGGTTGGAAACGACCATGAGCTTTAAAAGAAAAATCATGACAATGATGCTCAAATTACTTAATCTACAAAAAGAACCAAGTACTTCGACTAATGTCTTATTCTTGAGCTGCTAGCACTCTAAATTTGCTCACTTTTAGCTTCTTGGTTCCGCTTAGCGTAATTGACATGGTTTGCATCATCCTTAGATAACTCTTGTTAGACTTTGACCTTGGATGACTTGACATACTCACAAAATTGCTCTATATTTTAGATTGTCATTTATCTTGCTTAGCTGGTTTATATATATTTAGTCATGATCTAGATAGCATTCCATTGAGTTATGGCTTGTTGTAGTACTTGATGGTCATTTTGGATAATTCTCATGGCTCTAAATGCTTAGAATAATCAAACTTCAGCCATTTCATCCATTTCCATGACTTGTTCTCTTCCTTGCATCCTTGATGTGTTTATTGCCAAAAGGGGGAGAATGGTGGTAGAAAAAGCCATTTCGGGAGCTTTGAGGAAAACTTGTTCTTTTCTATTGCTCCTTCTGTCGACATGGTCATTAGCTTCACTTTCCTTCTTTGGACCATGTTGGATTCTTCAAACTCAAACTCAACTTCATGCTTTTTCTGGGTTTGTCAATATACTCATCAAGGGGGAGATTGATGGACCATGTGGAGGTGACCACATGTGAGTGATGAGTAATTGACAGTGGTTTAGGTAAGTCGAGTTTGGTTTGAGTGGTTCGGAGTCGAGTCGTTGCGTGGTGCAATCGGGCTCGGTCGGACTTGGTCAAACTTGGTCATACGGGTTAGGATGCATATTCTGATATTTTGACAGGTTTGGACTTCGTCATGAGTAAGTATAATGAGCTTATGCTATTTACGCTTTCATGTATCGAGCGGTGCTATGTGACGTGTTTCTTGTCTGTGTGGCTGCAGGACATCGAGACAGAGTCGTGGCGAGACACGGAGGACCGGACTAGGCGCAGGTGGCGCTGAGGTCAGAACGGTCGGGATGTGTCGAAGACGACGTGGACTCGAGATGGAGTCGTGGCGAGGCATGGTGGACCGGACTAGGCGCAGGTGGCGCTAAGGTCAGAACGGTCGAGGTGTGCCGAAGACGGCGAAGCTGCGTGGCTTGCAGGGCAAGGAATGAGGAAGCTTCCTGGAAGGTGCGCGAGGGGCGTTTCGGTAAAAATGCAAAGCTGCACTAAAGGAAGTGGATTGTGGGTAAAGCGCAAAAGCTAAATGGGTAAAGCACTTGGTGAACCCATTAGTGGAGGCTATAAATAGAGAGGGAGATGGTGTGTTCAAATTGGATAGAATGGGTGTGAGAGTTAGGGTTTTATTTCTCTCCATGCAATGAAATGAGCATGAAATGAGAGGATGAAAATGAGAGTGCTGTAAGAACACATATTTAATCATTCATCTCTCTTTGTCTCATGTGAAACCTTCTCCTTATTAGTGTTTATGTTTAGTGGTTTTGCAATCTTGCTTTCGACCATGTGATTTCAGTGATCTAGTCTTGCTTTAAGTTGGCTTCTAGCATCTTTTTGGTTTGGCAAAGACTCTTGTTCCCTGCAGTGTTTCAGCCAAAGTAGGACTGCATGCAATTGGTCATAATTTTTCTAGATTATTTTGTTCGGCCAGTGCAGCATTTGATGATGCCTCTCGGTTCCTCTCTTGTGTTTGTTTCGGCAGTCTTATTCATTGCATATCAGCCAGCTGCAGTGTGTGATTCTGAGTCCCTTGCTCTACTTTTATTTTATGTTTTAAGTCTCTTTTTGGCTTCCTGTTGAGAGCTCTTCATTGCTTGTTCCTTGCTGCCAAGAACATCAATTTCTTATCCCTTTTATTTGCAGTTTTAGCTTTTCTTGCTGTACAACTTGTCCTTCGGTTGCAGCATCAAAACGGCTTTTATTTCTTTCGCCAAGATCGGTTCTTGTCCATTTGCTGCTGCTTTTAAACTGATTTTGGTCCTTTCCTGAGTTGGGCAAACCTTGGCTATTTTATGCTTCTTTTACTGCTTTATTGTATGCGGCCTACTACAGTGTTAGCAAGTATTCATCAAGTCCATTCGGTCAGCAAGGAGGCTCTATCTTAGTTGGCTGGCTCCTTGTTCTTTTGACTCCAGTGAACAATTTTGTTCAAGAAATTAGTTGAAGCATTATTTCAGTTCCTTGGCCGAGTGATCTTTTGGGTTGTGCTCTCTTCTCTAGAAAAGACTAAGAACCTGATGCCCTCTCTCTCTCTTTTCAAGCTAGCTTGTTTTAGTTAAATCTTTTGTTGTTTATTTGTGTTTTCAGTGAGATTTATATCTACTTCTTCATAGCTTTCTATAGCTATCGAAGAGTTGAGATTCTCACGAATTCTTGGGGGCGATTTTGAAGAGAACGACATTCACCCCCCTCTGTCGTCATTTCGGTCCTACATATCATGTTTCACTTTTCTTGCTTCCTCATTTAGTAGCAGGACGGCCAAGATTAATCTTGTGCAACCCTACAATTTGAGAGCACAAATTAACCAATCAAGGACCACTCTAGTGTATATGCCACATAGACCTTCAAGGGGCATGAACCACATAGACCTTCAAGGGGCATGAAGTAAGTGACACACTCGAGTGTTCCCGTTCAATGAACCGGATACACTAGTTTGTGTCATTTGCTTCATAGAACTTTGTTTAGAGACCTTGTAGTAATAGTATATGCCGATTACTGCCGAGATGTGATGTCCACTCCCACAATCCTTCTTTTTCCTTCTTAAATTCAAGGCAATTTTATTACAAAGTGCAAAAAAGACATTCCAGATTCTTCGTGAGCAGCGACATAGCGACTTCTTGGTGGCGACTATCATACGCTTCTTCCACTTCTTTTCTTCATCTCTGGTCTCGGATCACGTGCGCGATGCGATGATTCAGAATCATCGCCTTGGCGTCGTGATCCGAGACCGAGATGAAGAAAAGAAGTGGGAAGAAGCAGATGGATAGTCGCCACCGAAGAAGTCGGCTATGTCGGCCTCACCAATAATCTAGGAATGTCTTTTTTTTTTGCACTTTTGTAATAAAATTGCCTTGAATTTTGCGGGAAAAAGAAGGATTGTCGGAGTGGAGAATGTTGTGGATGAGGTTCCCAGATAAAGAAATCTTGCGATTGTCGCAAAAGATACATGGACCATTTGGGTGGAAAGATGAACTGTTTCGTCATGCGCCTGACAAAACAGTTCATCCTTCCACCCAAATGCTCCATGTATCTAGCCAAAAAACAGCAAATGAAGCAAGTGACCTACTCTAGTGTTCCCGTTCAATGAACCGGATACACTAGTTTAGGGACTTTGCTATTTGGTTTATAGTATTAGCAACTAAAGTAGGTGCTAAGATAGGCACATCACCCCCTCTCTATGTCCATATCACCCCCTCCCTTCTCCCCCTCCCCTCTACTCCTCTCCTCTCTTCCAATTTAATATGATCACTTTCTCATCTTATCTTAATAGACCCACAAAATGAGCAACATGTCACCCGCGCATTCTTCAACATCATCGCCGGAGGCGTCCGCTCCAACATCAAGACGCCAAGGAAGAGGGCTATCGAAGAAGCCTGAGGGCCGACAAACCATCACAGCGGTAAACGCATCTGGGGTCCCTATCCTTCCTCAAAAAGCGGTAAACGCAATCCGAAGCATGGTCAGAATAGTTTCACGAGAACGAATTGAGATCACATACAATTCGTGGAAGAACGTGCCTAACACTCGGAAACGTGAGCTGTGGACCGAAATTTTGGCATCGTTCGAGTTCCCAGAAGAACACCTATACGCTGTGCAACGACAAACCTACCTAGCGGCGTGTAAAGCATGGAAGAACTTCAAGAGCACGCTTGTCAGGAAATACGTGGAGACGGACGAAATGCCTTTTCATAAATACCCATTCCTGGAACCACAATGGGAAGAGTTCAAGGCGATGAAGACATCCGAAGATTTCAAAAGTACAAGTACAGCGCACAAGGCCCTCCAGGCAAAAAACACACACCCCCACAGACTTCCGAATCGATCCGGAACGGGGTCCTGATCTTCCAACAGGTTCTGGGTAAGTTTGATTTGGTGGAGGCGCGACACAAATCGATCCGGCTTCCGAACAGCACGTTCCGAACCCCGCAATCGCAGCACCACGTCTCCTCAGGTTATCAACCGTGTGCAGCCCGGTTGACCTCGCCTAGAAGGCTAATCCTCGCCTGTGAATCGAAGAACACAAGCAAGAACAAGGAAGAACACAACCGAAATTGCAGATGTTTTGATTTAGCACTCGAACGTTGGGGTCTCACAAACCGATGAACGGCGAATCTGTTCAAAGACAAATTAATCTAAGCAAAACCCAAACCCTAATGGTGGGGGTTGTGGCTGGATATAAAGGAGTGAGGGGCATGCAAAACCCCTGGACGCGCCCCTAATGGGCTCCAACACGATACAAAGCCGATCGGCCCAAAAGACGGTGGCGCAGCACCCTGACAGATTCTGAACACCCACTTGTTTTGACGATTTCCGTTGACTCAGAAGGAATTTTGACATGGGACTAAAGCCATTGGAAAGGTCGTCTTCTCAGATTTCCACACATATGTAGAACGTCCAAAACGGAGTCTGGATGCGATCTGGGCGTCCGTTTTAGTGCGGCCTGGTCCTGGACTCCGAATTGGATTCGAAGTCGGTTTGAGTTGGGCCTCCAACAAGATTCGGCCGCCCTTGCTGGACTTGTGCACCTCGTAGCCCTTCTCCAAGTACTTCCAAGTCCTCTCCATGGTTCCTAATCATAATTAAATCATTAGGTAGCAATCGATTCTCAAATGGACTAAAAGAAGTACTTAGGAACGAGCTCACCTGTAAATTCAATTGTCGGGCGCGAGCTCTAGTGATTGGTCCTTGAATATCAAGTAGAGTGTTGTGTGTATCCGAATAAGTGAAGTCCTCATCATCCTCCCCCTCTTGAAGCGGAGTTGTCCTCAACTCAGCCCCATCTTCATCTCCCAAGTATGGCTTCAAATCTGAAATGTTAAAGGTGGGACTAACCCCAAACTCGGGAGGCAACTCAAGTTTATATGCATTATCATTTATCTTCTCAACTATCTTAAAAGGACCAGCAGCTCTAGGCATCAATTTTGATTTTCTTAACTCAGGAAATCGATCCTTTCTCAAGTGCAACCAAACAAAATCACCCGGTTCAAGTTTAACTTCCTTTCTACCTTTACTACCAGTAATCCTATATTTTTCATTCATATTTTCAATGTTGGCCTTAGTAGTCTCATGCATTTTGACAATAAAATCAGCACGCGCCTTAGCATCATTATGAACTCTTTCACTAGTTGGCAAAGGTAAAATATCAATAGGGGCACGGGGATTGAATCCATACACTACCTGAAAAGGACTTACCTTGGTGGTGGAGTGTTCCGCCCTATTATATGCAAACTCCACATGCGGCAAACACTCTTCCCACATCTTCAAATTGCGCTTCAAGATCGCTCTCAACATGGTGGACAATGTTTGATTCACTACCTCTGTTTGTCCATCAGTTTGGGGATGACAAGTTGTAGAAAACAGCAGCTTTGTCCCCAATTTATTCCATAAAGTGCGCCAAAAGTGACTCAAGAATTTTGCATCGCGATCTGAAACAATAGTAGAAGGCATACCATGCAAGCGAACGATTTCTTGAAAGAAAAGGTCAGCAATATGAACAGCATCGTCGCTTTTATGACAAGGAATAAAATGTGCCATCTTAGAAAAACGATCAACCACCACAAAAATACTATCCCTCCCCCTCTTAGTCCTTGGCAATCCCAAAACAAAGTCCATAGATATATCAGCCCAAGGAATAGAAGGAACGGGAAGAGGCATATACAAACCATGTGGGTTCAACCGCGACTTAGCTTTTTGACATGTGGCGCACCGAGCCACGAACCGCTCTACATCTTGTCTCATCCTTGGCCAAAAGAAATGTGTGGCCAGCACCTCCTCTGTCTTCTTGGCGCCAAAATGTCCCATCAATCCTCCTCCATGTGCCTTCTGCAACAACAAAAGACGAACGGAACCAACTGGAATGCATAGGCGGTTAGCTCTAAACAAAAACCCATCATGTATCACATATTTGTTCCATGTACGTCCCTCTTTACAATTTTCCATCACATCTTTAAAA
This sequence comes from Dendrocalamus sinicus, assembly GCA_036346575.1. Classification (NCBI taxonomy): domain Eukaryota; kingdom Viridiplantae; phylum Streptophyta; class Magnoliopsida; order Poales; family Poaceae; genus Dendrocalamus; species Dendrocalamus sinicus. The sequence goes on along the minus strand of CM070643.1, from coordinate 40,309,903 downwards.
TCATCATCATTAACATATTGTTCTTTAATTGTTTCAAGCCCAAATATACGACAATCAAGTTGAGACAACATGGTATAGCGTCGAGACAAAGCATCAACAATCACATTATCCTTCCCTTTCTTGTGTTTAATGACATAAGGAAAAGATTCAATAAATTCAACCCACTTAGCATGTCTACGATTCAAATTGGTTTGACTACGAATATGCTTAAGTGATTCATGATCGGAATGAATGACAAATTCTTTAGGCCATAAATAGTGTTGCCACGTCTCTAAAGAACGAACAAGAGCATACAATTCTTTATCATACGTGGAATAATTAAGAGCAGGACCATTCAATTTTTCACTAAAGTAGGCAACAGGTTTGCCTTCTTGCATCAAAATACCACCAATACCAATTTCGCTAGCATCACATTCCAGCTCAAAAGTCTTACCAAAATATGGAAGTTGGAGCAATGGTGCGTGTGTAAGCTTGTCCTTCAAAAGATTAAAGGACTCCTCTTGTAATGGCCCCCAATGGAACATGATGCCCTTCTTTGTCAACTCAATCAATGGTGTCGCAATGGTGCTGAATTCCTTGACAAAGCGGCGATAAAATCCTGCAAGGCCAAGAAAACTCTGCACTTGGGAGACCGTCGTGGGCGTGGGCCAACTCCATATCGCCTCCACCTTGGCTCTATCAACCTCAATTCCCTGTGGAGTCACAACATAGCCAAGAAAAGAGACTCGATCCGTGCAAAAGGTGCACTTCTCAAGGTTACCAAACAAACGTGCATCTCTCAAAGCATTAAAAACAGCACGTAAGTGATTCAAATGTTCATCCATGGACTTGCTATAAATCAAGATATCATCAAAGTAAACGACCACAAATTTGCCAATGAAAGGACGTAAAACCTCGTTCATTAATCTCATGAAAGTGCTAGGTGCATTAGTTAAACCAAAAGGCATGACTAACCACTCATACAAGCCGAACTTAGTTTTAAAAGCAGTTTTCCATTCATCACCAAGTTTCATTCTTATTTGGTGGTATCCACTACGCAAGTCAATCTTTGTGAAAATTATAGCACCACACAACTCATCAAGCATGTCGTCTAGCCTAGGAATAGGATGACAATACCTTATAGTAATGTTGTTAATGGCTCTACAATCTACACACATACGCCAAGAACCATCTTTTTTGGGAACCAAAAGAACAGGAACAGCACAAGGACTAAGGCCCTCACGTACGTACCCACGGTCCAAAAGGTCTTGGACTTGTCGCTGAATCTCCTTAGTCTCTTCGGATTGGTCCCAGACGCTGCACGGTTTGGCAAACTCGCTCCAGGAATCAAGTCAATCTGGTGCTCAATCCCTCGAATGGGTGGAAGTCCTGGAGGTATCTCATCAGGGAAAATATCTCTAAACTCCTGCAAAAGGTTAGTGACAGGAGCAGGCAAAGTGCAAGGCATATCATCAAGAGAAAATAAAGCATCTTTGCACACAAAAGCATAACATGTATCATTAACATCATCAATTTCAGCAAGGTCTGATTTTGTGGCAAGCATAACAGAATTATTCAAATGGATTACTTGCTGTTTTACAGATTTATCATGTTCCTTTGGATCATTAGCAGCAGTAGCTCTCTCCCTATCGGCCTCTATAATCTCAGCTGGGGTCAAAGGCAGTAAAGTAACTTTCTTTCCCTTATGCATAAAAGTGTATTTGTTACTACTACCATGGTGTAAAGCATCATTATCAAATTCCCAAGGTCGACCCAATAAAAGAGAGCATGCTTGCATGGGAACCACATCACAATCAACATGATCAGCATAACCACTAATGGAAAAATGGACTCGGCATGTTTGCGTTACCTTAGCTTTTCCAGAATCATTTAACCACTGAATATGGTATGGATGTGGATGCGGTCGCGTGGTCAAGCCAAGCTTCTTGACCACATTAGAACTCACCAAGTTGTTGCAACTTCCTCCATCAATGATGACACGTGCACGCCGGTTCTTGATTGCGAAGAAAGTCTGAAACAAATTATGGCGTTGAAGCTTATCGGGTTGTTGTACCTGTGTGCTAAGGACTCGCTGCACAATGATGCTCCGTAGCGTCGCTGTGGACGCCCCACCAAGGACCAAGTCGTCATCACCACCGTCATTGTTGTCCGAGGCAGCAGCAACATCATCATCCTCCTCGACATCCGAAGTGCTGATGTAGCCTCCATCTTCTGTGGCGATGTATGCCCGTTGGCTAGGGCAATTCTTTTGCACATGACCAAGCCCATGGCAGCGATGGCACTGAATGTCGGAGGAGCGGCCCGTTGAAGCCACGGAAGAAGAACTCTTGGCTGGCACCTGCAAAGAATTTTTTTGAAGGTGGCTTCGGTGGCGCTGCTGCAATCTTGTTCACAGGTGGTGGAGGAGAACGAAAATTCGAAGAAGACTTGGGTAGTCCCGCCGATGTAGTCGTTCGCGGCGTGTAGAAGGGTCGTTCAGTGCGTGCCTTCGCTGATTCCTTGCGTCCCTGCAATTCTTTTTCTGCAAGCATAGCAAGGTGGAACAACTGGTTGACAGTAGTAAATTCTTTATAATCAACAATATCCTGAATTTCACGCCGTAACCCCCCGTAGAAACGACAAATCTTATCCTCCGTGTCCTCAACAACCCCACAACGCATCATACCCTTTTGAAGCTCAGCATAATAGTCCTGAACAGAACGATCACCTTGTTCTAAGCGCTGCAATTTTTTTCTCAATTCAAGTTTATATGTGGGAGGAACAAAACGATTACGCATATCTTCTTTTAACTGCTCCCATATATCAGGTTGTAAGCGCATGTTACTTTGTTCATTCCACCAGATAATAGCAAAGTCCTTAAACTCACTAGTAGCTTGTCTAACTCTATGTTGTTCAGGAACCAAGTGAGAATTAAATTTTTGCTCTACCGTCATCTCCCAATCAAGATATATTTCAGCATCATAAAGACCAGAAAAAGATGGAATGGTAAACTTAACTTTAGCAAAAGGGTCGTCATTACCATGACGATTCTGGTTATTACCTTCCATACCATGTCAATTCTGGTTATTACCTCCCATACCTTGTCGGTTTTGCTGAAGACGCCGACGTAGTTGTGCAGCTTGTGTCGCCCGCCGATCAATGTTGCCATCTGCATCATACACTATGTCATCATCATGACGATGGCCGTCATTGACAGGTGGCAAGCGTGCCTCTAATGTGTCCATCCGACCAGTGAGGTCAGCCAACCGCCGCTCCACTCACTCAATGCTTTCCGTGGTGTTCAACTTGGCAATGGCGGCGACGATGGTGTCCATTCTCGCGCCGAGAGCAGTGAGGGAAGCATCTTGTTTGTCGAGAGCAGCTTGTAGCTGGCCGCGACTAACACACTCGTTGAAATCGACCAGTGTCGCGTCCCCTTCGTCTCCTGCCATGGTTAGTGGAAACACAGGGAAAACAAAAAGGAGTATCCCTATCAACTACAAAGTAGGCAGTGGGAACCCGCAAAGGAAGTGACTTACCAAGCTCTTACAAGTGTTCTTACCACAGCAGCAGGTGGTACAACCGGTGGCTGGTTCGTGATACCATGTCGAGCGTGGGTACGATTGCAAGGGTCAAAACTGTGCTATCCAGAAGTAGATATATGGAGCTTGGAAGGCCAAATATGTCAGTGGAACACAAATCAATAACAAATAGTAATGCTGAATAAATGTCCAAATCACTGGTTCTAGTTGCTGGTCTAAATGTGTCCTATATCAGGGTTAAGATATGATGAACAAGGAGTCAAGACCAGAATAGTAAGGCAGAGACAGCAACAAAGATGGCCAGACTTAATTCAGCATAAGCACAAAACAAATGAATGGCTGTCACCTAAAACTGTGCTCTGTCCAGTTTTTCTATTTTTTTTCTTTTTTTCTTTCTTTTTTCCTTTTTTTTGGCCAGTACTAGAGCCGAGAACTGAATTTCTCTCTCTTCTCTACTAAGCCGAAATTTTTCTTTTTTGTGTCTTTTTTATTTTATTTTTTTCACAGAGCAGAGCACAGAAATAGGAACCACACAAAGTTTCAACTCAATCTGATGTAAGGTGTGGTCTACAGAAAATAATGAATGTGCTGTAAATTCGGTGATTCAATTTCGGAGCTCGAGTACTACACTTTCCAGGCCGAATTTGGGAAAAATAAAATCGTCGAACCCGACGAAGTGGGGGAGTATCGGATGCAAAATTTAATTTCACCCAATTTAAAAAAAAAATCGCCTGATTTCGAGTCCGTATGCAAAAGTTACGGCCGTTTGAAGTTGAGGCTCCGAGTTATGGTTTCTGTGGAGGCCGAAACGAAATCGAGTGGAGGAAATTGGTGGAATTTGGTGGCGGAAGCTTGGGGAAAGGTGGGGGATGATGCAGCGTGATCACGAGACGCGAAGGATGACTCAAACAGAGGGTGGGATATGGGTGGGAAAACAAAAACAGAGGGTGGTATACGCGATAGATGACGGCTAGGGTTTGTATGAATGACGCGGTGGGATATGAGATGTAGCGGAAGCAAGACTGCTGGGTTGCCGCAATAAGGAATATGTACTTATGCCCTTCCATCAGAACTTTCATTGGATTTTAATAATAATTGTACCAAAATAGAATAAGGTATATTACCTTGATTCCCTAAGTAAGAATAAAATGGACTTCACAGTTGTCAGCCAAGTAATCGATAGGTAAGCACATATTCCCCATACATATCTACATTGTACTCTTTCTTTCCTTCCGAATGATTAAGGTTAACTTTTTCGAATTACGTAGGGCGTTCGCGATGTACATTGAAATGGGAGGTGACTCGAAGCGCGGGGCCAAAGGCCTGCTGACACATGTTCACGATTTTAAGGTATTCGCTATTTCACATTAATTAATTATGTGCAACAGTTGGTACTAATGCCTCTTGAACTAACACATTCCATTTTTGCGGTGCCACCAAAGCAAATGGCAACACATGTGGATACTACGTTTGCCAACATATGGAACTACTCCTCGATTCCTCGAGGCTCACCAATCCCAAGGTTTGTCACCCTTCCCATAATTACTTCATACTTATCACGTTACATATATACGCACATTGATATTCCTATCGACAGGCTGCGTCCATCCCGTCAATCGCATTGAAACGATCGATCTTGGAGGATTCGAGGAGAGTTGGCGTACTTTGTCGACTCAAGTCATAAAGCCGATGGGGCGGTTCCACTGCACACCATGATTTCTTATTGGTCTTATCACTAAGTGCAAATGCAGTGTAGATCTTTTGTAACTGTGCATTTGTTAATGGATATTTCATTTCAATTCAATTAATCGATTTGCGAAATGGATGCATGCTTTATGTTTGTGAAATGAAGTGCGATGTCAATTGGATGTTTTATGTCTGTGAAATGTATCTGAAAGGAAATGAGATGTGTGAATTGTATGTTTTTGTCTGTGATTATCTGCTTGTTTCAGAGGGCATGGCTAGCATTTCCTGAGGCTAGCCAATAACAGAAATATATGTAGGGGTCGAAGGAAATATTGTCAGACCCAGATTTTATAATCCGTAATCTACTGTGTTTAGCTGCACTATTCCCTGGATCAGTAGATAGTGCTCACAGTTACAGTAATGAATATCAAAATACATATCATGCGGAAGTGTAAATGTAATAGTAGACTTACTTCACGGGCCGATTAGGCCGAAATCAATAAATTGCAGCAGCGGAAGAACGAGCACACAGGTGAACCCTTCAGGACATGCCCACAGGCAGCCAACTGGAGGTGCGCGACCTAGCCCTTGTCGTCTTCATCTTCTCTACCAGCTCGTCCAATCTTGTTGCTGAGGCAAGGTGATTTGATTCCTGATTCTGAATTCTGTCGCAAAAGCGAGTGTGAGCACTCCAACCCCGTGCTCCGCGAGCCAATACACAGAATGCAAATAAATAGTATGCATGGCTTAACAAAGGATAGGCTCGGGTTATTTTATTTGCCAAAAATCGCTTTTCGTAGCATTATTATGATTTATTTATGGTGTTATTGTTACTACCTAAACTCCAGACAACGACTACCATATTTGACTTAATCCACCAAAATACACTTTCAGTATTAATTGTTGTCTAGGACTCCGAACAGCGAGTATCATCAATTATACAATCCACCAATCAATATCTGCCTAATTCCCAAACAGTGTATATCATATTCTATATAATCCACCGATCAAGTTCCCTTGGCGTTAATCGCATCCGGGTTGCCAACTCTCATATGAATTTCAGATCTTATCCCATGGATCCAATCTTATATTCATTTTACCGATTCGATCAATTCCTTAGTCTAATAAAAATTCAGTATCCTTGATCTTAGATCCACCATTATCTTCTGTATTCTAAATTATTCGCAATCCAAGTTTGCAGATGCTATTCATCAACTCTTCAATTTAGATTTCGACAACCATCCTTCGTAATTACTTTTAAATCCACCGATATCATATATATATCAGGTCTTTCTAACAATCCAATCCCCTCTGATTTCGATTCAACCCATAATTTGCTCTCCCGGTAATCCATCTTATTTTCCATTATCCATCTCTATCTAATTCACTAGTATACCTTCACCTCAAAAATACCATTGATCAAGGTTACGATTCGCTAGCATACATCCCTCATGGATACCATTAATCAAATCTATACTCCAATTATCATATCTCCAAATTCCCCACAATTCCATTGACTCATCTAGTATTCAATCAAATCCTATTAAATCCATTATCGCCAATATCTCCCAAGAATTTAATTTATCAGATCCATAATCTAGCAAATACCTTTGCACTCCCTAATTCCCCAAAAAATCATTTAATTTATCTATCTAGCCTATACATTCATCTAAGCTCCACCAATTTATTCTCCTAGACTCCATACTATCATTATCCCTTTTATGATCAAAATGAATCCACCAACTTCTTTATGTGATTACCATAAACAGCCATCTTCCTTTCTTACAGCTCTATTTATTTCTTTCTATATTGGATTTTGTAGGAACAGAAATGTCATTGTTTTGAAATATAATACATAAAAGTTCCCTGAGACCTAGCAGTTTTGAACAACAACATAATATATGGAAAGAATGCAATAACAGTAATAGTGATCCAGATTTCCATCCACTGTTACATGGCATCTGCACCGTATGCTTATCTTTCAGCGTTATAGCCGCTTAACTTACCACTGGGACGACACCCAGGACAATTCAAAACTAGGGCAGTCCTTCGCCCTTCACATTTCCATTTCCACCCACAAAGTTTTTCGAAATAGAACTATATCTAGTTAAGTTCCCATGTCCGCCCTTAACCGTGGGCACGGCTATTCGAATAGTTTTGACTCTGCAGAGTTTGTACACTTTCACCACAAGAGATAATCAACTCGTTGCCCCACACGATTCCTTAGCCATGTGGTTGAGCAGACCATCACAGTGACTTTTCAAAGTATCTAGCCCCTTTTATCATCTCACCTTTTGGGAAACTGCCCACTTGCGGTGGGTCCCATCTATGCACGAGATGTTCCTCACGGCTACTAGCGTTATGCGGGCTCCACTCCCCCCAACGCTAGCACGACTGGGGAACTTCACCCTCCACTCGGTGTCCCTTTAGGCCTCCCTTTGCCCTTGCTTAACCACTCCTAACCACTACCAGTGAGATGAGTCCGGGGGTTTCGATAAATTTACTGAGCCAAGTTGCACTTTGCAGACTTGTGGTTGTATTGTTTAACACAGGGGGTCATGACAAGATTCAGTCCTTATTGGCATCTGAGCGGTTCTACCTCACTCCACAATTTGTGCTTCCACTGCACCACATACCAGCCCCCAATTCATCCGCTCAGATATTTAAGCAAGTTGAGGTTTTTGGGAGCATAAAATAATTCTGTCAAATTATACCAGTCATTCCCACCATGACTGCCCAAACCAGCTCTTCATGATTTAAAATGACAATGATGTTTTGGGCATTTCAGCGCCCCCAAGTAACTATGCAGTACTAAGCATGGCGTATAATTACGGACTTATTTCCAAAAATTACTACTATAATTTTACTAGGGTGACAAGGTTCACGTAAACAAGTATTCCAAAGGAGGTGTAATATTAGCAAAGGTAACAATGGGCATATAACTAGAATATTAAATTAAACATGTATTTGCATATAAATAACATCATGCAATTTGATAATTTAAAACAAAGTAATTTGCAGAAAATGTTGGTTCAACATGATCAAAGTATTGACTCGCCTGGCGCGGTTTAGCGGTCTTGAGCTCACACAAAGTTGCCTCAGGCGATGATCTTTAATTTTTGGTCTTCATCGATCTCGTTCCCGCTTGATCCGTAGAATCTTGAGGCTCCAGTTTCTAATTACGCTGTAAACGACTGAATCCAAATAAAAGCAAGTAACTCAAAAGATCCAAATAAATCCGAATAAACTCAATTTGGTTTTACTTTGAGTTAAAGGGGTGATACATGTGATTTGAGGCAATGCCTATGGTATGATATTTTAAGTACCTCTATTATTACTAGGCTAGACTTACCTTGACTCAGGGTCTATTTATACGGATCCCAGCTTGTTATATATACCATTAGGCTCAATAGTTCTATGTGTCAAAGCTAGTGTTAAGATTTAGTTAATGGCACTATTTTTATTCTACTTATACTTTAGCTGCTCTTATGCTTAACTTTTTAGTTCTAACTTCAGTTTAAACTGAGCCATCTGAGCAAAGCTTGGTATGTATCATTTTATGTGACCCAATGGTTACATGTTCAATTTAGAGTGCTTATATGTCTGTGAGATTATTTTGAATCTTAATGAACTTGGGGCTACTATATTAAAATATGTCACTGAGGTTTGTTTATTGGTGGCATGGTGCATATTAGGCATATATGTTTACATGTTAATTAAAGGCCATCTTTATTGAATATATACACTTATCCAGAGGCCGCTTCTCCTCATTATTGCCTTATTATATCATTAGATTTACAATGTAAATATTAAAGTTACACCGCTTATTTAGCATGACATCTAATCCGAATTTGAATCATACATAAACTCCCTAAAGCCTTATTTCAATGTTATTAGCTTCCATAGATTATCCCAAACTTTTCCTAAGTCTTTAATTTAGGGTTAGATGTAAAATGGATGCTAAAGGCACACTAGTCATACATACATACATGACAATAACTAATCCATGGTTGGACATGTATTAAGCTCATGTATATCCTAATAAATTTTGTGTCTCCTATGGATGTATTTTTAATTAAAAATTTTACTAATTTTGGGCTATACACTAAACCACATCTCATTAATGCCTTTAGTTGTTAACTAAACCTCAATTGAGTACTTAAGCTATATGAGCCGTTCATATAATAAATAAACAATCAAGTGTTAAACCTTAAGTGACCCTATTTTATGTACTAATTAAATTTATTAGTTTCTATAGGCTTTCCTTAATCACTCAACCATTTATATGCATAAATTTTATATTTCTGCCACTACCCCTAATTAGGCTCCTGTTTTAATTTACCTTTGAACATTTAGCTAAGGTCTTCTTGTATTAGGGACTTTAATTAACAACTAAACTTTACCTTAATACTTCAGTCACATATATGATAATTAACCCAATATGAAATCTTAAGCAATCTCATGTACTTCCTAATTTAAATTTTTGTAGCTTCTCTAAAGTATTCTTTAATTTTCCTTGATTTTATTTTAATTAAAATGGGTTGCAAGAAGTAGAAGGAAAATAGGGAGAATAGTGCAGCCGGCCGGGTTCGATCTGTGGCTTTTGTCACTTGAAGGAGTGAGCTACTGTGTAGGAATCAATACCAAAGAGCCGACCGGCCAGGACAGAGGAGGAGGCGGTGCAAGGATAGGCGGCGGGGTCGCCGGCGAAGGGTGGCCGGGAAGGCGCCGACGAGCACGAAAATGGGAAGCTTGTGGGGTGTGGGAGCCGGTGGAAGGGGTGGCGCGGCTCGGGGCGGCGGCGAGGTGGGCTGGCGGCGAGGCTCAGCGGCCGGGGTGGAGGTGAATCGGGCGCCGGTGAAAGGGGAAGAAGAGGAAGAATTGGGGCGGGCGCTAAAGCTTGAGAGAGGCTGGGGAAGCTCACCCTGGTGGCTGGCGTGGTCGGAGGGAGGCCGAGGTGGGCCGGCGGCGGAGCTCCATGGCGGCGCGGAGGAGGTCACCGTGGGGGAGGACCTCGGGTGGTGGAGAGCGCCGTTCGGAGGTGGGGGTAGCTTCGGTACGCCGAGAAGACGCTCCCATCGCGAAGAATCGAACCAGAGGCCGCCGTGGATGGAGTGGCACTGGCGGCGGCGGCCTTGGGCCGGCGTGGGAGAAGAACGGCGACATGAGAGCTCCGGTGCTCAATACTTCAATTAGGTTAGGGGAAGTGGAGAGGAGGTCTTGGGACACGAGGTGACGCGGCTAATTTGTGAAGCGAGCCACCGGGCCGGCTGGATGAGGTGGAGGCGCCGGCGGGCATGCAGCGGCGGAGAGAGAGGAGGTGAGGAAGAAGAGAGGGAGGGCGCAGGGCTATGGAGGGAAAGCCCGGGGCGTCTTATGGCCTCTGAGGGCTGGGATGGCGCGAAGGATCGGGCGGAGGCGATGGACCGGGCAGAGCAGGAGATGGGCGCGGGGCTCGGTGGCGATGTGACTAGACGAGCGGCGCTTGCAGAGCAGGAGGCAGCGCGCGGCAAAATCCCGAGAGGGACTCGGGCGTGATTCGGCGCAGGAGAGAAAAAAAGAAAAAGGAGAGGGAGACGTGGAGAAGGCTTGGCCATGGAAGGAGGAGGAAGAAGGAGGCGCAGGCGCGGGGGAGAGAAAGGCGTGCGGGTGGGGCGCGGGTGGAGGTGGGGGCCGCGGCGCAGTGGGAGACAGGCGAGCTGGGCCGCGCGGAAAGGGATGAGGCGTGGGGGTGGGAAGGCTGGGCCGGGCCGTTTCGGCCGGCCTGGTTTTCTTTTCTTTTTTTTAAATTGATGTATTTCACATTTATACATAGGTATATATATATATATATATATATGCACATATATATTTGTTTATTCCTATTTTTGTATATGTATATATTTATATGTTCTATTTATTTATTTTTGTTGCCCTTTTTATAATACTATCCTCACTATGAAATTTTTATACTTTAATTTAAATTTCTCCCTCCTTATGTTGGGTTGTATTTTCAGTTTTGAATTCAAAACTATAAATTCCTTTTGCTTCCATATTTTCTTTTATGGTATTTTTAATTCTATTTTTCTGAAACCTTCTTAAATTTTTGAATCCTCAACCCAAAATTTAAGAAGCACCTTAAAAATCCAAATTTCAATAGAACACTTTTGCACAAATAAATCAAAAGCTTCCATTTTCAAAATTTAAATTTTTGGGATGTTACAATTATCACAGACGGTTTTTGAGTAAAAACCGTCTATGATAGCTGATAATCACAGACGGTTTTTACTCAAAAACCGTCTGTGATAGCTGATAATCACAGACGGTTCGAAAATCGTCTGTGATGACCTTCGATTATCACTGACCCATAAATACAGACGGTTCACAAAACCGTCTGTGATGACGTTTTCGAACCGTCTGTGATGACCTTTTCTGTAGTAGTGTTCCATTCATGATTAAAACTTTCCATCCATAGTATCTACCGTCCATCTATCTCAGGATACCACCGGATGATTTGGGTTATTGGGTCGGCTTAAGGACTAATACCGCCCAAAGCTCCAAACAGACTGCAAAGGTACCCGTCAACCAGCTGAAGAAACTAATGCCATACGTTACGGCATCTCGTGATGGCCGTATTTATCTTGGGCACTAGTAATATGTGACAATTTAAATACTTAATCGTATCCTTACACTAGTACATTGCCCGTGCGTTGCAACGGAATCCAAAAAAAGATGATACATAAACATGTAGTACCTTGAAAAGGCAGAGAAATTTGAGTGATTAAACATATCCTTTTCCCTGAACTCTTGGTTTGTATAACCATTATGATGATGTTTCTTTCCTAAGTTGATCTCTAGAAAGTGAGAAAGGCAAGATTCAGCATAACCTATTGCAGCACCCTTTGAATTTTCACTAAGGGCATTTTCCATGACAGCATTATTTTCCATGACTGAAGATTTGCGTTTTCTGTCAGATGTTGGTTTGGCAATAGCCAAAAGATCTTTGCCAGGATCGCTTGGATGATGTGAACTTGCATCAGCAATCCTCAAGGCATTATCCAATATCTACCCAGCAACCTTTGCAGAAGTAATACCATGAAGGCATTTGGAATGCACATTATTCTCAGGTGAAAACACTTGCAGTTTATTAATGTCACACACATCTCTACTTGGAGCATTTACAAGAGGTAAAATCACAACTATCAAATGTGCAAAGTAGACACTAAATGGCTGATAACAGAGCACAAGAAAATAAAAGGTCAGATAACAATATCTAGATTCCTTACCATCAGTACCCTTCAATGCACGTGTTTGTGTTTACTCCACCAAAATAACCATTCTGTATTTTAAGTACTCTGGATGAAACTGCCCCACCATCTCTAACAATCAATGGTAATTTCTCACCACTCTGAATTTCGATCTCCCTCTCGCTACCAGAGCTCTGCTCAAGGTAAAACAACCTCCATAGTGTTAGGTGCAGAGGTACTCCAATATTGAATATAAAAGAGATGCCAGAACTTCATAGAAGGCCAGTTATGATGAACTCTAGTTGGTTTTAGTAAACAGTGCTGGCTACATTTAATGGAAGTCGTGAGAAAAAAACACCATCGAAAATGAAGTGTGTTTAAATACTTCAGCTTTCACACTTTTTGTTTGTTTGGCTTTATCAACCTTAGCAGCGGTGCAACCCAACACATGCTATATAGCATATTTATATAAAAAAATCTTTCAAACAATACCTGCAGCATAACAGAAAAAAATTGGGCACAGCTTTCAGATTTTTAGACATTTTAAACAAAATTTAGCAATTAGAAGTCAATAAAGCCCACAGTCCGTATTGCAGTCAGGATAAGTGACTATTGTACAATAACACCAAAGGAACCAAAGGTTTTTACCTTTTAACTATCATAGACTTAACATAGGCAGAATATCCAAGGCTCGTCTATTGATTTTAATCTAGTACCACCATTTACATGTTCAGTCACAAAAGGTTTACTTATTTTTTTCAGTAACTTTCACAAAACTACAGGTTATTTGTCAAAACTATCAAGAAACTGTTTAAGAATCAGTTTCGTAAAACTACATATACTTTGGCAAATTTTATTGCTGATCTACACCCCAATGCTTTGGAATGCGCTTGACACCTCATGCTCACCAGGAAGCCTCACATATATATGGAGCAGTTCAGCGGTGCATGCCATCGGTCAGTGGGCTGAATCGCAACATGCCGTGCAATGCAACAGTCTGTAGCTTGCTAATACAAATTGCAAAAGTGCTTGTAGTTTTATGAAATTTACTCTGTTTTTTTAAGAACAGATTTCCTTATCAACCTTGAACACATATAGATAATAAAAACCCTCATGTGAGTCATCCTGATGAAATAATGGTACGTCAAAGTTTGACTCACATTGTCCTTAAATTAAGGGCAATGGATGCTATACTAAATAGATAAGGATGGTAACACAAAATGAACAAATACCTATAAATATTCCAACACACAACAGGGCAAATAAATTAGGTACTAAGCTAAATAGAATAGAAACTCAAACTATTAGATAGAATAGAAACACAACTATCTAACAAACACAAATTGCAAGGTATCATAAACAAGAATATGACATTGACATCCGCCCAATTCTCTACCCCAATGGATAAACCAATGTTAATAAGCCAGCCAACAGGTCCATTGCATTGGGGCATTATGAAAAGAAACTCCCGTAGAAGTACAATCAAAATGGAAACTATTGAAGGTAAGACTTGCAAGGTTGTAAAGCACTGAGTTGTACATGGTATCATTAAGAATTCACACATCAATTCAGTTAGCAATGTGCTTTACATACTGACATCTGGAAAACTCACTTGCATCCATAATAATGATTACATCAGTAAATGGCCTACCGTTTAATTGCATCAGGCTGCAGCAATGTTTGCCATGAAAACGTAAAGCCAATCACATAAATCCAAAAGCAATCCAGCAGCATAAGAGTACTCCACACAGCGAACTAGAGCACCATGCCGCCCCAGAACATCCTCTTTTCTGAACTAAATACTAACCTGTAATAGTCATTTGGGCATACTCTTATTAGTCTTACTGAATAAGCACATAAATGCTAATAACAAAAGGATAAATAAATGATAATACCAAAAGGACAACAAGTAACAAAATATCGAATTTACAAAATTCAATTTACTGATGTGGGCATATTGTTTGACAGTCTTGCCTGCAGGCTGCAGCATTCAATTTACAGCAAAATGCAAATTCAAATATGGACATATTATTTGTCGATCTTACAAAGCATTCAAATTTAGTGTCATGGACCATTAACAATCTTCAGAAGAGCAGGATGCAGATTAGGGGGAGGAGCGAGGGGAGGGGAGGAAAACGGAAGGGAGGATTAGGAAGGAGGGAGCGAGAGGTTGCAGGAAGAGGTTGGGGGGGGGCAACGGTTGCGCGAGGAGGGAGGCGCGTGCGGGTGCGGCGGTTGCGTGAGGAGGGAGGAGGAGGCGAGGGCGGAGCGGAGGAGCGGGGGATGAAGCGGCGGTGGAGCGGAGGAGTGGAGGGAAGAGGAGGCAGCGGCGGCGTAGGGTGGGGTGGGGAGGAGGAGGCGAGGGCGGAGCGGAGGAGCGGGGAAGGCGGCGGCGGCGGAACGGAGGAGTGGGGGGAGGAGGAGGCGGCGGCGGCGCGGGGTGGAGAGGAGGAGGAGAGGCCAGAGCAGCGGAGGAGTGGGGGGAGGAGGAGGCGGTGGCGGCGCGGGGTGGAGAGGAGGAGGCGAGGCCGGAGCGGCGGAGGAGTGGGGGAGGAGGAGGCGGCGCCTGCGCGGGGTGGAGAGGAGGAGGCGAGGCTAGAGCGGCGGAGGAGGTAGGGGAAGAGGTGACGGCGGAACGGCGGAAGTATCGGTGGGGAGGAGGAGGCAGCGGCGGAAACCGTGGGGAGGAGGCGAGGGCAACTCGGTGCGGATTCGGTGGGAGGAGAGATGCGCACGGGATTCGGTGGGGGAGGAGAGAGGCGCACGGTTTTCTTGAGTAGGATGGGAGAGGCCCACACGTCAGCCAGTGTTTTTTTTTGTGAGAAGGGATGGGAGAGGCCGCACCAACCACCAACTCCTTTTTTTATATAGTAAAGATACTCCCCATCGTGAGAACTGCATGGGCTGAAATGTGGAGACGAGGCTGGGTATACATAACAAAATCAAGATGGATAGCCATGGCAGCGAACTGAAAGTTCGATTTGACATACTGTGTTTTGTGGAACCAAATTGGCTGAAAACTGAATGGAAGTATGTACATGAGAAACGAAAGGAGTATTGTTTTAATCCGGATACTATTGAATGTTATCACTGAGATTTGTTTAAACTGATGCAAACACAATTAGCAAACAGACAGATGAATGACAGTTGTGGCGAAGAACGAAATAATGCGCAATTATAGAGTTCTGTGCTCTCTGTTATTACATTTCGGAAGTGGTACAGTAAAAACTGGGAAGACACAACAGTTTTCGGCTGTGTAGCGCGCACACGCACGATGGGTAACAAAATCATTTGATTATATTTCACATACTCTACCGTGTGAAGCAAAATGTCCTGATAAAAAATGGCCTGAAAGTTCAGGGAAGTATGTACGTACGAAAACAGAGGTAGTATTGCCAGTTGTGGCACCATGTAGTAGTATCCCGAGGAAAGCATTGCTCTATTTGGTTTTCGGTAGTAGAAACTGCTAGATTCCCCCTTTGGAAACAATGTATATACTCCATTTGAAATGGCATACTCCTTATTTGTGTAGGATATTCGCGCCAAGACTGCACTTTTTTGTTGTGTCTTTGTCCGGATTGATTGGCAGAAATAATGCACAAAGCGTGTTCATTACATCACACAGCTAGTATCTTGTCACTGTGCAAATTAAAAAATCACTGCAGTTCAATATGGCTATCTCAAACCTCGTAGCACTTCTTTCCTTTGATTGGGAACCCTTGGCACCTCTACTCATCTGTTGTTCATTTTTTTTGGAGTGCATCTGACTTTCTTCTCCGATAGCTATATAAGCTATGAAGCAAGAAAGTAAATGCTTACTGAGACTGAGAGAGAAAACAGAAACCAGAGAGAAACAGGACTTGAAAACAAGACAGACTGAGAGCATGACCAAGATCAAAATCTTCGGACAGAAATCCTCTCCAAAGAACAGAATAACCAAGAAATAATTCTGACAAAACAAGGAACTCAATTTCCAACTGAGGCTAGATTGATTTACTTGGAAGAAAATTGACTGCAGAGCAGCCAAAAAGCAACCTCTGCAGTAAATACTTCTGCTGTTCTAAGAATGTGAAAAGACCTGCTGACCGAATTGAGAAATCAGTGCAAGAGGTAACATCGAACAGGAGACAGAGATGGATTCAGTAAATGATATTCAACAGGTTTTGCCGACAACCTGAAAAACCAACAGCTATGGAAGAGCTTGGCCGAAAGATGAAAGGAGCAGAGGCTCCAAAGCTGAAACTGAAAACAAAAAGAAAAGCAAAAATGAAAAGAACAGACTAGGAAGAAAAGAAATCAGGCAGCCGAAAAGGATGTCGTAATCATAAAAAAATTGTTGCATCACTTGTTTAGGCCAAATTGGGTCTTGTAATCATACCAGCTTGGCCCATAAGGTGGCCTACTATTCACGTGCTACTGTTCATACATGAATAGTACCATGGATAGAACCACCTCACCATCTCCTAACTATGTGTGGTGCCCCTCCTCTATTTATGGTGGTCGCACTCCTCTCGCCTTCTTGGATTTCATTTAGTTAAAAGTTAGCTACATTGCAACTTCGTGTATTGGTTTATGTCGACTAGACCAATCCTGAATACCGCTTTGGAATCTCACCATATTGAGTATTTCAATCCTATTTGCAATTTTCAAATTGCTTATTATCTTGTTCTTACTTGTTCTTCGATTGAAGGTAGGAATAGACCTTCGTGGTTAGATCGATCGTGCTTCTAGCAAGGTTAATAACAATCTTGGAGTTAGTTCAGCGATTGTCAGGTATATTGGTCTTGTGTGATTGGTAGCCAAATTGTGAGAATTGTCTCCTCCAATCGAATTATCGTTCTCATTGAAAAATTGGGACACCCAATGTCACATCACAACGTTGATGGAGCCATAGAGACATGCTATTGGTCTACTGTATTGGATCAAGTCTGTGTTAATTGGGTACTAAAATTTTGCTCGTCTACTTCTTTGTTGTGTTTTTTATTTTGCTACATTGTTAGCACGCAGCTCAAGTTTCATATAATTTATCCAATATTTGGTGTGACATCGCTCGAACGCGATTTGGAATTAATCTTTGTCGGTTGTAAGTCAGTGCTTGTCGTGACCACCGGCGCTAGCCAAGCACTTGATTTGTGGGTGGGTACGTCGGATAGACGGTTTGTGGAAATTGTTTGTCGATTTATTGTGTAATGTCTGAAGCGACCTATATGTAGTGACCGAGGGAGCAGCTCCCTACATCCCTGAATTTTTTATATAATTTAAATGGTTTCTAAAAACTGAAAACCATAGGTGGGTTTGATACTCGCCTATGCTTTCTAAATAATATAGGGACTTATCGATAAATATATGTAGGATAGCAAGAAGTTAAAGGAAGAATTTATCGATGTACAAGACCTAAAATGCATTTTTGTCTGAAAAAAATCAAGTGAATGATTCTAGAAAGCGTGCGTGACGGTTTCAAAGGTATTGACCATTGAAAGCAACCCTGTGGGCACGTCCTGAGGGTTCCATATGTGTGTTCTATTTTCGCTGCTGTATATTATTGATTTCGGTCTGATCAGTCTATGAGTAAGTCTATTATTATATTTATGCTTCTGCATGATATGTATTTTGATATTCAGTACTGTATCTGTGAGCACTATTTATTGATCCAAACAATAGTGCGTTGGAATCACAGAGGATTCTGGATTGTAAAATCCGAGTCCGACATTAACACAAGCTTAAAATGAATTTTCATTAATTAAAAGGACTTAATATGACTAAATAAAACTTTAACATTTGCTAAAAATATTTTATTTGGGTTTCTTGTGCTTCAAGGATTTTTCTTAAATTTCCAAGATTGTTCTGAGTTTATTTGCTATTTTCTAGAACTCATTTGATTTTAATTACATTTTTGAAAATAGGAAACCTCCCAAAATCCCTAAAACTAATTGGGCCATGCCTATTAATGTTCATCTGGCCCATTAAGCTTCATCCGTTCGATCCCCTCAGTGCCATGTGTCAACCATCCACATGCCTGTGCACTTTTCATCCGTGCGGTCTGCCGCAACTATCCGATCTATCGCGATGACACATGTCATCCATCCGTGTGGTCAAGCACTGTTCATCATCGTGTTCATTTTGGACTCCTTCACCACCTCGGTGTTCGTGCCCATCCTAAACCCCACACCATCCGAGACCCAGAGATCTCGATGTCCGTGCCATAAATAGCACATCGCCTCTTCGTTCTGTGCACCCCGCCACTAGAGCTCGCCCGTGCACCACCGTCGAGATTATCATCGCCAAAGCACATCCATGCATCGTTTTCTGTCGTCTACTACCATTCACCGAGCCGCCCTCGCTACCGGTGAGTCTACCACCAAGCCCTTCGTCCAGCCGTCGTTCACTGCCCCATCGGTCAGCCACCGCCACCGAGTCGCTTCACCCCGCTATCCACACCACCTGTCCTGCCACCGACCGAACCCCAGTCATCACCTCGGTCAATGTTTGATGACGCCAGCAGGTTGGCATCATGCCGCATTTGCTCTGCATGACAGTTTAGCTTCTCCGTGGACTTGGTCTGCCATGCACCAAGAGACCGTCATGCAAATTCTACCTACCAGCGCCACTATTCCATAGACCCGTGAGCCGACGCAACCAAGTCAACAGCCACCTTAGCCCTAAGTGCCACATGTCAAGCCGTGTGGCATGCCACGTTAGCCTAATTGCCCAATCATCTGCCATGTCAGCCAGCCCATTGCAGGTGCACTGTTGCGTGAGCCGGGTCCACTGTAGACTAGCTATTCTTTGAGCCAAGTCTATTCCAATTTTCGGCCTTTTCCTTTAGATTAGATTTTCTAGGAGGTCGTTCTTCTCCATCCTAACTCTAATTGATTCGATTCTTTTTCCTAAATTAATATAAAATTGAGCTCTATCTTTTGGTTCTAGTTTTAATATTTTTGGAGTTTATTTAAATTTTATTTTATGCCTCATTCGTTTTCTCTCACGTTAGATCGTGTCTTTGAAGGAGCAGGAGCACCACCAGAAGACCAAGATTTGATAACTGAGCAAGGCCAAGGTAAGTCATGTTCTTTGACCATGTTGGACCTAGTTTTCAAATCTATTATGTATTATTTTATTTTAAATTGACATGCATCGCTATTTTATTATAAAACATTTGTACTTGCTAGTTAATGACCAATTTGATTAATTCCTCCTTGATAATTTGAGTGTCATGATTCCATTATCACCATAGGAAATACTAGCAGTCACTTGGGTTGTATATTTAAATTGCTTAGCCGTGCTTATTATAGCATGTTGGGATCGTCATCACATGTGGTTAATTAATTAATTTTGACTTAGTGAGATATTGAATCATGGTGGTCAGCCACAATTATAAAATTTGTACACCTTGGCATAGGTATTGTCATTGGTGATAGTTATATAAAATGATTTTCACTTGGGTGAATAATCATGCAGTAAAGGGGGAGTGTGGTTAGCACTCCTAGGATGTGGATGTTTCGTGTGGGTAATATCTAAGGACTTAACTTTGTGCACCATTGATATGAGCCTTATCATACAAACCGCATTTTCAGTATGGAATGGACCTGACTGATTAATTTGTGATATTTCAATTTTGATTGCGCTGTTATGATGAACATGGTTGCTGACTTTCATGAGTTGCAAGAGGGGCTGGGATGGCGAAACCTTAGCCTGGCAGAATTGAGTTGAGATTGAGCATTGTAAAGACCTTGTCATAATTTCTCCGCCGCACACCAAAGGAAGTGTGTTAATCATGTAGCAATATAAGATTATCATGTCTTGAGGGTAAAGTTGTACAACCTCTGTAGAGTGTAAAACTATTCGAATAGCCATGTCCCTAGTTTTGGACAATGCTCGGTGATTTCACATGAAAGGTAGAGTTTTCATAAAAATCTAGATGTGTTCAGTTTGGAAATTGAATGGTTGGTTCACTGGTAGTTCATTATGTGAATGGTAGTTCACGGATGGTTCATTGGAGTGAATAGTTAGTTCACTTGTGGTTACTCTCAATTTCTTTGATTATTTACTTATTAACCATTTTCAAAGTGCACTTTCAATGTAGTGATACTTCAACGACTTCGCGGATTAGGATTTCACTCCCCAGTTGATTGCCTGTGGGCATGCCGAGTGGCCACTATGTTTATCTCTTATTTTCCGCTGCAAGTTTCTTAAGCCATTCAGGCTATTAATTGTAAGCTTGACTATAAGGTCGTAACTCTGATAATTAGTAATATTTGAGTCTTTTCTTAGTAAGACGTGATATGATCGATATTTCATCTATATTTACGCTGTGTGCACTAGCGTAATCCTAGACTAGTACAAAATACACAGGAGAGTCCGGATTTATTTATTCGGGTCTAGACATAGCTCAAGTTTCATATAATTTATCCAATATTTGGTATGACATCGTTCGAACGCGACTTGGAATTAATCTGTCTATTCTAAGGGCCTGTTTGGATCGCCTAGAACTAATTATTAGTTCACTAGTTGGTGGACTAAAAATTAGGTGACTAAAAATTAGTCAAGTGCTGTTTGGATACATGGACTAAAAGGTGGTGGCTTTCATGGGCAAAGACATTTATACCCCTATATTTGTTAGTGTGTTGCATGTGGAGTAGTGGAGAAAGGGTAGCGGGGGTATTTTCATCTTTTGCTGTTTGGTACCACCTTTTAGTCCACAATTAGTCCACATTTGCCAACTAATGAACTAATAGCTAGTTGGGGATGAACTAAAAATTAGTCCAGGCATTAGTTCACCTGTTTGGATGAACTAGACCTAAACTTTAAGTGACTAAAAATTAGTCAAGGGATCCAGGCCCTAAGTCAGTGCTTGTCGTGACCAATCTCTTGTTCCGGCATTGGTGCTTGCCAAACACTTAATTAGACGGTTTGTGGAAATTTTTTGTCGCTTTATTGATCACTGAAATCGACAGCCCGATGATGACATTTATCTCCTAAAAAATGGAAAATAATACCACTAGACTTGTTGTGAAAAATATTTTCAGAATATATTAATTTTATAATTTTTAACATATTACTATGAAAAATAATGATCAAAGTTAGATAATGGAGATTGCGTAATGTCTAAACCAACAATATTTCAGTTTAATGGACATCGTAGTTCGCGGCCGGCGATGTAGGTGGGGTATTCTGCGACAACCTTAAACTTCTCTCCGCCACCATCCAGAAGAACACCTCCTCTTCCCCCGAACACTTCGCCACCGCCACCGTCGGCCAAGTCCCCGACGTGGTATACGGGCTCGCACTCTGCCGCGGCGACATCGTCAACGACTCAGCTTGCGGCGAATGCGTCGCCAAATCGTTCGGGATAATGCAGCCGTGGTGCACGAACTACGCGGCCGGGGTTTATTACGGCGACTGCCTCGGCGTCTACTCCACCGAGAGCATTCTCGTCCCCTACAATATTTCAGAAAATGACACGCCCTTTGAGAGGTGGAACATCAATAACATCACCGGCGACGCTGACCACGTCCGCTTCATCACTAGCCTCATCCATGAGTTGCTGACGGAAACGATCCAAAATGCGGCCAGCACGGCGAGGCGGTTCGCCACCGGCATCATGGATAGCGGCGGAACCTTTTCGATGGTGTACTCCCTGGCGCAGTGCACGCCGGACCTGTCCGCCGGTGACTGCTTGGCATGTCTCCGTAGAGACAAAAGCACATCAAGAATAATAAACAAAACTCAAGCTCTACAATATGATACTAAGTGACTTAAGACATACAAGGAAATAGTAACAATATAGCTCAATGAAAATTTCAGCATGACCTTCCTTGATTAATCATGGCATGGGCTCACATGGCTAAGATATGCAATCAAGCATAACATGAGAGCAATGGTAAAGGCCATATATCATCAACATAAGCATAATATGAAGCATAAGAATGACCATATATCATCAACTACACGACAATAAGTTCAAATGTTCACAAATATAATACAAACATGCTAGAACATCCATACATATACAAGTCCTCCCCCAAGCTTAAATTTAGCAATGAATCATGAATGTGCTTAAAGGGGTAAGAAATAGCTCACCGGGTGTATATGATGCAGTGGAAGTAGATTAATCATCTCATGGCTTCTCGCACGTACAAGGATGAAGATCTAGCACAAGACCTGAAATAAAAAAAAAGAAAAGAGGAGAAACCAACAAAGCTAACACAAGGCATGGAAATAAAAAGATAAAGAGATGCTCATTTGGATGTAGAGGGAGGAGGGCATTGTTTTCAAAGGTAGGGGAATGGTAGTTTCGCCTCCCTACCTCCGCATGCGTAGCGCCCTCGGGCTACGCGTGATTTTCGAAGGTAGGGGAACGGCAGTTTCGCCTCCCTACCTCTGTGCGCGTAGCGCCCTCTGCCTACGCCGCTCACGCCCGCTCCCCGCGGGCACCGTTTTTGAAGGTAGGGGAATGGCCGTCTCGCCTCCCTGCCGCCGCGTGTGTAACGCCCTCGGCTTACGCCGCAAGCGCCCACCCTCCACGGGCACTGTTTTCGAAGGTAGGGGAACGGTAGTTTCACCTCCCTGCCTTCGCGTGCGTAGCGCCCTCGGCCTACGCACTGTTTTCGAAGATAGGGGAACAGTAGTTCCGCCTCCCTGCCTCCACATGCGTAGCCCGCCTTGTAGGCATCGCCACGGCGGGGCGGCGCGACTTCGCCGCTCGCCTTACAGGTAGTGCCTCGGTGGGGCGGCAAGGCTTCGCCGCCCGCCTTGTAGGCATCGTCTCGGTAGGGCAGCGCGACTTCGCTGCCGCCTTGTAGGCATCGCCTCGGTGGGGCGGCGTGACTTCGCCGCCCGCCTTGTAGGCAGTGCCTCGGCGGGGCGGCAAGGCTTCGCCACCTGCCTTGTAGGCATCGTCTCGGTAGGGCAGCGTGACTTCGCTGCCCGCCTTGTAGGCATCGCCTCGGCGGGGCGGCGTGACCGCCTTGCAGGAACTGCCTCGGCGGGGCAGCAAGGCTTCGCCGCCCGCCTTGTAGGCATCGTCTCGGCAGGGTAGCGCGACTTCGCTGCCCGCCTTGTAGGCATCGCCTCGGTCGGGCGACGCGACTTCATCGTCCACCTTGCAGGCACTTCCTCGACGGGGCGGCGCAACTTTGTTTCCGCCTAGTAGGCCATGCCTCGGTGGGACGGCTCAGCTCCAGCGCAGGACTTCGTCGTCTGCCTTGTAGGCACTACCTCGGCGGGACGACCCGGCTTCGGAGCTGCGCCTCATCGCCCACCTTATAGGCACCGCCTTGGTGGGGCGACGTGGCTTCGCCGCCCGCCTTGTAGGCATCGCCTCGGTGGAGCAGCGTGACTTCGCCATCCGCCTAGTAGGCCATACCTCGGTGGGACGGCTCGGCTCTGGCGCAGGACTTCGTCGTCCGCCCTGTAGGCACTGCCTCGATAGGACGATCCGGCTTCGGAGCAGCACCTCGCCGCCCGCCTTGTAGGAATCGCCTCGGTGGAGCGGCGCGACTTCGTCATCCGCCTTGTAGGCATCACCTCGGTGGGGCGGCACAACTTCGCCGTCCGTCTAGTAGGCCATGCCTCGGCAGGACGGCTCAGCTTCAGCGTAGGACTTCGTCGCCCGCCTTGTAAGCACTGCCTCGACGGGGTGACCCGGCTTCAGAGCAGCGCCTCGCCGCCCGCATTGTAGGCATCGCCTCGGCGAGGCGTCGTGGCTTCGCCACCACCTTGTAGGCATCACCTCGGTGGGGCAGCGCGACTTCGCCGTCTGCCTTGTAGGCATCACCTCGGCGAGGCGGCATGACTTTGTCGTCCACCTAGTAGGCCATGCTTCGGCGGGGCGGTAAGGCTTTGCCAGCTGCCTTGTAGGCATCGCCTCGGCGGGGTGGCAAGGATTTGCCACCTGCCTTGTAGGCATCGCCTCGGCGGGGCGGCGACGACTTCGTTGTCAACCTTGTAGGCATCGCCTTAGGGGGCTGCAAGCTACTAGTTGCATCGGCTCGCCAGTTGATACCCTCGCGCTTGCTGTCGAGGAACGGGACGTCAGCTTCATCGCCCCGGCTCGCCATCAAACAGTTTGGCACGTCAACTCGCCCATCGGGACCTCTGCGCTTGCTGTCGAGGGAGTACTGTTGTGGGGGTGGTCCAACCCCCCGTGACTGGGCCTTGCAACTGGCCTAATATGTAATAGGCCCGATAGTGTAGAGGAATATACCAATGTACCCTCATCCTTTGTAAGCACTAAGGGGTGGAATGGAAAATATAAACCCCACTCATGTATATAAACCCCAGGAGGGGCAGGAGGAGGGGGATCCTCTCATTATTACTCACCCACTGTGCCAGCTCTCTTCTTCCTCTAGTCCCCTTCTTTACTGTTTGGCCTGTAGCCACAACAGTATTTATTGTATTTACTCTAAAAATGTTGCTTTCTGCAAAATAATCATTCAGCCGTTCTTTGGTAAGCCTTGCATATTATATTGCATCTTTGTTACAAACGATTTGCTGAGTACTCTATGTACTCACGGCTATATCCATATTTGCTCAGTTACTGAAGAAGACCCATACCAATCAAAGGTGTGTGGAGGATACTTCGACGACTTCGTGGATTAAGACTTCGTTTCCCAATTGATTGTCTATGGGCATGTCGAGTGACCACTATGTTTATCTCTTGTTTTTCACTGTAAGTTTCTTAAGCCATTCAGGCTATTAATTGTAAACTTGGCCATAAGATTGTAACTCTGATATAATTAATGATATTTGAGTCTTTTCTCAGTAAGACGTGATATGGTCGATATTTCATCTATATTTACGCTGTGTGCACTAAGGTGATTCTAGACTAATGCAAAATACACAGGAGAGTCCGGGTTTGTTTATTCAGGTGTCGACATAGCTCAAGTTTCACATAATTTATCCAATATTTGGTATGACATCGCTCGAACGCGACTTGGAATTAATCTGTCTATTGTAAGTCAGTGCTTGTCGTGACCAATCTCTTGTTCCGGCAGTGGTGCTTGCCAAACACTTAATTAGACGGTTTGTGGAAATTGTTTGTCGCTTTATTGATCATTGAAATCGACAGCCCGATGATGACATTTATCTCCTCCTAGAAAATGGAAAATAATACCACTAGATTTGTTGTGAAAAATATTTTCAGAATGTATTAATTTTATAATTTTAAATTTTTAACATATTACTATGAGAAATAATGATCAAAGTTAGATAATGGAGATTGCGTAATGTCTAAACCAACCTATATATATATATATATATATATATATATATATATATATATATATATATATATATATATATATATATATATATATATATATATATATATATATATATATATATATATATATATATATATATATATATATATATATATATATATATATATATATATATATATATATATATATATATATATATATATATATATAGACCGAGACCGAGGAGCAGCTCCTACCTCCCTCAATTTCTTAGATAATTTAAATGGTTTCCAAAAACTGAAAACCATAGGTGGGATTGATACCCGCCTAAGCTTTCTAAAGAATATGGGGACTTATCGATTAATATATGTAGGATAGCAAGAAGTTAAAGGAAGAATTTATCGAAGTACAAGAGCTAAAGTGCATTTTTGTCTGAAAAAAAATCAAGTGAACGATTCTAGAAAACTGAAATCAAGTGAACGATTTTAGCCATGAACGCCGTCGTCCTGCTCATACTCGGCCTCATGCCGTTCGCGGCCGGCGTTGAAGGACCTTAAACTTCTCTCCGCCATCCTAGCTACTGTAATGGACCAAGTCTGCATGCGTTCAAAGGGTGCTAAAATTTTACTTGCTCTAGTCTACTTCTTTGTTGTGTTTTTTATTTTGCTACATTGTTAATTAGCACGTAGCTCAAGTTTCATATAATTTATCCAATAATATTTGGTATGACATCATTTGAATGCGATTTGGAATTAATCTTTGTCTATTGTAAGTCAGTGCTGGTCGTGACCAATTTCTTGTTCCGCCACTGGTGCTAGTCAAGCACTTGATTTGTCTTCAATTTATGAGCAGCGGAGTCAAGACGGTTTGTGGAAATTGACTGTAGCTTTATTGATCACTGAAATCGACAGCCGATGTTGACATTAATCTCCTCCTAAAAATGGAAAATAATACCACTAGATTTGTTGTGAAAAATATTTTTGGAATATATTATTTTTATAATTTTTTAACATATTACTATGAGAATTAATGACCAAAGTTAGATAATGGAGACTATGGAGGTTGCGTAATGTCTAAAACAACCTATATATGTAGAGACCGAGACCGAGGGAACAACCTTTAGCAAGAAGTATAAGACCTAAAGTGCATTTTTGTCTGAAAAAAATCAAGTGAATGATTCTCGAAAGCGCGCACGACGGTTTCAAAGATATTGACTATTGAAAGCACCTGATCGATCACTGAACAATTTTTTTTCTCCAAATGACGGTGAATTTTTTTGGTGATAGATAAGACTGAGTTGATCTGGAAGAGGAAGAAGAAGAAGAAGCAGGCAAGTTAGCCATGAACGCCGCGGGCGTCCTGCTCATACTCGGCCTCGTGCCGTTCGCGGCCGGCGATGTAGGTGGGGTATTCTGCGACAACCTTAAACTTCTCTCCGCCACCCTCCAGAAGAACACCTCCTCTTCCCCCGAACACTTCGCCACCGCCACCGTCGGCCAAGTCCCCGACGTGGTATACGGGCTCGCACTCTGCCGCGGCGACATCGTCAACGACTCAGCTTGCGCCGAATGCGTCGCCAACTCGTTCGACAGAATGCAGCCGTGGTGCATGAACTACACGGCCGGGTATTATTACGGCGACTGCCTCGGCGTCTACTCCAACGAGAGCATTCTCGTCCCCTACAATATTACAGAAGATGACACGCCCTTTGAGAGGTGGAACCCTAAGAACATCACCGGCGACGCTGACAACGTCCGCTACATCACCATCCTCATCCATGAGTTGCTGACGGAAACGGTCCAAAAGGCGGCCAGCACGGCGAGACGGTTCGCCACCGGAAAATTGGATAGCGGCGGAACCTTTCCGATGGTGTACTCCCTGGCGCAGTGCACGCCGGACCTGTCCGCCGGCGACTGCTTGGCATGTCTCAATCGTATCTTCGGCATGATGAACTCCACCATGTCCATGCGCATGGGAGGACAGATCCATGTCATACGGTGTTATTTCAGGTACGAGACGTATCCGTTCTACCTCGGCGAACCCATGGTTCCGATGGTTCCGACCAAGGCGAAACACAAGAGTAAGTATGCATGTGAACAATTAATTTCTGTCTACATATGCTCAAACAAAAGATTGTCAGAGCATTATTACTTGCTGATGAACGCTTGATTGGCATGTTATCATGTTTTAGGGCATATGAGCAAGCTCTGGGCAATTCCCATGGTCGTAATTCCTATAGTGGTAGCATTTTTCTGCTTCATCTTTTACAGAAAAGGTAGGTTAGTCGCTGAAATGTTCCTTCTGCATATTGTTATTACTTGCAATTAATGGTATGTTCATCACATATAACTAAACATTAAAGAGATTTTCTCAATTACAGGTAAAGTGAGATTACAAGAAAGGCGTACTGAGAACTTGCAGGGAGAGGAAGAACTAGCTTTGAGACTGGATGGAAAGAATACAGAGTTCTCGGTGTTTGACTTCGATCAGGTACTGGAGGCTACAGGTAATTTTTCAGAAGAAAACAAACTTGGACAAGGTGGCTTTGGCGCTGTGTACAAGGTAAATAAAACACATACGTGTCGTCCTCATTATTTGATCAATGTAGAAATAGACTACATCTGTCATATTTTCATCATAGGGGAACTAACACTGCTAGCATAAGATGATTGTACGGATCAGAGTCATTAGACGACTGAAATCACGAGTCTGCGTTCTCTCACTGTAATGCATCCTCATTTTATCTCCTTTGAGGAGGGGTATTCTATCCAATGATAAAATTTTCCAATTTAAATTTAATCAGTAGAAGAATATACGACAAAAAAAGGACAACTCTACTTAATAAATGATAACTCATAAAAGTTATTACTGATCCTTTGTCTTTGCTTCATCTTCAACGGGTTGAGTTTGGACTTGAAATTTTGCCACACGGCAAAACGCACCTCCCTATACCTATGCCATTTGCCAAATATACAGCTAAATTTTACTCGTTTCCTGGGAACTGTGAATTAACTTATGCAGTATAAAGCAACCTGATTGCAGCAGAATATCATTAAATAACTTTTGAATATTTTTTTCCCCAGGGCCAGTTTTCTGAGGGTTTGGAGATGGCAGTTAAGAGACTTGCTTCACATTCAGGACAGGGTTTCATAGAATTCAAAAATGAAGTCCAACTCATTGCCAAACTCCAACACAGGAATTTGGTTAGGCTCTTGGGTTGTTGCTCTCAAGGAGAGGAGAAAATATTGGTCTATGAATACTTGCCAAACAAAAGCTTGGACTTATTTATCTTTGGTAAATATTTGCATTCTGAATTTAGGTTAGATATTGTTTTGTCATATCGATGCTTCAGAATGACTAAAAATTACTCAGGATTTTGTTTCCAGCAGCCCCATGAGTATAGTTTCATTCCCTCGATAATTGAGGTGTCCAGCTTCTGATTATTTCTTGATGTTTCTTTTTCCTGTTATACTAACATTTAATTGATGTGCAGATGAAAATAAAAGAGCTTCACTGGATTGGTACAAATGTCTAGCAATAATTGAAGGAATAGCGCATGGACTTCTTTACCTACATAAGCACTCCCGATTGCGTGTCATACATCGAGATCTTAAACCAAGCAACATTCTCTTGGACAGCGAAATGAATCCCAAAATTTCAGATTTTGGGCTAGCAAAAATATTTAGCTCAAATAACACTGAAGGAAACACTACAAGAAGAGTGGTTGGTACATAGTAAGTTCCATATAAATTAGTCCACTTATGAACATTTATATTACAAGTCAACCAAATACAACAATTTGACATATATTATATATCATTTTAGTGGCTACATGGCTCCCGAGTATGCTTCCGAGGGCCTCTACTCTATCAAATCCGATGTATTCAGCTTTGGTGTTCTAATTCTCGAGATCCTTAGCGGAAAAAGGAATTCCAGTTTTCAACATTGTGGAGACTTCATCAATCTCCTTGGATATGTGAGTTTACAGACATACATATAACACGTAAAATTGTTTTGTTTATCTGGTGTCCTACCTACATTGTGTGATGGAATTCCATACAGGCATGGCAGCTATGGGAAGAGGGAAGATGGCTCGAACTCGTTGATGCATCATTGGTTCCCAAGTGTCACTCGGCAGAAATGATGAGATGCATCAACATTGCATTGCTGTGTGTACAAGAGAATGCAGCTGATCGACCGACCATGTCAGATGTTGCTGCAATGCTAAGCAATAAGACTATGATCCTGTATGAGCCTAAGCACCCAGCATATTTCCATGTAAGGGTGGCAAATGAAGAGGCATCCGCTGTGTCTGAGTCATGTAGTATTAATGATATGACCATATCTGTACCAAGTGTTAGATAGTTTTTTCTTCGTGTCATGTGGTTTTTACTGAGCCAATGTAGTATTAATGACACCATAACTATGTTATAATGAATAAGTTTAAGTGGTATTTCAGACGTGAGAGTATATAAAAATAACTGTTTGTACCTAGATTTGTGTATATATAGTAATTTTATTCTCTTTTCCTATCTAACATAATTGAAATGTATTTTGTATGGTGGCGTAATTTTCAAACCACAGTTTGGTGCCAAAGGTGTGTTTGGTTCTCGCTTAAGCTTTCTCAGAAATATGGCGAATTGATCCATAAAGGTAGTGTTATAAAATGTTTGGCAAAAATAGATGATCAAAAGAATGTGAGACACG
The DNA here is from genome assembly GCA_036346575.1 of Dendrocalamus sinicus. NCBI lineage: Eukaryota > Viridiplantae > Streptophyta > Magnoliopsida > Poales > Poaceae > Dendrocalamus > Dendrocalamus sinicus. The sequence goes on along the minus strand of CM070643.1, from coordinate 40,279,561 downwards.
GATTTTACAGGGAAAATCCTTTCGAAAAAACAACGAACGTACGAATATAGAATTCACTATACGAAGATATATTTATAATATGGCTCTTGCTCTTCCTATGGATAAGTAACTAACAGAAAAAGAAATCAAATCAGAGTCAGATACACTAGGTGTTGCCATGTTTGACATAGCTTGGCGCATGCACCGCTCGGCACCAAGTCTAGCACGTCCGTGTAATACTAGTAGAATGGAAAAGAGAAACATCGGGGAATGAAAACAATCTAAGGGAGAATAAAAGAAAATAAAAGATTTTGATGTCAAGACTTATCGGCTTTAAAAATGCTATGCGGAGAAATGCGAAATGGGGAGAGCTACCAACGACGATGTAATTCATCGCTTCTAGAACTTGAGAGATCATCGAAACATAGTATAAAATGTAATTTAATTATCTTTGTTCGACCATTGCATGATTCTTTTACTTAAAATTTTAGTAAGTACTTTCTTCCCTTTTTTTTGTGGGACATCAAGGTCAGAGGTTATATTTTGCTGATGCAACCGCCTTTTGTCCATGGTTTGGACTTTTATCCATCATCTATTCACCTTCATATAGCAAAACTCTTTATTTTGGTAAACACTTTCATCTTTACTTCTTCATGTTGAATTGTTGAAGGAAAATAAAAGTTAAAGGAAGAATTTATCGGAGTTCAAGACCTATATTGCATTTTTGTCTTTTAAAATAATCAAGTGAATGATTAAAGAAAGCGTGCGTGATCGACGGTTTCAAAGTTATTGACCATTGAAAGCAACCACCGATCACTGAACATTATATTTTTTTTCAAATGATGGTGACAGATACTAAGACTGAGTTAATCTGGAAGAAAATTCTTGAAATAGCTTATGAATAAAACAAGAAGCAGCAACTAGCTAGGCCACCCGTCGTTAGCCATGCTCGGCGTCCTGCTCGTTCTTGCTCTCATGCCGTTCGCGGCTGTGGCGCAGCTCTGCGGCACCAGCGGCAACTACACGGCCAACGGCACCTACCAGTCCAACCTTGGGCTCCTCGCCGCCACCCTCCCAAATAACGCCTCCTCCTCCCCCGAACTATTCGCCACCGCCACCGCCGGCCAAGTCCCCGACGTGGTATTTGCGCTCACGCTCTGCCGCGGCGACGTCGACGTCACCGCTTGCAGCGACTGCGTCGCCACCTCGTTCCGAGACGCGCAGCAGACGTGCCCGTACGACAAGGGCGCGACCATCTATTACGACGACTGCCTCCTCCGCTTCTCCAACGACAGCTTCCTCATCCCGGCCAATATTACAGAAAATAGCACGCTCTTTCAGGTGTGGAACCCGGGGATAGTGGTGTGGAACCCGCAGAACACCACCAGCAACGCCCCCCTCATCACCGGCGACCTCCATGAGTTGCTGATGGAAACGGCCAAAAAGGCGGCCAACACGACGAGGCGGTTCGCCACCGGCTTCATGCTAACGGCCAAAACGGCGGCCTTCCCGACGCTCTACTCTCTGACGCAGTGCACGCCGGACCTGTCTGCCGGCGACTGCTTGGCGTGTCTCCAGCGTATCATCGGCATGATGAACTCCACCACGTACCTGCAGAATGGAGGACGGATCCTTGTGGTACGGTGTAATTTCAGGTTCGAGCCGTCTATATTCTACAACGGCGAACCCATGCTGCGGCTCAGGTCATCGGGCGCTCCGGCGACGGTCCCGGCTACGACGGCTACGACCAAGAGTATGTGAATTTTAATTCTCTCTACATGTGCTCAAACAAAAGATTGTCAGAAGATTAATTATTACCTGCTGATGAACGCTTAATTGGCATGTTATGGTCATGCATGTTTTAGGACATATGAGCAAGCCTTGGGTAATTGCCTTGTTTATAGCTCCTCCAGCGGTACTAGTCTTCTGCCTCATCTTTTACTGTCGTTGGCTCAGAAGGAAAAGAAAAGGTGGGTTACTTCGAAGTAATGGTATATTGGTATGTTCATCAGATATAACTGAAGAGTAAAGGGATTGCACCAATTCTCAATTATTCAGGTAAAGTGAGCTTACGAAAAAGACGTATTGAAAAGTCGCGAGGAGGAGATGAACTAGTTTGGGAAATGGAAGGAGAGATTTCAGAGTTTTCAGTTTTCGACATTCGTCAGGTATTGGAGGCCACAAGGAACTTTGCAGAAGAAAACAAACTTGGAGAAGGTGGATTTGGCCCTGTATATAAGGTAAACAAGACAAATATTGTATAATCCTCGTTATCTGATCAATATAGAAATAGGCTATGTCTGTCAAATTTTCATCATAAATTCTTATGAAACTAACACTACTAGCATCCCACCATAGTCTCATGAGTCATGATACTACGGACAAGAATTATCTCCACATGGATTAGAGTCATTAATTAGAAGGCTACAATTATACATTCGTACATGTATGTATGTGTGTGTATATATATGAAAAGTCCATACTACCCCTCGGAATTTTCAAAAAAGTCTAAATAACCCTTTATATCGTCAATCCGATTAATTTACCCCCCACAAACCAGCTTTTGACTACGTTTTCATTGGTTTTGGATGGGGTTATTTATAATTCGGTCCCTCGAATCTTTATAACTTGCTATTTCGTTGTGTCATGGACGTATGGATGCACGGGAGTGACAAATTTGTATTTTGAAATTTCAACATAATATTTGATATTTAAAATCTAAATCTGAAGTTTTAAATCACAAAATTTTGGATATAAAATATCAAAAAAATTTAAATTTCACATATAAACTTTGAAATGTGGGTTGATTGTAAATTTTGAATGACAATATCTTCCAAACCAATTGTCCAATTTACGATCCGTTTAAATCATTATGCTCAAAAAAACTAGCTTAACAAAATGAGATCCATGATAATTAGGTTTTGGCGATGTAAATATCATATTACTGCAAGGAAAGTGGGGTTTTACTGCACTTGAGGAAGAATTTTACTTCTTGCTCTGAGCGCATAATATATATTGACAAACACTCATGTACACATCGGTTAATAACTTTCACTACTACAGAAAAGCTCATCATAGACGGTTCAAAAATGTCATCACAAACGGTTTTTTGAACCGTCTGTGCTTATGGCTCATAATACCCGAAGGGCATTACAGACGGTTTTTGAGGTTATCACAGACGGTTCTTACTACACTCATACACGGCAGTAACTTCATGAATTGAGGATGATAACTTGATGTATGTTCGATAGTAACTTTACCATAATTAACAAATGTTAGTGATTGAGCATTGGGTGAGATGGTGGAATGGTTGGCTGGTGGGTCAGTTAGGGGCATGCGCTTATTTTGCACCTGCATGCTGGTTAGTGTATATATATATATATATATATATATATATATATATATATATATATATATATATATATATATATATATATATATATATATATATATATATATATATATATATATATATATATATATATATATATATATATATATATATATATGTTCTCTCACTAGAGTGGATTTAAACTCCTTTGGAGGGGTATTCTATCCAATGATAAAATTTTCAAATTTAAACTCAATTAGTAGAACAATATACGAGAAATAAAGAAAACTTTACTTAATAAAATGATAACTCATAAAAGTTATTATTCATCTTGAATTTGTCTCTGCTTCATCTTCAACAGCTTCAGTTTGGACTTCATTTTGTCACACGATAAAACAAACCTCCCTACACCTATGTCACTTGCCAAATATACAACTAAATTTTCTTTTACTCGTTACATGGAACTGTGAAATAACTTGTGCATCATAAAGCAACCTGTTTGAAACAGAATATCACTGAAGAACTTTTGAATAATTTTTTTCAGGGCCAGTTTTGTGAGGGGTTGGAGATAGCAGTGAAGAGAGTTGCTTCACATTCAGGACAAGGTTTCATAGAGTTCAAAAATGAAGTCGAACTCATAGCCAAACTCCAACACAGTAATTTGGTTAGGCTCTTGGGATGTTGCTTTCAAGGAGAGGAGAAAATATTAGTCTATGAATACTTGCCAAACAAAAGCTTGGACTTCTTTATATTTGGTATATATTTGCATTTCTCAATTTAGGTTAGATATTGTTTATCATATCGATGTGTCAGAATGACTAAAAATTTCACAGTATTTTGTTTCCGGCAGCCCCATGAGTATAGTTTCATTCCCACCATAATTGAGGTGTCCAACTTCTGATTGTTTCTTGAGGTGTTTTTTTTCCTGTTATACTAACGTTTAATTGATGTGCAGATGAAAATAGAAAAGCTTTATTGGATTGGAACAAACGTCTAGCAATAATTGAAGGAATAGCACAAGGACTTCTTTACCTACATAAGCACTCCAGGTTGCGTGTCATACATCGAGATCTTAAACCAAGCAACATTATCTTGGACAGCGAAATGAATCCCAAAATTTCAGATTTCGGGCTAGCAAAAATATTTAGCGCAAATAACAATGAAGGAACTACAAGAAGAGTGGTTGGTACATAGTAAGTGTCATATAAATTAGTCCACTTATGCACATTTATATTACAAGTCAATCACAAACAACAATTTGACATATGTTATATATCATTTTAGTGGCTACATGGCTCCCGAGTATGCTTCCGAGGGCCTCTACTCTATCAAATCTGATGTATTCAGCTTTGGTGTTCTAATTCTCGAGATCCTTAGCGGAAAAAGGAATTCCGGTTTCCATCAATGTGGAGACTTCATCAATTTCCTTGGATATGTGAGTTTATAAACACACATGTAACATGTAAAATTGTTTTGTTTATTTGGTGTGCTACCTACATCGTGTGATGAAATTCCATACAGGCATGGCAGTTATGGGAAGAGGGAAGATGGCTTGAACTCGTTGATGTGTCATTGGTTCCCAAGTGTCACTCGGCAGAAATGATCAGGTGCATCAACATTGCGTTGCTGTGTGTACAAGAGAATGCAATTAATCGACCAACCATGCCAGATGTTGTTGCAATGCTAAGCAATGAGAGTATGGTCCTTATTGAGCCTAAATACCCAGCATATTTCCATGTAAGGGTGACAAATAACGATGCATCAGCTATTATTACGGAGACATGTAGTGAGACGACCCGTATTATTACCAAGGGGTAATAACACCGGCCAACATATTATTATTTGTTTGCTTGGTAGAATATTGCTCCAATGAATAATAAACCCATCAGAATGTTGCGGAGTTGTAGTCTAGTACAAGATTATACCACTTTACCTATAGCCACCATGATTCTTGTTGTAGGTGGATCTTCACATTTCCTTACATGTGATGCTCGAATTAGAGCACAAAAAATTTACCTATATCTCGATATATTATATCTTCACCTAACTATTCTTAACCGGTGGCCTATCTATTCTTAACCAGTGGCCTACGCCAATCTCCCGCCCTTACCCGGTGCCCACTGATCACGAGGTAGATGTTGGTTGGGCAACCTAGCCCTTCCCCAACACTCCACCTGCGTTAATATATGCATAGAATTCCCCACTTCTAAGTTCTATACCAGTTCTAGGTTCCTCCTGCTTTGGATCCCCCACTTCCGGGCTCTATACTGGTTCTGTGTTCCTCCACCTAGTTATACTACTTACTTATGTGGAGAGTATAATAACCTCAATAGAGAAACTGATTCTGCCTGTCTTTTGATGAAACAATAGTTGGTACGACTTAGGTTCATTACACAAGAAAAGTTTGTTTAACCTTAGATTTTATCACTATACAAAATGTCTTAACCTTGCCCTTATCTCTTGCTAGAGGCACCTTTTGTCCACCCTTTTACTTATTGGTACGACCGTGTCTCTCCATCTGTCTACTCTTATCTCTTTCCTTTCTTTCTCCTAGCATTCATCCAATTTATACATTATTTTATTTTTTTATGTAGAGTGATAATTATTTTAATAGGTAAATACTTGTTTTACTGCAGATACTCGGATCATATGCTCAAAGGGATGCTTGCTTGAGTTTACATCAAAGTTCTGGGTTCTAGGGTTACTTGGATAAAAGTCACCCTCTAAACCCGGTTCCTTTTCTGCAGGTAGTGTGTGCGTTACGATTTAGTTTACTGATGCCGAAGAAAATAACAAGTAGGTAAATGATTAGATAAAATATACCATAATCTCTCTAAGTGATCCTCATATTTTATTTTAGCCATTTACGGGTTTTTTAGACTAAATTTCTAATTTAACTGTTGCGTTAAAGTTTAACCGCTACGCATAATTTTATTCAATCATGTAGAGATTTTAATTCTCCAAATGGCAATTAATTTATTCTAAAGATCCTAACAATTCTATAGGTTTCTACCATTTATAAATGATCCACCAATTAATTCAATATTTAGATGTGCATCAGAATGAGTTAAACAGGAATATACCAATTTAGTTAGTACACGTTAAATCTTAATGTACTAATGATACTCGGTTCATTTTTACTAAACTTGCATAGTTGTTAATGGTGTTTCACAACGTAATATGACTAATAGAATTTTATTGAGTAATTTAATTAACATACAAATGGGATGCTCAGCTTTAAAGATCTGCGAGGTAAAAACTTTTATCGAGCGATTAATGTGTTTCTTCCTTTCTCTCTCTTGTTTTTTCCAAACAATTCAGACGATTGCTTTGACCAGGTAATTTTTTATTTATCCCCCTCCTCTCTCTCTCCTCCTTTGGCTTATCTTCTTCCTGTTCCTTCTCTATTCCTTTCCCCTTATTTCTCTTTCCTGATCGGTTTGGCTTGAGCTTCTGGCTTATTTTCACTATTCATAAATTTCGTCTTTTTTTAAACTTTTGACTTTTTGTTGAGCTTTTTTGCCGGTTCTTTTTTTTCCGTATTCGTTTGTATTATACATATTGGGCTAACGTATTTTTTATATTTTTAAATTTTTTTAAATTTAATTATGCTAAATAAGCCTCTGTCAGCTACAGTGTTTTTTTAGCCAGCTATAATATTTTCAACCATAAGCTATGAGCTTTTAAGCCGAATCGATCACCATTTATTTCTCTCTCTTTATGGGTCACCTTAGCCGAATGGTCCTCGCTTCCTCTTTATTTCTCTCTCCACCTCTTTCTTCGTTGCTTCTTTTCCCATTTTCCTTGCTCCGGCCGTACAAGTCTTCGTCATTAAATTTACCCATAATCATTAAGAACCAGCAAGATCTACAGACTCTAAGGGCATGTCCAATAGTGATTTATGAACTAGTTCTAAACATATTATTTCATATTTTAATAGAAGAGAGAGAAAAGCTAACTCTTGATCAAGAGCTAGTCTCATACACACATTCCAAGATTATATGAGGATGTCATGTGGGACTATTCATGTTATGAGTTATGTGCTAAAAGTTAATATCATTGGAGAAGTTAGCTTAGAGCTAATAACTAGCTCATACGATTATACATGCCCTAATAAGACCCAGTGGTCTTTGCTCCCCCGATGCTGCTGTGGCTTTTTCTCCCCCCTGATGTAATGTGATGATCAACAGCACCAACCCCCTCTTGACGTGACTCCTCCTGTCGGACGCGCCTGCTGTTGACCAAACAAACAAGACTAATTCTATCAACCACTCTTTTAACCTTTTTTTTTTCATCTTGATTACACCGATCTGCTCTCACCTCGCTTATTTTATCACCTGCAGGAGCGAAGAAGAGACCGATCTTCCAAAATAAGTGACCCACTATGTTGACCACCTGCGCCCGCAGCTCCTCTTGCGTACGTGCTCACATAAGCCAAACTATATTTAACGATATGAAAATATCTTGATATATTTAAATCCACTTTATATCATAAATAGATAGAAACAATATCCAGGCATATAAAAAATATCCATACCATTGATGGTATATATGTACATGACAACTAAATAACTAGACGCAAGAACAAAAGAGGGAGGTCACATACTCCAGCATGGCGCCTTAGCACAGCGGATCCACATAATGACCTAACGAAACACAATAAACATAGATGCCACAACCTAGATAATAACTATGTGGTAGTACTAGTACATAGCAGGTTGGCTACATGCCATACACATGACAGAACAAAGTGCCTCCACTTCAGTTGGTCTAGCTAGGAGATGTATGGTTATCCCGTTCGAGCTTTATTTTGGTTATTGTTCAACACTGGGCTAGAACCAAAACTATATCTAAATTAACACAGCTCAAATCCTTTAACCGTAGACGTGATGATTTCAAGAGCATTACAATGGAGGGCCGAAGAGGAAATCTTTTCAGCGTAAGCTATCCATTGAGGCTTTGTATACCTTTTTAGGGTCTAAACAATATTAACCCCAAAAAAAAAAGGAAAACTCGTTTGTCAATAGGCCAACCAAGAAACAATAGCGCTAATGATTAAACGGGAGCAAACAACATACCCTCAGCTGATAATATAAGTCATGGATCATAAGGGTAACTAAGAAACGATAGCATTGACTATTGACTTTTTTGAGTCGGCATGCAGTCAATTAAGCTGACTAAGAAATGATAGTATTAACTAAGAGCGTGGCACATAGAAATCAGTCAACAGTGCCTGTAGGAAATGTCCTCAGTTCACTATTCATGTCATGATCGTTTCGGCTTCAGCTTCTGACTTCTGGCTTATTTTTCACTATTCATAAATTTCGTCTTTTTCTGAACTTTTGGCTTTTTTTTAGCTTTTGGCTTTTTTTTGCCCGTCCTGAGGGAATTTATCGTTGTCCAATATGGTTTTACCGTTTCCATATCGACTTTCCGGTACCCGTTAGATCTCAACTCAAACCCAGATATCCGCCACTAAGGCCAGACTACCCGTCCTGGAAGGATCTAACGTTGTTCAATATGGTTTTACCGTTTCCATACCAACTGGTTGTACTCCGTTAGAGATTCAATCGATTTGAGCAGCTACTAAACCAGGTTTGACAAGTCAACGCTTGTGGTTGAGCGGTCACTATGTTCTTCACTTGGCATAAGATTTTTAATTCACTTTTACTAAACAACTTTCATATACAAATTCACCTCCCAGTGCCCACGGCACTGCTATCAATTCACAACTCATTCCCATTCTAGGATGGGCTCAGCCAACTCATGGCTTTTCTGTTACATCTCATCAAGATTCTATTAGTAGAATATCAAGACTTTTAATAGTAAAAGTTCGTTAAGTTCCTGAACTACCATGATTACATTAATAATACTTTTTAATATTTACTAAGTTTTATCAAGGTGAATATGGCCATCAGATTAAGCAGGACTTTTTCGTGTGGTAGGACATTGTCACATCCCAAAAATTTGCTTTCTTGAAAAATTTAAATTTAAATTAATTATTTTAAAGTAATTGAAGTTTATATGGCTCTTATTGGATTTTCTGGAATTTCTGGAATTTAAAACCTATTTTTAAAAGTTAAAAAGTAAATTAAAAATATAAAATTAAATGCCAACAGTAGTTGGAAATAATTTTATTTAGTCCAAAATGTGTCCAGGAGCTTCTGTGAATTTTTCTGGAATTTTGGAGGTATTCTCATATTTTTCTCGAGGCCTAAATAATTTCCTAGCCTTTTAAAAATCAAAATCAAATTCGGAAAATAAAACCCTCCCTTTTCCTCCGGCCGACGCGTGGACGGACCAGATCGCCCACGCCGCGCTCGGCCTGATCCAGCCGCTCTCCTCCTCTCTCCCTCGCCAAGTGGGCGGGCCGTCGGCGACCCCCGCCTTCCCCTCCTCCTCGCGACGCGCGTGGACGGCTCGGATGAGCGCGTCTTCGCGCCCGCCTCAATCCACCGCTCCCTCCCACTTAAGCCATCCCGCCGTCCGATCTTCTCTCCAAGCCACGTGGCCGCCATCCGCACAACGCGCCCCGCTCTCGCTGACTGCGGGCCCCGCAGGTCAGTTCCGTCGTCTCCGCGCGGGCGCCGGACTCTTTCCCCTTTCTCTCTCTCCCGAAGAATCCGGCGATCAAATCCTACCTGCACTCGGCCTCTTTCTTCGAATTGGACGCGGATTCGAACTCCCGGGGAGATAAGCGCCTTATCCCCTAAAAACCCGGAGCTCCGCGTTGCCTCCGACGGCTTATCCCAAATTTGAATCAACCCCGGCCGTCGACTTCGGCGAGGAATTCCCGCCGCCTCACCTCTCCCCAAGCTCTATAAATAGCCCCTCGGCCTTCGCCTCTCCCCGCACCACCTCTCAGCACCCTCCGCCCATCTCTCTGAGCCCCGAGCGCCGCCGCGCCGCGATTTCCCCGTGCGCGCCAGGTAAAGAGCTCCGGCGAGCAATCGCCGTCGCCTCGGTGAACTGCAGAGCTCACCGTCGCCGCCCCGAGCTTCCTCGCGTCCGTGCGGTCCTCCCCGACACCTCGGCCACCTCTTTCCGTCGCCGGAGCGCCGTCGCACCGGAGCACCCGAGCTGTCTCCGCTGCTCCCGCGCCGCCCGTCTCCGTTCATCCTCGACCTCGCCAACCCCTCCACCGAAGCCCTTCGCGCGAGATTGCAATCTACGCACCGCCCGAGCACCCCGGCCCTCCCTCGCCGCCGCCGCCGTCGCCTCAGACCATCGCTGCCGGGCCACCAAGGTATCCTCAAAGGGATTTGCTGCCCTCTCTCAGGTAGGCAAAGCCTCCCCTCCCCCCAGTTATGAGAGCGCTCTCAACTCCCGGCGCGTTCGAGCCCTCGGCTCCGCTACCGGGTTGAGTTTTTCGGTTAATTTCGCGATCGACAAGTGGGTCCCACCGTCGGCGACCGCCGTCGTCTGGCGGGCCACCGTCGTCTGGGTCCCACTCGTCTGCGTCGACATCGACAAGTGGGTCCAGTCCCGATGGGTCCCACTGTCGCTGACCAAGGCAGATGAGGTCATCGGCGAGGGGTCCCACATGTCGATGACCGCAGAGGGTCTACTGCTCAGTGGGTCCCACCTGTCGAGCTCTCGAATTAAAATAAAAGATTAAAATTGAATATTCCCAGTGGGCCCCACCTGTCAGAAATTTCTTAATTTCTGGATTTATTCAAATTGAAAACTTCAAACAATCATAACTTTCTCATTTCAACTCCAAATTCGGCCATTCAAATTTCTAAATTCAGCTAAAATCATGATCTATCCAAATATGGCCTCTGTTGAATTTTTGGATTTTATTTGAATTTCGTGTGTATTTATTTGCTTTGTTTGCTTCGTCTTTTATCGCGTAGATTCCAACGTTGTCGACGATCCCTCTTCACAGCAGAAGAAGACCCGAAACCCTGCAAGAAGGCAAGTCTCCTTTGATCATCTTGAACCTATGCTTTTGAAATGTTTTAAAATATTTTAAATTATGTGCATTGCTATTTACATAAATCATTAGTTCAAATCTTAAGGTGATAGCTAATCCAACTTTGTTATACCCTCCATTGAGATTGAATGCCATGTACATTGTCACCCTAGAACTCCCTTTGTCTCAATAATGAGATTACTATTAATCTTTTTGAATATTAGAATGGTAGGTTGATGCTTAGTCTTGCTATCTAATAACTTTGGAAAATCTTGAAAATGGGAAATTATGATTTATTATTTAATCCTTGAGTTTGAAAGTGAAGTGGCAATTGGAGTTGTCACTGTGATTTAAAAATAAAATAAAAATGTGAAAGTTGGTTTAGATTAGGGTGGATTGCTGTTTGGGTTGGTGCAGTAAGCACGAGAACTTGTTATGTGTATGTTCCACCCTAGTCAATTAAGGACCGTTGCTTGTGTTTGTCCAAACTGAGCATTAACCGTACAACCACAAGTCTATATGGGTACGACCTAGCCGACTAACTTATGATAGTCTAGTTTAGGTGCCACCATTGGAAAGTGGGTGCCAGGGATGGACTGGTTATTCACAGTGAGGGACAGGGATTTACTGTACTCATATGGCGCAAGAGGGGGTTTCGGTTCGGGCAGTTAGCCTACCTGCGGTGAAACCTCGTGGGTGGTATCTAGCTAGATTAGAGTAAGGTAAAGGCTTTGTGATATTTTATCTGGGTCTCATGCCAAAGGAAGCATGTTGACTTTTAGGATAGTTTATCTCTTGTGGGTAAAGTTGTACAACCTCTGCAGAGTGTAAAACTATTCGAATAGCCGTGCCCACGGTCAAGGGCGGGCAAGGAATGCATTCACATGGTAGATTTCTGGTTTTGGTTTTAAAATGAAAGTTTTGTATTCCGAGAGTGGAAGGGAACTCTTGGAAGGAATCTGGCGGATGGAGCAGAGAGGGTGGATGGAACCCAAGTATTGAACTTGGTCGATAGATCGAATTAACTAGTGTTGGTAGATGGAACCCTCACTAGAGAATTAATGATAGTTCTGTTAAAACAATTACTTTGCCAAATTGATGCCTTGAAAATAATTAGTAGTAATTGAAAGTAAAATATTGCTTTGTGCAAAAGAGCCATATAGCCTTCCTTTGTCAAGCCTTGCATCTATGCATTTTCCCAAGACTTGCGAGTACTTTATGTACTCACCGCTACACTCAAAAATAAATCTCGAGAGGAAGTTGAAGCTCAAGAAGGGGACTACGACTCTCGCTTCGCTTGTGGTGTGATGGTTTCTTCCCGGAGGAATAGGTCGCGTTTCCCCAGTCAATTGCCTGTGGCGTATTGATGGGTCGTCGTCAAGTTTATTTTGCTTCCGCTTAATTCTCATGTGCGAGGTTGAAACCTCAGATGTAATAAGGAGACCTTTCGGTCCGTACTCTTATTTATTGTAATAAATCGTTGATGGTGATGTTTTCCATTCTGCTTAACTGTACACTAGCTTTGATGCGGGACTAGTGCGATAATACACAGAGGGTCCGGGTTTGGAAATCCGGGGCCCGACAGAGATGGTATCAGAGCCTATTTGACTGTAGGACGTGACCTAGCTTAGGAATGGCAAAACCATAAGGACTTATATTTATAAAAACAATATATTAAAAATTTATAAGCTTCTTTGCTTCCACTCTCTTCTTACTTAGTATCTCGCTCTTGTCTCTACATTCCCTTGTAAAACTTTTTACTAATCTTTTCTTTTATTCAACTTTGTAGATGGCGCTGCCCGTGGGACTACTACTCACATGGAGAGGATGCCGGAGATTTCGCTAGCCTTCTCCGACGATTGATGCAGATGCTTGAGTACCGTCACCGCCCATTTTCGGGGACGGAAGACACGGATCTGGATCGAGACTTGTGGTCGATGGAGGTATTCTGTATGCACGGGATGGGGAATTCAACTCCCAAAATACCCCATCAAGCACCCTCGGTCCCATTGTTTCGACGCTCCGGATGCAAGACGTCTCGCCATTGACGAGTTGTGCCATTTGCACAAGGATGCTGTACATCAGTCCCCCTTTTGCTTCTTCATCAACCCTCGCCCAGGACAGAGGTATCCAGATCCATTTGACATTCCAGTTGACGACCCTCGACTTTCACATCAGGTGCAGCTCACCCAGGCGATGGCAGTCACCTACGCAAGAGCTCGGAGGAGATTGGACAACTCGGATGCTTCTCACTTCCAGCTATCGGCACTCGACACTCTTCGCGCCGCTTCTTCTTGGGACGAGACGGACGAGTTTGGACCGAGACGCCTCAAAGCATGTCCGACTACACGCCGTCTTCGCGATACAGCTACCGTCCCCAACAACCGCGCACCATTGCGACCTGTAGGACTTCGTACCAGGCTCACAGCACGCAAGAAGGTGCACCGCCCCAGTCCGCCACCCGTCATCACTCTCAAGAGGCGCAAGCCTTCTCCTTCTCGCTCGCGTTCGACTGCCGCCAGTCGCAACCGTCCCTCGACCGCTTGTGATTGTTCACGGCATCACGTCAATGAGCACGAGGAACGTAAGAAGAACCAGAGGAGGAGCGAAGAAGAAGAGTATGAGGAGGACCCAGGAGCGCGTCTTTGGAGAGGATTAGTAGTCTTTTAGTCAGAGTACCCAAATAATGCCCACGTTATTAGAACGCTTTTATTATGCTTGGTGTGCTAGATGGATTGTACCAAGCCTAAGTGCAACGTGGTACACCATTCTTAAAACTAGTTTGATTTCAATAAAGGTTCTTTCGCTTTAGTTGAATGATTGTTTCTTTCTTGTGTGTTGGCTTGGGATGTGACTTAATCTCCTAAATCTCTTACCTTTGCTATTTCCTCTTACCTTATGCTAACCTGAAACCGCTCAGATGGTGAACACAAGGAGCAACCCCGACAACAGCCGTGATGCCAACCCTCAGCCTGAGAACAACATTCCACCACCCCCTGCTCAAGCCCCACTTGGAGCAGATGATGGCCATGCAACTGCAGCTTCTTCAAGCTTTAGCTCAAAACCAAGTGCAGCAAGCTCATGCAGCACCCAACCAAGCTCCCGGTCTAGGATGGGAGAATTTATGAGAACAAGGCCTCCTACTTTTCTTTGGTTCATGGATCCAATGGAGGCAGATGATTGGATCAAGGATGTGGAAAGGAAGCTGGTCCTAGCCCAATGCAATGACAATGAGAAGGTGTTATATGCTGCCCACCAACTCAAGGGAACCGCTGCAAATTGGTGGGAGAATTATCGCGCGCCCATCAAAATGCATAAGCTATCGCATGGGATGAATTTAAGGAAGCTTTCCAAGATCGCGCATATTCCTACGGGAATAATGGACATGAAGAAGAGAGAGTTCTACCAGCTGCAACAAGGGAACCTTAGCGTTTCGAATACCGAACAAATTCACCCAACTATACGGTATGTGTCCAAGAGATCACATCGGAGGCAACGAAGATCCGGAGGTTCATGCAAGGACTCGACCCCAACCTCAAGGTGCAGCTAGTGTCGAATGATTTTCCAACTTTCCAACACATGGTGAACAAGGCCTTTGTACAAGAAGATGCTCAACGTCAATTGTATGAAAGTAGGAAGAGAAAATTTCAAGCTCAGCAGGGCGCGAGTAGTTCCCGATTCCGCCCTAACCCACCTCGCCCATAGAACCTCAGAACCAATTGTGCCAAGGACTCCATTCACTGGACCTCGCCCAAACTCACAAGTTCCCCGAACGGGCAATGGTGTTCAACCCCAGCAGAGCCGGACTTCAGCAGCAGGAGTGCAGTGCTTCAACTGCAAGAACATGGGGCATTATGCTAGCAATCGTCCCCGAGCGCCCACTGTGACCCCGCCGCTTCAATTTGGGAACGACACCAGCCACGAACTCCAAACGCAGACAAGGCCGTGGGACCCCTCGGACTCAAGGGCTCCACAAGTGGTGAGCAGAGGACATCTCAACCATGTGATCATGGCGCCCAGGGATGCACTGACGTAGTTTTGGGTAAGTTCCTTGTCAACTCGGTACCGCATCAAGCATTATTTGATTCGGAGCTTCGCATTCTTTTGTGTCAAAAGATTTTGTTGAAAAATATAATTGGGATGTGCGTAAACTAAAGACCCTATGCTAGTCCAATCCTCGAAAGGAAATGAGGACTAACACGCTTGCCCTAGTGCAACTGTGGATATCAATGGAGTTAGATTTCTAGCTAATCTTATCATAATAGATTCCAAGAGTCTAGATGTGATACTTGGAATGGATTGGTTAACTAAGTATAAAGGGCGATAGATTGTGCCGATCGAGCGATTCTGATTACCAACTCGGACGGAATCCAAGTAAGATATAAGTCAAACACCTCTTCCCGAAATAGGTGTGGATTGAATAGTGTGAGGAGTAGCCTTGGAAAAGGTACCTATTGTAAGTGAGTACCGGATGTATTCCCGAAGATTTGCCGGGAATGCCGCGCATGAGAAGTTAAATTTGTCATCAACCCGATACCCTGCAGCTCCTATATCAAAGAGACCCTATCGAATGTCTGCGAACGATTTGGCTGAAGTTAAGAAGCGATTGAAGAGTTGCAAGATAAAGGTTTTGTGAGACCAAGCTCACACCTGGGAGC
Organism: Dendrocalamus sinicus; assembly: GCA_036346575.1. NCBI lineage: Eukaryota > Viridiplantae > Streptophyta > Magnoliopsida > Poales > Poaceae > Dendrocalamus > Dendrocalamus sinicus. The sequence continues at coordinate 40,263,678 of CM070643.1, read as the reverse complement.
ACCAAGATCGCTAGTAAAGAAGAAAGATGGTAGTCTTCGCATGTGCGTGGATTATCGATCTCGAATGATGTGACGATCAAGAACAAATATCCTTTGCCCGAATAGATGATCTGCTTGATCAATTGAAAGGTTCATGTGTCTTCTCCAAGATTGACCTTCTGGTCAGTTATCACCATTGAAGATAAGACCGAGGATATACCAAAGACAGCATTTGCTACTCGTTATGGATTGTATGAGTATACAAAGATGTCATTTGGCTTGACAAATGCACCCGCATATTTTATGAACTGATGAATAAAGTGTTCATGGAATATTTGGATAAGTTTGTAGTGGTGTTCATCGATGATATTCGATATATTCCAAGAATGAGGAAGAGCATACGGAGCATCTAAGGATGGTTTTGGAAAACTTAGAGAACACCGGTTGTACGCCAAGTTTAGCAAGTGCGAGTTCGGTTGAGGAAAGTAGCCTTTTAGGTCATGTGATTTCCGCAGAGGAGTATCCGTAGACCACGAGAAAGTAAATGATGTGCTTAATTGGATGCAACCAAAATCGTGATCCGAGATCGAAGTTTTCTTGGATCGCAGGATACTATCGTCGCTTTATTGAAGGCTTCTCCAAGCTTGCAAGACCTCTTACCCGGTTGCTAAAGAAGGAGAAGAAGTTTGAATGGAGTAAGTCGTGTGAGAATAGTTTTCAAGAATTGAAGAAGAGGTTAACGTCTGCGCCAGCAGTTAACACTCCGGATATTAGGAAGGATTTTGAAGTCTTCGTGATGCATCAAGACAAGGATTGGGCTGCGTGCTAATGCAGGAAAGAAGGGTAGTTGCATATGCTTCAAGGCAATTGCGCCGCATGAGGAGAATTACCCAACCCATGATTTAGAGCTTGTGCCGTAGTGCATGCTCTAAAAATTTGGAGGCATTATCGATCGGTAATCGCGCGAGATTTATACTGCACCACAAAAGTTTGAAGTATATATTTACTCAACCCGATCTCAATATGAGGCAAAGGAGATGGCTTGAGTTAATAAAGGATTACGATATTGGGATACATTATCATCCGGAAAGGCTAATGTGGTAGCCGATGCTTTGAGTCGAAAAGTTCTTGTACTAAGTCGTGGATTAAGGATAGTATGCCAACACTTCAAGAGGAATTTCAGCGGCTCAACTTACAAGTAGTAGAAGAAGGGTTCTTAGCTACTTTGGAAGTTCAACCAACCTTAGAAGAGCAAATCGAGCGGCACAAAAGAGGACAAGTATGTCCAGAGATCAAGGATGATATGAAGAACGGAAAGCATTAGAATTTTCCAAGATGAACAAGGTACCGTCTGGTTTGGAAAAAGAATTATGGTGCCTGAGAAGAGAGAGATAAAAGAGTTGATCATGAAGGAAGCTCATGAATCCAGATACTCAATACACCCCGGGAGTACCAAGATGTATCAAGATCTCAAGGCAAGATACTGGTGGGCATGTATGAAAAGGAGATTGCAGAGTATGTAGCTTTGTGTGATGTGTGCCAACGGATTAAAGCTGAACACCGAGACCTGCTGGACTTTTGCAACCATTGCGCATCCACGAGTGGAAATGGGAAGAAATTGGTATGGATTTTATAACGGGTTTACCGAGAACCAAATCGACATGATTCTATTTGGGTTATTGTGGATCGCGACAAAAGTTGCCCATTTCATTCCAGTGAAGACCACCTACTCTGGAGATAAACTCGCAGAATTGTATATGTCAAGGATTGTGAGTTCACATGGAGTCCCAAAGAAGATTGTGTCAGATCGAGGAACCCAATTCACTTCGAGGTTTTGGCAGAAGCTACATGAACTTCTGGGCACCAATTTGAATTTCAAGATGACTTATCATCCCTGCACGGATGGGCAAACAGAAAGAGTAAATCAGATTCTGAAGACATGTTGAGAGCTTGTGTCCTATCAAACAAGGATAGTTGGGACCAGAGTTTACCTTACGCAGAGTTCTCTTACAATAACAGTTATCAATCCAGTTTACAAATGTCACCGTTCGAAGCCTTGTACGGTAGAAAGTGCAGGACTCCATTGTATTGGAAGGAGACAGGAGAAGGACAAGTATTCGGACCAGATGTGTTGAAGCAAGCCAAGAACAAGTTCGCTTAATTCGGGATAGGTTGAAAACAAAGACAAACGAGGCAGAAGAGCTATGCGGACAATCGTCGAAGGGCATTAGAATTTGTACCAGGGGATCATGTCTACCTTAAGGTGTCACCTCTCAAAGGGATGAGACGTTTTGGAGTCAGTGGAAAGCTTGCTCCTAGATTCATTGGACCCTTCCCTGTTGTAGCGAAAAGGGGAGAAGTTGCTTACCGCTTGAGCTTCCGCCTCCGTCAAAGGTGCATGACGCCTTCCATGTATCCCACCGAGGAAGTGTCTCCGAGTGCCAGAAGAGCAGATGCCTCTAGATGAAATAAATGTGAAGGAGGACCTCACCTATCCAGAATATCCAGTTAAAATTTTGGAGGAATCAGAACGTCGTACGCGAAACAAGGTCATCAAGTTCTGTAAAGTGCAGTGGAGCAACCATTCGGAATCGGAAGCGACTTGGGAACGTGAAGAGGATCTAAAAGAAGAGTTTCCCGACCTCTTTTCCAGTCCATCCGAATCTCTGGTCGAGATTCTTCCTAAGGGGGTAGGTTTGTCACATCCCAAAATTTGCTTTCTTGAAAAATTTAAATTTAAATTAATTATTTTAAAGTAATTGAAGTTTATATGGCTCTTATTGGATTTTCTGAATTTCTGAATTTAAAACCTATTTTTAAAAGTTAAAAGTAAATTAAAAATATAAAATTAAATGCCAACAGTAGTTGGAAATAATTTTATTTAGTCCAAAATGTGTCCAGAGCTTCGTGAATTTTTCTGGAATTTTTGGAGGTATTCTCATATTTTTCTCGAGGCCTAAATAATTTCCTAGCCTTTTCGAAAATCAAAATCAAATTCGGAAAATAAAACCTCCTTTTCCTCCGGCCGACGCGTGGACGGACCAGATCGCCACGCCGCCGCTCGGCCCGATCCAGCCGCTCTCCTCCCTCTCTCCTCTCGCCAAGTGGGCGGGCCCGCCGACCCGCCTTCCCTCCTCCTCGCTCGACGCGTGGGACGGCTCGGATGAGCCGCGTCTTCGCGCCGGCCTCAATCCACCGCTCCTCCCACTTAAGCCATCCCGCCGTCCGATCTTCTCTCAAGCCACGTGGCCGCCATCCGCACAACGCGCCCGCTCTCGCCGATCGCGGCCCCGCAGTCGGGCTCCGCTCTCGCGCGCGCGCGGACTCTTTCCCTTTCTCTCTCTCCGAAGAATCCGCGATCAAATCCTACCGCACTCGGCCTCTTTCTTCGAATTGGGCGCGATTCGAACTCCCGGGAGATAAGCGCCTTATCCCTAAAACCCGAGTTCGCGTTGCCTCCGACGGCTTATCCCAAATTTGAATCAACCCCGGCCGTCGACTTCGGCGAGGAATTCCCGCCGCCTCACCTCTCCCCAAGCTCTATAAATAGCCCCTCGGCCTTCGCCTCTCCCCGCACCACCTCTCAGCACCCTCCGCCCATCTCTCTGAGCCCCGAGCGCCGCCGCGCCGCGATTTCCCCGTGCGCGCCAGGTAAAGAGCTCCGGCGAGCAATCGCCGTCGCCTCGGTGAATCAGCGAGCTCACCGCCGCCGCCCGAAGCTTCCTCGCGTCCGCGCGGTCCTCCCGACACCTCGCCACCTCTTTCCGCCGCCGAGCGCCGCCGCACCGAGCACCCGAGCCGCTCTCGCTGCTCCTCGCCGCCGCCGTCTCCGCTCATCCTCGACTCGCCAACCCTCCACCGAAAGCCCTTCGCGCGAGATTGCAATCCACGCACCGCCGAGCACCCCGCCTCCCGCCGCCGCGCCGCCGCCTCCGACCATCGCCGCCGGCCACCAAGGTATCCTCAAAGGGATTTGTTGCCCTCTCGGTAGGCAAAGCCTCCCCTCCCCGGTTAACAGAGCGCTCTCAACTCCCGGTGCGCGCTCGAGCCCTCGGCCCGCGTGGCCGGGTTGAGTTTTTCGGTTAATTTCGCGATCGACAAGTGGGTCCCACCCGCCGCCGACCGCCGTCTGTGCGGGCCACCGCTGCCCGGGTCCCACTCGTCTGCGTCAAGATCTCGACAAGTGGGTCCAGTCCCATGGGTCCCACCGCCGCTGACCAAGGCAGATGAGGTCATCGACAGAGGGTCCCACATGTCGCTGACCGCGAGGGTCTACTGCTCGATGGGTCCCACCTGTCGCTCTCGGAATTAAAATAAAAGATTAAAATTGAATATTCCCAGTGGGCCCCACCGTCAGAAATTTCTTAATTTCTGGATTTATTCAAATTGAAAACTTCAAACAATCATAACTTTCTCATTTCAACTCCAAATTCGCCATTCAAATTTCTAAATTCAGCTAAAATCATGATCTATCCAAATATGGCCTCTGTTGAATTTTTGGATTTTATTTGAATTTCGTGTGTATTTATTTGCTTTGTTTGCTTCGTCTTTTATCGCGTAGATTCCAACGTTGTCGACGATCCTCTTCACAGCAGAAGAAGACCTAAACCCTGCAAGAAGGCAAGTCTCCTTTGATCATCTTGAACCTATGCTTTTGAAATGTTTTAAAATATTTTAAATTATGTGCATTGCTATTTACATAAATCATTAGTTCAAATCTTAAGGTGATAGCTAATCCAACTTTGTTATACCCTCCATTGAGATTGAATGCCATGTACATTGTCACCCTAGAACTCCTTTGTCTCAATAATGAGATTACTATTAATCTTTGTGAATATTAGAATGGTAGGTTGATGCTTAGTCTTGCTATCTAATAACTTTGGAAAATCTTGAAAATGGGAAATTATGATTTATTATTTAATCCTTGAGTTTGAAAGTGAAGTGGCAATTGAGTTGTCACTGTGATTTAAAAATAAAATAAAAATGTGAAAGTTGGTTTAGATTAGGTGGATGGTTGTTTGGGTTGGTGCAAGAAGCACGAGAACTTGTTAAGTGTATGTTCCACCCTAGTCAATTAAGGACCGACGCTTGTGTTTGTCCAAACCGAGCATTAACCGCACAACCACAAGTCTATATGGGTACGACCTAGCCGACTAACTTATGATAGTCTAGTTTAGGTGCCACCATTGGAAAGTGGGTGCCGTGGATGGACCGGTTATTCACAAGTGAGGGACAGGATTTATCAGACTCATATGGCGCAAGAGGGGTTTCGGTTCGGCAGTTAGCCTACTGCGGTGAAACCTCACGGGTGGTATCTAGCTAGATTAGAGTAAGGTAAAGGCTTTGTGATATTTTATCCGGGTCTCATGCCAAAGGAAGCATGTTGACTTTTAGGATAGTTTATCTCTTGTGGGTAAAGTTGTACAACCTCTGCAGAGTGTAAAACTATTCGAATAGCCGTGCCCACGGTCAAGGGCGGGCAAGGAATGCATTCACATGGTAGATTTCTGGTTTTGGTTTTAAAATGAAAGTTTTGTATTCCGAGAGTGGAAGGGAACTCTTGAAGGAATCTGGCGATGGAGCAGAGAGGGTGGATGGAACCCAAGTATTGAACTTGGTCGATAGACTGAATTAACTAGTGTTGGTAGATGGAACCTCACTAGAGAATTAATGATAGTTCTGTTAAAACAATTACTTTGCCAAATTGATGCCTTCAAAATAATTAGTAGTAATTGAAAGTAAAATATTGCTTTGTGCAAAAGAGCCATATAGCCTTCCTTTGTCAAGCCTTGCATCTATGCATTTTTCCCAAGACTTGCGAGTACTTTATGTACTCACCGCTACACTCAAAAATAAATCTCAGAGGAAGTTGAAGCTCAAGAAGGGGACTACGACTCATCGCTTCGCTTGTGGTCGTGATGGTTTCTTCCGGAGGAATAGGTCGCGCTTCCCACCAATTGCCCGTGGCGTATTGATGGGTCGTCGTCAAGTTTATTTTGCTTCCGCTAATTTCATGTGCGAGGTTGAAACCTCGATGTAATAAGGAGACCTTTCGGTCCGTACTTTATTTATTGTAATAAATCGTTGATGGTGATGTTTTCCATTCTGCTTAACTGTGTACACTAGCTTTGATCCGGGACTAGTGCAAGAATACACGAGGGTCCGGTTTGAAATCCGGGCCCGGCAGAGATGGTATCGAGCCTATTTGATCAGAGGACGTGACCTAGCTTAGGAATGGCAAAACCATAAGGACTTATATTTATAAAAACAATATATTAAAAATTTATAAGCTTCTTTGCTTCCACTCTCTTCTTACTTAGTATCTCGCTCTTGTCTCTACATTCCCTTGTAAAACTTTTTACTAATCTTTTCTTTTATTCAACTTTGTAGATGGCCGCTGCCCGTGGGACTACTACTCACATGGAGAGGATGCCGAGATTTCGCTAGCCTTCTCCGACAGCTTGATGCAAGGCTTGAGTACCGTCACCGCCCATTTTCGGGGACTAAGACACGGATCTGGATCGAGACTTGTGGTCGATGGAGGTATTCTGTATGCACGGATGGGGAATTCAACTCCCAAAATACCCCATCAAGCACCCTCGGTCCCATTGCTTCGACGCGTTGCCCAGATGCAAGACGCCTCGCCATTGACGAGTTGTGCCATTTGCACAAGGATGCTGTACATCGCCCCTTTGCTTCTTCATCAACCTCGCCAGACAGAGGTATCCAGATCCATTTGACATTCCAGCTGACGACTCGACTTTCACATCAGTGCAGCTCACCCAGCGATGGCGCCACCTACGCAAGAGCTCAGAGGAGATTGACAACTCCGGATGCTTCTCACTTCCAGCTATCAAGACTCGACACTCTTCGCGCACAGCTTCTTCGGGACCAGACGGACGAGTTTGGACCGAGACGCCTCAAAGCCGCACCCGACTACACGCCGTCTTCGCGAGCACAGCTACCGTCCCCAACAACCGCGCACCATTGCGACTGAGGACTTCGCACTGTGCTCACAAAGACGCAAGAAGGTGCACCGCCCCACCCGCCACCCGCATCACTCAAGAGGCGCAAGCCTTCTCCTTCGCCGCGTTCGATCGCCGCGATGCAACCGCCCTCGACCGCTTGTGATTGTTCACGGCATCACGCCAATGAGCACGAGGAACCGTAAGAAGAACCAGAGGAGGAGCCAAGAAGAAGAGTATGAGGAGGACCCAGAGGAGCGCGTCTTTGGAGAGGATTAGTAGTCTTTGAGTCAGAGTACCCAAATAATGCCCACGTTATTAGAACGCTTTTATTATGCTTGGTGTGCTAGATGGATTGTACCAAGCCTAAGTGCACTGTGGTACAGCCATTCTTAAAACTAGTTTGATTTCAATAAAGGTTCTTTCGCTTTAGTTGAATGATTGTTTCTTTCTTGTGTGTTGGCTTGGGATGTGACTTAATCTCCCTAAATCTCTTACCTTTGCTATTTCCCTCTTACCTTATGCTAACCTGAAACCGCTTCAGATGGTGAACACAAGGAGCAACCCTGACAACAGCCGTGATGCCAACCCTCAGCCTGAGAACAACATTCCACCACCCCCTGCTCAAGCCCCCAGCTTGGAGCAGATGATGGCCATGCAACTGCAGCTTCTTCAAGCTTTAGCTCAAAACCAAGTGCAAGAAGCTCCGCAGCACCCAACCAAGCTCCCAGCCTAGGATGGGAGAATTTATGAGAACAAGGCCTCCTACTTTTGTTTGGTTCAAGGATCCAATGGAGGCAGATGATTGGATCAAGGATGTGGAAAGGAAGCTGGTCCTAGCCCAATGCAATGACAATGAGAAGGTGTTATATGCTGCCCACCAACTCAAGGGAACCGCTGCAAATTGGTGGGAGAATTATCGCGCCGCCCATCAAATGCGCAAGCTATCGCATGGGATGAATTTAAGGAAGCTTTCAGATCGCGCATATTCCTACGGGAATAATGGACATGAAGAAGAGAGAGTTCTACCAGCTGCAACAAGGGAACCTTAGCGCTTCCGAATACCAACAAATTCACCCAACTATACGGTATGTGTCCAAGAGATCACATCGGAGGCAACGAAGATCCGGAGGTTCATGCAAGGACTCGACCCCAACCTCAAGGTGCAGCTAGTGTCGAATGATTTTCCAACTTTCCAACACATGGTGAACAAGGCCTTTGTACAAGAAGATGCTCAACGCCAATTGTATGAAAGTAGGAAGAGAAAATTTCAAGCTCAAGCAGGCGCGAGTAGTTCCCGATTCCGCCCTAACCCACCTCGGGCCCATAGAACCTCGTAACCAATTGTGCCAAGGACTCCATTCACTGGACTCGCCCAAACTCACAAGTTCCCGAACGGGCAATGGTGTTCAACCTCAGCAGAGCCGACTTCAGCAGCAGGAGTGCAAGGCTTCAACCGCAAGAACATGGGGCATTATGCTAGCAATCGTCCCCGAAGCGCCACCGTGACCCCGCCGCTTCAATTTGGGAACGACACCAGCACGAACTCCAAACGCAGACAAGGCCGTGGGACCCTCGGACTCCAAGGGCTCCACAAGTGGTGAGCAGAGGACATCTCAACCATGTGATCATGAAGCGCCCAGATGCACTGACGTAGTTTTGGGTAAGTTCCTTGTCAACTCGCACCGCATCAAGATTATTTGATTCTCGAGCTTCGCATTCTTTTGTGTCAAAAGATTTTGTTGAAAATATAATTGGGATGTGCGTAAACTAAAGACCCTATGCTAGTCCAATCCTCGAAAGGAAATGAGGACTAACACGCTTTGCCCTAGTGCAACTGTGGATATCAATGGAGTTAGATTTCTAGCGAATCTTATCATAATAGATTCCAAGAGTCTAGATGTGATACTTGGAATGGATTGGTTAACTAAGTATAAAGGGCGATAGATTGTGCCGATCGAGCGATTACTGATTACCAACTCTGACGGAATCCAAGTAAGATATAAGTCAAACACCTCTTCCCGAATAGGTGTGGATTGAATAGTGTGAGGAGTAGCCTTGGAAAAGGTACCTATTGTAAGTGAGTACCGGATGTATTCCCAAGATTTGCCGAATGCCGCTGCACAGAGAAGTTAAATTTGTCATCAACTCGATACCCTGTACAGCTCCTATATCAAAGAGACCCTATCGAATGTCCGCGAACGATTTGGTGAAGTTAAGAAGCAGATTGAAGAGTTGCAAGATAAAGGTTTTGTGAGACCAAGCTCACACCTGGGAGCACCAAGATCGCTAGTAAAGAAGAAAGATGGTAGTCTTCGCATGTGCGTGGATTATCGATCTCGAATGATGTGACGATCAAGAACAAATATCCTTTGCCCCGAATAGATGATCTGCTTGATCAATTGAAAGGTTCATGTGTCTTCTCCAAGATTGACCTTCGGTCAAAGTTATCACCAGCTGAAGATAAGACCGAGGATATACCAAAGACAAAGATTTGCTACTCGTTATGGATTGTATGAGTATACAAAGTGATGTCATTTGGCTTGACAAATGCACCCGCATATTTTATGAACTCGATGAATAAAGTGTTCATGGAATATTTGGATAAGTTTGTAGTGGTGTTCATCGATGATATTCGATATATTCCAAGAATGAGGAAGAGCATACGGAGCATCTAAGGATGGTTTTGGAAAACTTAGAGAACACCAGTTATACGCCAAGTTTAGCAAGTGCGAGTTCGTTGAGGAAAGTAGCCTTTTAGGTCATGTGATTTCCGCAGAGGAGTATCCGTAGACCCCGAGAAAGTAAATGATGTGCTTAATTGGATGCAACCAAAATCGTGATCCGAGATCGTAAGTTTTCTTGGATCGGCAGATACTATCGCCGCTTTATTGAAGGCTTCTCCAAGCTTGCAAGACCTCTTACCCAGTTGCTAAAGAAGGAGAAGAAGTTTGAATGGAGTAAGTCGTGTGAGAATAGTTTTCAAGAATTGAAGAAGAGGTTAACGTCACGCGCGGTGTTAACACTCCGGATATTAGGAAGGATTTTGAAGTCTTCGTGATGCATCAAGACAAGGATTGGGCTGCGTGCTAATGCAGAAAGAAGGGTAGTTGCATATGCTTCAAGGCAATTGCGCCGCATGAGGAGAATTACCTAACCCATGATTTAGAGCTTGTTTGCCGTAGTGCATGCTCTAAAAATTTGGAGGCATTATCGATCGGTAATCGCCATAGATTTATACGCACTCACAAAAGTTTGAAGTATATATTTACTCAACCCGATCTCAATATGAGGCAAAGGAGATGGCTTGAGTTAATAAAGGATTACGATATTGGGATACATTATCATCCGGAAAGGCTAATGTGGTAGCCGATGCTTTGAGTCGAAAAGTTATCGTACTAAGTCGTGGATTAAGGATAGTATGCCAACACTTCAAGAGGAATTTCAGCGGCTCAACTTACAAGTAGTAGAAGAAGGGTTCTTAGCTACTTTGGAAGTTCAACCAACCTTAGAAGAGCAAATCAGAGCGGCACAAAAGAGGACAAGTATGTCCAGAGATCAAGGATGATATGAAGAACGGAAAGCATTAGAATTTTCCAAGATGAACAAGGTACCGTCTGGTTTGGAAAAAGAATTATGGTGCCCGAGAAGAGAGAAATAAAAGAGTTGATCATGAAGGAAGCTCATGAATCCAGATACTCAATACACCCCGGAGTACCAAGATGTATCAAGATCTCAAGGCAAGATACTCGTAAGGGCGTATGAAAAGGAGATTGCAGAGTATGTAGCTTTGTGTGATGTGTGCCAACGGATTAAAGCTGAACACCGAGACTGCTGACTTTTGCAACCATTGCAGATCCCCGAGTGGAAATGGGAAGAAATTGGTATGGATTTTATAACGGGTTTACCGAGAACCAAATCGACATGATTCTATTTGGGTTATTGTGGATCGCTCGACAAAAGTTGCCCATTTCATTCCAGTTGAAGACCACCTACTCGAGATAAACTCGCAGAATTGTATATGTCAAGGATTGTGAGTTCACATGGAGTCCCAAAGAAGATTGTGTCGATCGAGGAACCCAATTCACTTCGAGGTTTTGGCGTAGCTACATGAACTTCTGGCACCAATTTGAATTTCAAGATACTTATCATCCCTGCACGGATGGGCAAACAGAAAGAGTAAATCAGATTCGAAGACATGTTGAGAGCTTGTGTCCTATCAAACAAGGATAGTTGGGACCAGAGTTTACCTTACGCAGAGTTCTCTTACAATAACATTATCAATCCAGTTTACAAATGTCACCGTCAAGCCTTGTACGGTAGAAAGTGCAGACTCCATTGTATTGGAAGGAGACAGAGAAGGACAAGTATTCGACCAGATGTGTTGAAGCAAGTCAAGAACAAGTTCGCTTAATTCAGATAGGTTGAAAACAAAGACAAACGAGGCGTAAGAGCTATGCGGACAATCGTCGAAGGGCATTAGAATTTGTACCAGGATCATGTCTACCTTAAGGTGTCACCTCTCAAAGGGATGAGACGTTTTGGAGTCGTGGAAAGCTTGCTCCTAGATTCATTGGACCCTTCCTGTTGTAGCGAAAAGGAGAAGTTGCTTACCGCTTGAGCTTCCGCCTCACCGTGTCAAAGGTGCATGACGCCTTCCATGTATCCCACCGAGGAAGTGTCTCCGAGTGCCGTAAGAGCAGATGCCTCTAGATGAAATAAATGTGAAGGAGGACCTCACCTATCCGAATATCCAGCTAAAATTTTGGAGGAATCGAACGTCGTGCACGCGAAACAAGGTCATCAAGTTCAGAAAGTGCAAGGAGCAACCATTCGAATCTAAGCGACTTGGGAACGTGAAGAGGATCTAAAAGAAGAGTTTCCCACCTCTTTTCAGTCCATCCGAATCTCGGGTCGAGATTCTTCCTAAGGGGGTAGGTTTGTCACATCCCAAAAATTTGCTTTCTTGAAAAATTTAAATTTAAATTAATTATTTTAAAGTAATTGAAGTTTATATGGCTCTTATTGGATTTTCTCGAATTTCTGAATTTAAAACCTATTTTTAAAAGTTAAAAGTAATTAAAAATATAAAATTAAATGCCAACAGTAGTTGGAAATAATTTTATTTAGTCCAAAATGTGTCCAGAGCTTCGTGAATTTTTCTGGAATTTTTGGAGGTATTCTCATATTTTTCTCGAGGCCTAAATAATTTCCTAGCCTTTTCTCAAAATCAAAATCAAATTCGGAAAATAAAACCTCCTTTTCCTCCGGCCGACGCGTGGACGGACCAGATCGCCACGCCGCCGCTCGGCTGATCCAGCCGCTCTCCTCCCTCTCTCCTCTCGCCAAGTGGGCTGGCCGTCGCCGACCCGCGCCTTCCTCCTCCTCGCCCGACGCGTGGACGGCCGGATGAGCCGCGTCTTCGCGCCCGCCTCAATCCACCGCTCCCTCCCACTTAAGCCATCCCGCCGTCCGATCTTCTCTCCAAGCCACGTGGCCGCCATCCGCACAACGCGCTTCGCTCGCCGATCGCGGCCCCGCAGTCGATTCCTGCTGCTCGCGCGCGCGGACTCTTTCCCTTTCTCTCTCTCCAAGAATCCGCGATCAAATCCTACCGCACTCGCCTCTTTCTTCGAATTGACGCGATTCAACTCCCGGGAGATAAGCGCCTTATCCCCTAAAACCCGAGTCGCGCTGCCTCCGACGGCTTATCCCAAATTTGAATCAACCCCGCCGCCGACTTCGGCGAGGAATTCCCGCCGCCTCACCTCCCCAAGCTCTATAAATAGCCCTCGGCCTTCGCCTCTCCCGCACCACCTCTCAACCCTCCGCCCATCTCTCGAGCCCCGAGCGCCGCCGCGCGATTTCCCGCGCGCGCTGTAAAGAGCTCCGGCGAGCAATCGCCGCCGCCTCGGTGAATCGCAGAGCTCACCGCCGCCGCCCGAAGCTTCGCCCGCGCGGTCCTCCCGACACCTCGCCACCTCTTTCCGCCGCCGGGCGCCGCCGCACCGAGCACCCGAGCCGCTCCGCCGCTCCTCGCCGCCGCCGTCTCGCTCATCCTCGACTCGCCAACCCCTCCACCGAAGCCCTTCGCGCGAGATTGCACCACGCACCGCCGAGCACCCCGCCTCCGCCGCCGCGCTGCCGCCCGACCATCGCTGCCCGCCACCCGGGTATCCTCAAAGGGATTTGTTGCCCTCTCGGGTAGGCAAAGCCTCCCCCCCGGTTAACAGAGCGCTCTCAACTCCCGGCGCTGCTCGAGCCCTCGGCCCGCTACTGGGTTGAGTTTTTCGGTTACTTCGCGATCGACAAGTGGGTCCCACCCGCCGGCGATCGCCGTCTGTGCGGCCACCGCCGCCTGGGTCCCACTCGTCGCGCCAAGATCGACAAGTGGGTCCAGTCCCGATGGGTCCCACCGCCGCTGACCAAGGCAGATGAGGTCACTGACAGAGGGGTCCCACATGTCAGTGACCGCAGAGGGTCTACTGTTCAGTGGGTCCCACCTGTCAGGCTCTCGGAATTAAAATAAAAGATTAAAATTGAATATTCCCAGTGGGCCCCACCTGTCGAAATTTCTTAATTTCTGGATTTATTCAAATTGAAAACTTCAAACAATCATAACTTTCTCATTTCAACTCCAAATTCGGCCATTCAAATTTCTAAATTCAGCTAAAATCATGATCTATCCAAATATGGTCTCTGTTGAATTTTTGGATTTTATTTGAATTTCGTGTGTATTTATTTGCTTTGTTTGCTTCGTCTTTTATCGCGAGATTCCAACGTTGTCGATTTATCCTCTTCACAGCAGAAGAAGACCCGAAACCCTGCAAGAAGGCAAGTCTCCTTTGATCATCTTGAACCTATGCTTTTGAAATGTTTTAAAATATTTTAAATTATGTGCATTGCTATTTACATAAATCATTAGTTCAAATCTTAAGGTGATAGCTAATCCAACTTTGTTATACCCTCCATTGAGATTGAATGCCATGTACATTGTCACCCTAGAACTCCCTTTGTCTCAATAATGAGATTACTATTAATCTTTGTGAATATTAGAATGGTAGGTTGATGCTTAGTCTTGCTATCTAATAACTTTGGAAAATCTTGAAAATGGGAAATTATGATTTATTATTTAATCCTTGAGTTTGAAAGTGAAGTGGCAATTGGAGTTGTCACTGTGATTTAAAAATAAAATAAAAATGTGAAAGTTGGTTTAGATTAGGTGGATGGTTGTTTGGGTTGGTGCAGAAGCACGAGAACTTGTTAAGTGTATGTTCCACCCTAGTCAATTAAGGACCGACGCTTGTGTTTGTCCAAATCGAGCATTAACCGCATAACCACAAGTCTATATGGGTACGACCTAGCCGACTAACTTATGATAGTCTAGTTTAGGTGCCACCATTGGAAAGTGGGTGCCGTGGATGGACCGGTTATTCACAAGTGAGGGACAGGATTTATCAGACTCATATGGCGCAAGAGGGGCTTCTGGTTCGGGCAGTTAGCCTACCTGCGGTGAAACCTCAGCGGGTGGTATCTAGCTAGATTAGAGTAAGGTAAAGGCTTTGTGATATTTTATCTGGGTCTCATGCCAAAGGAAGCATGTTGACTTTTAGGATAGTTTATCTCTTGTGGGTAAAGTTGTACAACCTCTGCAGAGTGTAAAACTATTCGAATAGCCGTGCCCACGGTCAAGGGCGGGCAAGGAATGCATTCACATGGTAGATTTCTGGTTTTGGTTTTAAATGAAAGTTTTTGTATTCCGAGAGTGGAAGGGAACTCTTGAAGGAATCTGGCGGATGGAGCCAGAGAGGGTGGATGGAACCCAAGTATTGAACTTGGTCGATAGATCAATTAACTAGTGTTGGTAGATGGAACCTCACTAGAGAATTAATGATAGTTCTGTTAAAACAATTACTTTGCCAAATTGATGCCTTCAAAATAATTAGTAGTAATTGAAAGTAAAATATTGCTTTGTGCAAAAGAGCCATATAGCCTTCCTTTGTCAAGCCTTGCATCTATGCATTTTTCCCAAGACTTGGAGTACTTTATGTACTCACCGCTACACTCAAAAATAAATCTCAGAGGAAGTTGAAGCTCAAGAAGGGACTACGACTATCGCTTCGCTTGTGGTCGTGATGGTTTCTTCCCGAGGAATAGGTCGCGTTTCCACCAATTGCCCGTGGCGTATTGATGGGTCGTCGTCAAGTTTATTTTGCTTCCGCTTAATTCTCATGTGCGAGGTTGAAACCTCGATGTAATAAGGAGACCTTTCGGTCCGCATTTTATTTATTGTAATAAATCGTTGATGGTGATGTTTTCCATTCTGTTTAACTGTGTACACTAGCTTTGATCTGGGACTAGTGCAGTAATACACAGAGGGTCCGGGTTTGGAAATCCGGGGCCCGACAGACATTAACTAATAGCATGTCATTCTAAACAATATTTGTACATAAAATAACAGTGCACAAATAAAATACTAATAAATAGTAATTAACAGAAAGTAGGTTCAACATGATCAAAAACATGTGACTTGCCTTGCGGATCTATAATTTCGACAATCTCGTATTCTTCAATTTCTCGATCTTGAGCTTGATCCTCAATTCCTCCTCCCTGAATTAGTTGGCCTTCAACGTCGTGTGCTAGCGCAAAGCAAAAAGATGATTTAACTCCACGCTCGAAGAAAATGAGCTAGGAATAAAGAAATAAAATAAAGAAATAAAATTCGAGAAAAACCAAATAAAATGGGTTTTGGGATTTTTGGGATGTTCAAATGGTGAAATGGACCTGAAAAATGGGTTCGTGGGCTCGAAACGGTTCAAAAGAGTATAATTATGCATTTTTGGATTTAAAATGGCTTAACGGGTCTGGCACTATTCCTTGGCGGGTATTTACTGTTCATCACGGGTGATTTATTGTTCACAGCGGATCAGGTCTAAGTGCTATCGGGTGGTTATTATGCTGACCGGGTTCGGGTGTGAGTTAAGCGGATCGGATGAACAGTGACACCACCCTTTACTGTGCTTCTTCCCCAACCGATCACGCGCGTGCAGGGAAGCAAAGGAGCAAGGCGATGGCGACCGATGGCACACCAGTGAAACGCGACGAAAACTAAGACCATGGTTGGACTCAGGGGGATTCCGGGAACCCATTTTTGGGGTCGGTACGGCTAGAAGAGGCGGCGTTCGCCAACGGCGAGCTCGGGAGTGCGGCACGGTTTTTGGCAACAATAGCGAGCTTCGAGGCTTAAGGGAGTCAAAGCTTGGGTTTATGAGCATCCTTGGGGTTAGGGAGACCCGAGGGAGGTGGCGGCTTGGGCTAAAGTGAACCGTGCGAGGCCGGCCACGGTGGAGCGCCATGACCAGGCGGAGAAGCTCGGAGGCGGGGAAGACGAGGGTCTGGGAAGCTAGGGCATAGCTTTGACTGTGTTCCTGGGTTCATGAGGATGCTTCAGGAGTAGGGAATTGAAAATCTATCGGGTAAATCAAGAGAATTGAATTAGGGCTCACCTTGGGGATTTTTGGCTATTGCCGGTGATGGGAGTGACAACGGTTCAATTTGGCTAGCAAGCTTCACTGGGGTGCGTGGAGGAAGTTGAAGTGGTCCGGTTGCTTAAATAGATGGGTTAGGGCGGTCAGCAAGGACGGCGCAAAATCGAGCTAGCTCGGGATGCTTAGGGAGGGCAAGTCCAAGGCGGCAAGAGGTCGGCAGAGGGTGGTGGTACCTCGGGGCAGGAGTTGCCGCAGTCAAAAAGGTGCTGCCAAGGCTCAGGTCGGCTGAGAGAGGAAACTGCGGGAAATGGCTGAGGCGGCGGCAAAATAGCGGGCGGCCGTGGATGGGACGGTGTGACACGGCGTAGGAGCATTAAAGGACAGAGTACGGATGCTGGCAGGTGGAGCAGGGCTGGCAGGCGCGAGAAGGCGCGGGAAGAAACGGTTGGCTTGGCGGCGAAGGCAGAGACTCAAGTGGCGGCAATTTTTTTCGGACGGTCAACAGTGCCGACACGACACTCCATTGATTAGGCAGCAATGGGGTGGATTAGGGGCAGCATTACTTTGAGATTGGTGCGGGTTAGGGTTAGGAAGCAAAAGATCAAAGCCAAATAGCAAATTCAAATTTGATTTTGGTTTTGCAAAAATTTCGGTTCTGTTTCACATACAACAGTAAAAGTTGCATGTTGCGGTATTCAAAGAAGGATCGCTATTAAACACATACCGATTCAGGCAGCTCACAACGAAGAAGTCTGAAACCGTACTAAACAGTTTAAAAACACCGACTGCTCTACTTGCCTTCAGTTACATTGTAATTGATCATACTCTCTATAGGGCAAGGCAATCACTCGAGCTTCTATTTCTTCCGTTCAAGGAGATTCTGGAAAAGATGGAATACTGATCAGCTAAAAGCAGAATCAAACTGAAACTGTACACAGCGACGAAGATGTCCACCAGAAATGTGTCGTATGTACCATTTTTTGAAGGGTTGAAAACAGTAGCCACCAACATGCGAATAGAAAACCAAACCTATGTTTCAAATAACTACCTCTTCAGTTACAGATAGGTTAGCACAATTTGTAAAGCTTCTGTAGAAGCTGTTACCCAAGTGACCCATAATACTGGAATTAGCTCAAACCATATTTCTAGAATAATAGCTATCTAGTTTGGCACGAGATCCATGGACATGGTTTGGAAATGAGATATGCCAAAAATTTGTCATCTTTGAAGACTAAATATTCAAAATGAAAAGATTTCAGATGCTATGGTTTGATTTGGTGAGATGGCTCAAACTCTGCTGTTGCTCTGTTCTCTTATATTCGGTTGACAATGGATTACATGCTACAGTAGTGATATTGTTGCTCGGTTATAAAGAAGAATGGACTCAGGAAGAAGGAGTATTTTGGAGGCAGAACTCAATCGCTAGTTCCCTCTGTTTTCATATATATATATATATATATATATATATATATATATATATATATATATATATATATATATATATATATATATATATATATATATGCATCTTGCCAGATAGGATACAAAGATCAAAGTAAAGCGTTGTAAATGTAAAAACAACCTTATCTCCAGAACAAACATAATCTGAATCTAAACAAATCTAAACAATATATCTTCAGAAAACATGGTATATCTTATCTGCTATTTCAACAGCTGAAAGCATCTAGACCCCTAAAAAGGATTTTGGTAATTAATGAAATTAAGAGAATATGGAATATGGGACTAACGTGTTTTTATGAGTATGCGAAGGGTTAGTCCACACACATGAGCGACAAGATGCAAGCCAAAGGATACGCGTGAAAATCAAAATTGGCGCAAGACAAAGGTATACTTAGAATAGGACCCCTTTTGAATTTTACCGGTCTTAGGTGAATGGTGGAAGACCGGATTATAGGATAAATGATCGTACTCATCAAGGGGATCTTGGCTAAGTAGCTTGAATACTTATCTCATGTGCCAAATGGTTTTGTCCTAAAACTTGCATCCATTAAAGAAATCTAGCCTTCAAAAGAAATCTTGCTCGTCTCGAAAGCGAGTACCGCAGGTTTGAACGTCGGAACTACGGAAGCGGTAGTTCCGCAACCAAAATGCGGTAGTACCGACCAGCGGAAGATCCGGTTTTGGAGCGGACCGATATTTCCAGAGAGCACCCTTGGCTCATTCCAAAATCTTGCGGGAACGGAAGTACCGGCTGCTTGAACGCCGGTACTACCGCGCGAGCGTAGTACCGCATCCTAAAGCGTACTTCCGACCCGGAAGATCCGGAGGGAGAGCGGATCAATTCTTCCAGAGAGCGTCCTCCGGATGAAGCCTGGATTCCTCTGGAGCGGAAGTACCGGCTATTTCAACGCCGGAACTACCGCTGCATGCGGTAGTTCCGCCACTCAGAGCGGTACTTCCGGAGTCCGGAAGATCCGACTTCAAAGCGGATGTATTTTTCCAGAGAGCGCCAAGTCTGGGACCCTTTGGAGTTTGGCTGAAGCGGTAGTACCGCGCCGACTTTGCGGAACTACCGGGTAGCGGTAGTACCGCAAATATCAACGGCGGTAGTACCGCGCCGCCGAATCCAACGGTCACTGCAGACGTCTGACATAGCCGTTCTGGCGCGAAGATTTGCAGCGTAGTACCGGTCTTTGGGGCGTAGTTCCGCCGACCAGAAAATTTTCGGAAGCTGAGTCAAACGGCTAGTTTTGGTTGGTGGAGGCTATAAATACCCCATCATCGCCAAGGGCTAAGGTTAGAGACTCATTGCATATTTCTCAAGCCCAAGTGCATTCATTTCACCTTAATTCTTTCTTTGCACATCAAAGTGAGGTGGTTGAGCATTTAGTGCTAGATTTCTTGCAAATCCATTTGGCACTAGAGTTGCATTCAAGTGAACACCGGATTTATTACTCTTAGTGCTTGCCGCACTTGGACGATCCGTGGAAGTTGCCTCCGTGATCTTCTCAAGAAGATTGTGAGAAGACCCGCAAATTGTGAAGGTTGGAGCTCACCTACCCGGAGTGGGGAAGAGCTACACTAGTGATCGAGGTGCTTGGCTCAATTCGTGGAGCCGGTCCGATACGTCCGGCTTACCTCAACGTGGACTAGGGAAACCGCAAGTTTCCGAATACCACGGTAAAAACATCGGTTGTGTTCTTTGTCTCTTTAGCTCTTGTTCGCTTGCTTCATTGAGATCACTTATTTGTTTAGAGCTAAATTGTTGACTAGAATTGCATAGGATTAAATTGCTTTACATCATTGTCATTTAAATTGTGGAGAATTAATCAAGTAAACAAGAAAAGTTTAAAACCTCCTATTCACCCCTCTAGTCGGTATCCTTGATCCTACAAGTGGTATCGAGCTTGGTCTCTCACTTTTAGACTTAACCGTCTAGAGAGATAAGGATGGCTAGTGAGGGATTTCGTAGGAAAGGCACCTCTATTTGATGGCTCAAATTATGCTTATTGGAAGATTAGAATGTCAATTTATTTAAAGGCCATGAGTCCTAATATTTGGAAAATCGTAAATGATGGTTACGCCATGCCACTTGATCCCGACAACCCAACGGAACAAGATGGGCGTAACACTCATTTAGATGCCCAAGCCATGAATGCTATTTTGGGGCCTTAAACGCGATGAATTCAATAGAGTGAGCAATCTTGAGACGGCTCACGCTATTTGGAATACCCTTCGAAATACACGAAGGACATCCACGGTTAAGGAGGCAAAATTGCATCGGCTTAGGATTAAATATGAGACATTCATAATGTTGCCCCATGAGGACATCAATGAGATGTACACACGGCTCAACAACATTGTGAATGAGCTTAAAGGCCTTGGCACTAACCTCTCGGATCTTGATGTTGTGAGAAAGATGCTTAGGCTCTACCGAGAAGTACGAGATGTTGGTGACTCTCTTCCTCAACTCACCGGAATTGGCAAGAATGACGCCAACACAACTCTTGGGTAATCTAATTACCAATGAGTTGTACAAGAAGGACAAGGAGGAACTTTTGGAGCAATCCACCTCCAAAGGGAAGAAGATCACCGCCTTCAAGGCAAAGGCGGTGGCAAGTGAAGAGTCCAAGATGAAGAAGAAGACTCAAGAAGAACTTGCCCTCCTTGTGAGAAGGATGAACAAGTTCATGAGAAGACGCTCAAATCGAGGAGGAGGCTATGATAAAGGAAAGAAGTGGCAATCATCCTCAAACAAAAACAAGTATAGCAACATCCGTTGCTATGAGTGCGATGAGAAGGGGCATATAGCTTCACAATGTCCCACAAAGAAGGATGACAAGGAGAAGTCATCCAAGAAGAAAGACTATCATGCCAAGAAGAAGCTTTTCAAGAAGTTCCACAAAGACGGCAAAAATGAAGCCCACATTGGTGAGTGGGATTCCAATGAGGAATACTCCGACTCCGAATCTAGTGAGGATGAGTCTCCCAAAAAGAAGGGACTTGTCGGCATCGCCATCAAGGAAGCTCCATCGCTATTCTCCACCCCCACATGTCTTATGGCAAAAGGGGAGAAGGTAAAAACTCTAGATGACGATGAACCCTCCTATGACGATTTGATGGACATGTTGGTAGAACTGAATGAATTTCTTGGAAAAGAAAAGTCAAAATTCAAGGTTTTGAAAAGGGAGCACATAGCTCTTCAAAAAACCTATGAGGAGCTAAAGGAAGCTCATGACTTGCATACAAATAAGTCTAGTATGAGTATTGGCATATCTTGCAATATTTTGAATGAGATGCCTAGTGTAGAGAAAGTAACATCTAGCATGTCTACCTCTTGTGATGACTTACTTTCTATGCCATGTGCTTCTAAGATTGATTCATCTAATGCTTTGTCTTATGTTCATGATGATATGCTAGTAGATGAAAACCAAAATTTAAAGGAACAAGTTCTAAAATTGAATAAAAGTTTGGAAAGAGCATACAAGGGAAAAGACACCCTTGATAAATTGTTAAATACCCAAAGATGCTCTTTCAATAAGGAAGGACTTGGATACATTCCCAAGAAAGGTAAGAAACCGATATCCAAACCTCCAAGGTTTGTAAATGAGAATGGTAAGTATTGTACAAAATGCCGGAATGTAGGACATATGGTAAATGATTGTTCTAGAAATAGTATGCATTCCATTGGCTTGTATAATTCTTGTTATATGCTAAAAAAATCTAAAAATGGAAAAATTATTGCTCATTTCATTGGTACTCGATTTTGGGTGCAAAGAAGAAATCCATTTGGGTACCCAAAACCTTGGTCACTAACCTCCAAGGACCCAAACAAATTTGGGTACCTAAAAGAACTTGATCTTCTTTTGTAGGTGAACTACAAAACCGTGGAAGGCATTGGGTGTTGGATAGCGGTTGCACTCAACACATGACCGGAGACCGGAAGATGTTCACCACATTTGAGAGTGGAAGCAATGACAAGATCACCTTTGGAGACAATAGCAAAGGAAAGGTATTGGGATTGGGTAAAATCGCTATCTCAAACGATCTTTCAATTTCAAATGTATCACTAGTTGAAACATTAAACTTCAATTTGCTATCCGTTGCTCAACTATGTGATTTAGGCCTAAAATGCTCATTCTCAAAAGAAAGTGTTGTAATCTCAAAAGATAACAATAATGAACTAGTCTTCAAAGGCTTTAGATTTGGGAATCTCTATTTGGTAGATTTTTCTTCAAATGAATCTTGTTTAAAAACTTGTTTAATTGCAAAACTTCTTTGGGTTGGTTGTGGCATAGAAGGTTAGGTCATGTGGGTATGGTATAACTTAAAAGCTTTTCAAACATGATCTAGTGATTGGCTTGAAAGATGTGAAGTTTGAGAAAATCGACTTTGTAGTGCTTGTCAAGCCGGAAAACAAGTCGCTAGTTCTCACCCTTCCAAAAGTATCATGTCAACCTCTAGGCCATTGGAGCTCTTACACATGGATTTGTTTGGGCCAACAACCTATAAGAGCATCGGAGGAAATAGCTATTGTTTAGTCATTGTGGATGATCACTCTAGATATACATGGGTCTTCTTCCTAAATGACAAAAGTGAAACCTCCGAATTTTCAAAAGTTTTTCAAAAGGGCCCAAAATGAATTTGATTTTAAAATAAAGAAAATTAGAAGTGACAATGGTTCCAGTTCAAGAACACGAAAGTTGAAGATTTTGTGATGAACTTGGAATAAAGCACGAACTTTCCACAACCTACACTCGGAGCAAAATGGAGTTGTAGAAAGGAAAATCGCACATTGATTGAAATGGCTAGACAATGCTTGATGAATATAATACTTCCGACAAATTTTGGGCGGAAGCCATCAACACCGCTTGTCATGCCATAAATCGCTTTATTTACATCGACTTTTGAAAAAGACTTCCTATGAGCTTCTTGTTGGAAGAAAACCGAACATCTCTTACTTTAGAGTATTTGGTTGCAAATGCTATATTCTAAGAAAAGGTGTTCGGCTCTCTAAATTTCAAAGTCGTTGTGATGAAGGTTTCCTATTAGGTTATTCTTCAAATAGCAAAGCATATAGAGTTTATAACAAAAATTTGGGGTTGGTTGTAGAATCATGTGATGTACAATTTGATGAAACTAACGGCTCTCAAGAAGAGCAAGAAAACTTGGATGATGTAGGTGATGAAGGCTTGCAAAGCTATGGAAAATATGCAAATTGGAGACATCAAGCCAAAAGAAGATCCATCTTCACCAAGCTCATCAAGACAAGTAGTGCCACCCACATCGTCTACTTCAAGTGATATTCAAAGTGTTGAAGATGAACAAAAGGATCAACAACAAAATAACATCAAGATTCACAATGCAATAGCCAAGGATCATCCAATAGATCAAATATTGGGTGACGTGAGTAAGGGTGTTCAAACTCGCTCTAGAGTAGCTTCATTTTGTGAACATTACTCTTTTGTTTCTTCTCTTGAGCCTAAGCTTGTAGATGAAGCTCTAGATGATCCGGATTGGGTAAATGCCATGCACGAAGAATTGAATAACTTTGCGCAAAATGAAGTATGGACCTTGGTGGAAAGACCCGAAGAACATAATGTGATTGGCACCAAATGGGTCTTCCGAACAAACAAGATGAAAACGGGTTGTGGTAAGAAACAAAGCAAGGTTAGTAGCTCAAGGCTATACTCAAGTCGAAGGGTTAGATTATGATGAGACATTTGCACCGTTGCTAGACTTGAGTCAATTAGAATCTTGCTTGCTTTTGCATCTAGCTTTGATATTAAATTATTTCAAATGGATGTTAAAAGTGCCTTCTTAAATGGAACAATCTCCGAACTTGTATTTGTTGAACAACCTCCGTGGTTCAAGATCCTAAATGTCCTAATCATGTCTATAAACTTTCAAAGGCTTTGTATGGCTTAAAACAAGCTCCTAGAGCTTGGTATGAACGCCTTAGAAATTTCCTTGTCTCAAAAGGATTTAAAATTGGTAAGGTAGATATAACTCTATTCACAAAAATCATTGGTGATGATTTCTTTGTATGCCAAATTTATGTTGATGACATTATATTTGGCTCAACTAACCAAGATTTTTATGAAGAATTTGGTAATATGATGTCTAGGAGTTTGAGATGTCCATGATAGGAGAATTAAGCTATTTTCTTGGACTTCAAATCAAGCAACGCAAAGATGGGACATTCATAAGCCAAACAAAGTACATTAAAGATCTTTTCAAGAAGTTTGGCATGGAAGATGCAAAACCCATCAAAACACCAATGGCAACCAATGGGCATCTAGACCTCGACGAAGGAGGTAAGTCGGTAGATTTAAAACTCTATAGATCCATGATTGGTAGCTTGCTTTATCTTACCGCATCTAGGCCCGATATCATGTTTAGTGTATGCATGTGTGCTCGCTTTCAAGCCTCACCAAAAGAGTGTCATTTAAAGGCCGTGAAGAGAATCTTGAGATATTTAAAACACTCCCAAAATATAGGTCTTTGGTATCCCAAAGGTGCTAAATTCGATTTAATTGGATATTCGGATTCTGATTATGCGGGTTGCAAAGTGGATAGAAAAAGCACCTCGGGAAGTTGTCAATTTCTAGGTAGATCCTTAGTGTCTTGGTCCTCAAAGAAACAAAACTCCGTAGCACTCTCAACCGCTGAAGCCGAATATATTTCCGCCGGGAGTTGTTGTGCTCAATTATTATGGATGAGGCAAACATTGTTGGATTATGGAATAAGCTTCGATAAAGTGCCTTTATTGTGTGACAATGAAAGTGCCGTGAAAATATCCAATAACCCAGTCCAACACTCAAGAACTAAGCACATAGATGTACGCCACCACTTCTTGAGGGACCATGTTGGCAAGGGAGATATTTGCATTAGCCACATCCGGACCGAAGACCAATTAGCGGATATTTTCACCAAGCCATTAGATGAGAATCATTTCTGCAAGCTTAGGAGTGAATTAAATGTCCTGGATTACTCAAATGTTGCATAAATTCATGGTAAATTTAAATGCATACTCTTAGAAGAAGCTTGAAAGGTTATTTGAAATTATGTCTCTATGCAAAGGACTTTGATTTATAAAGGTAAAATGCAAAAGTATTTGATTATATTATTTTGTTCTGTTTAATGCATAATGATCCTTAAAGACTTTAGTTGAATGCAAAATCTAGGGATCATTTGCATCTATAGTCCTAAAGTTCAAATTCTGCGAAGTCTCAGAAAATGCGGAACTACCGCGCCTTCTGCGGGTATACTTCCGGTAACGGTACTTCCGTCCGAGGAAGCGGTACTACCGCTTGGCGGTACTACCGGCCGCATCCGCGGTACTACCGGACCTGCATTTAAGGGGGAGCAACCGCCCGAACCTCAGGGTTCCCTCTGTTGGGCCCCTCCTTGGACCCTCTCTCCGGTAGTTCCTCTCCATTTCCGCCCGAGCCCGTACTCCTCTCCTCGTTCTCTCTCTCCCACCAAAAATCCTCCAAATCGCCTCTCAGACCTTCATATCTAGTGGCATTTTCTTCGATTCCTTGCAGCAAATCCTTTCCCCAGGGTTCAACTCCTTCGATTGCTAAGGTATTTCGGATCGAAACCTCTTTTGATCTTCATTTTCTTGAACCCTAGGTCATGCTTAGGTTAAATCGAAATATAGTTGTTTTTGCCAAATATTTCTAGGGAAATTGAGCATATTTGGTGTTTAAGGGTATATACAAACCCATTTCATGGATTCAATCCAAGAAAACACCAAAGATTCATTCACATTTCCAAAAACCCTAGAATCAGCCAGAAAGCGGAACTACCGCTCGACGGTTGCGGTATTATCACGAGCGGTACTACCGCCCGTAACGCAGCGGTACTACCGCTTTAATCGACATTTTGGCAAATTCAATTTATTTCTTTTTGAATCTAATTTGGCCATATTCCCTCTATCTCATAATCCATTCTTCTTGTGCCTAGATGCCTAGAACAAGAGCGGCTTCCAAAAAGTCCTATGCCTCAGGGAGTTCCTCAAGCCCTCGTGCTCTTCCATCCCCCGAGGTGACTCAAAAGGCAGCCCAGGACAGAGGGAAGAGGCCTGCGCCAGCCCCTGAGTCTGACTCTGGATCTGAAACAGAGTCTGAGCATCCTATCCCTCCAAGCTCTCCCATGGAACCTTCTGAAGAAGATATAGCTGGAAGGGAGTGTCTTGAGATTGATCTGAAGAAGATCTCGCCTGATGAGTATGCTCGCCTGCGTCACACCAACCAGTATGCGTTTCCATCAAACTCAATCAATCCACAATTCCATACTAAGTTCCAGGAGAAGATATTTGATGAGATGTATGGACCAGATCGCCAGTTTGCAGATCATAAATATATTAACTGGGATCACATTGATGATATTGACAAGTATGATGGGACTTTCCGGTTATTCCAGACAGTCGGTCTCAATCAGCTCGTAGCACTAGGACATGACTACAATGAGACCTTCATCCGGCAGTTTTATGCTACAGTGCATATCTCTCCCGACCTTCAGAACATGACTTGGATGACAGTATGTACCAGATATGAGGCCACCAAGCATGACTTTGAGGTTGTCTTAAGGGCAGAACTAAGTGCTTATGAGAAGGTTTATGACAAACCTGCTCTCAGTCTGGATGCCACATATCCCTACTATGACACTGCAGGAAAATTTATACTTGGCAAGAATGTTGGACTTCAACCCATTCCCAGCTTGATCAATCGCATCATCAATCATACCATTCTTCCAAAAGGTGGTAACTATGATGCCATTCGAGGACATGTCTGGAACATCATAGACTATATTATGAAGGGGCAGAAGTTCGATGTAGTGGATGTCATCATAAGGGAGATAGTTGCCTCCAAAAATGATCGCTACAAGCGCATTAACTATGCACCCTACATCATGGCCTTGATTGATTCTAAGTTTCTCTATCGTGGAGGTCGCGGTGGTGTGCATAAGCCATACAAGCCAAGATCGGAGCCTCCCATTCCCACTGTTTTTCGTGCTAGCCGACGACAGCCTTCAGAGCAGGTTCATCAGCAGCAGCAGCAGGAGCAGCAGCTCAGTCACAGGAGCCTGGCCAGCCCACTCTCCAGCAGATCTATTCTACCATGATTGAGGGCTTCTCTACTCTCAACTCTAGGATGGATAGGATGGATGAGCGTCTCGACTCCATTGACAGCAGTTTGACCTCGTTAGATGGTCGGGTTGCAGATCTTGAGCGCTCACCCTCGCCTCGTCGCTATGGTCGTCGCCGTAAAGCTGCTCATGATCCTCCGCAGCCCTCTCAGACTTGATCTTTTTTTGGTACTTGATGCCAAAGGGGGAGAATAAGTTTACTTATGATATTTGGACCTATGGGACTATGTTTTTAATTATCTATGGATGGTTGTAATGAACTTATGTTTGGTGCTTGGATGTAATGAACCTTATGGTCATAAGTTGATGATATTACTTAGTTGTCTATCTCTCATTGAATAACTTTGTCTTGTGCATCTTGTATAAAATATCGTAATCTTTATCTATGCACATGTTTAGGGGGAGTCATATTCCCTCTTGGACTCTAAAATGAAAATAGTTGTTTTTATCTAAATAA
Organism: Dendrocalamus sinicus; assembly: GCA_036346575.1. Lineage (NCBI taxonomy): Eukaryota > Viridiplantae > Streptophyta > Magnoliopsida > Poales > Poaceae > Dendrocalamus > Dendrocalamus sinicus. The sequence goes on along the minus strand of CM070643.1, from coordinate 40,236,172 downwards.
ATCTTATTGCATAAGAACTACACTCTCATTTAGAGTTCACATAGAATATACAATTTGTTGTCTAACAATTTGATATATTCAAATCTTTCATCTCTCAAAATTTGGGTTGTCATCAATTACCAAAAAGGGGGAGATTGAAAGCATCTAGACCCCTAAAAAGGATTTTGGTAATTAATGAAATTAAGAGAATATGGAATATGGGACTAACGTGTTTTTATGAGTATGCGAAGGGTTAGTCCACACACATGAGCGACAAGATGCAAGCCAAAGGATACGTGTGAAAATCAAAATTGGCGCAAGACAAAGGTATACTTAGAATAGGACCCCTTTTTGAATTTTACCGGTCTTAGGTGAATGGTGGAAGACCGGATTATAGGATAAATGATCGTACCATCAAGGGGGATCTTGGCTAAGTAGCTTGAATACTTATCTCATGTGCCAAATGGTTTTGTCCTAAAACTTGCATCCATTAAAGAAATCTAGCTTTCAAAAGAAATCTTGCTCTGTCTGGAAAAGCGGTAGTACCGCAGTTTTGAACGTCGGAACTACCGGAAAGCGGTAGTTCCGCAACCAAAATGCGGTAGTACCGGCCAGCGGAAGATCCGGTTTTGGAGCGGACCGATATTTCCAGAGAGCACCCTTGGCTCATTCCAAAATCTTGCGGGAACGGAAGTACCGGCTGCTTGAACGCCGGTACTACCGCTGCGAGCGGTAGTACCGCATCCTAAAGCGGTACTTCCGGACCCCGGAAGATCCGGAGGGAGAGCGGATCAATTCTTCCAGAGAGCGTCCTCCGGATGAAGCCTGGATTCTCTGGAGCGAAGTACGGCTATTTCAACGCCGAACTACCGCGCATGCGTAGTTCCGCCACTCAGAGCGGTACTTCCGGAGTCCGGAAGATCCGACTTCAAAGCGGATGTATTTTTCCAGAGAGCGCCAAGTCTGGGACCCTTTGGAGTTTGGCTGAAGCGGTAGTACCGCGCCGACTTTGCGGAACTACCGGGTAGCGGTAGTACCGCAAATATCAACGGCGGTAGTACCGCGCCGCCGAATCCAACGGTCACTGCAGACGTCTGACATAGCCGTTCTGGCGCGAAGATTTGGTAGCGGTAGTACCGGTCTTTGGGGGCGGTAGTTCCGCTCGACCAGAAAATTTTCTGGAAGCTGAGTCAAACGGCTAGTTTTGGTTGGTGGAGGCTATAAATACCCCCACCACTGCTCAAGGGCTAAGGTTAGAGACTCATTGCATATTTCTCAAGCCCAAGTGCATTCATTTCACCTCAATTCTTTCTTTGCACATCAAAGTGAGGTGGTTGAGCATTTAGTGCTAGATTTCCCTTGCAAATCCATTTGGCACTAGAGTTGCATTCAAGTGAACACCGGGATTTATTACTCTTAGTGCTTGCCGGCACTTGGACGATCCGGTGGAAGTTGCCTCCGTGATCTTCTCAAGAAGATTGTGAGAAGACCCGGCAAATTGTGAAGGTTGGAGCTCACCTACCCGGAGTGGGGAAGAGCTACACTAGTGATCGAGGTGCTTGGCTCAATTCGTGGAGCCGGTCCGATACGTCCGGGCTTACCTCAACGTGGACTAGGGAAACCGCAAGTTTCGAATACCACGGTAAAAACATCGGTTGTGTTCTTTGTCTCTTTAGCTCTTGTTCGTTTGCTTCATTGAGATCACTTATTTGTTTAGAGCTAAATTGTTGACTAGAATTGCATAGGATTAAATTGCTTTACATCATTGTCATTTAAATTGTGGAGAATTAATCAAGTAAATAAGAAAAGTTTAAAAACCTCCTATTCACCCCCCCTCTAGTCGGTATCCTTGATCCTACAACAGCCCCCCTTAGTCACAACCGAGTTAAAAACCAAGGTTGGGAATGTGCGGCAATAACCTGTGCTACCAGACTGCTGCCAAGCACTACCAGATGACAGAATTTGAGCCGCGGGGCGGGAAGCTTCAGCGTGCCGGATTTTTTTCGGAGAAAACAGCGCGTGCCGGATTTTCTTCAGAGTGTTGAGGAACCGTCGCTGACGACCAGTCTGATCAATTTCTCTGCTTAGAACAAATCGAATCAATCACAGAAGACAGAATAATAGATTGAACACATAGAGAGAGGTAGAGAGAACTCCTCGTCTTTCTTTATTAATTTCTAATTGCATCTGTACCAAAAATGTCGGTACTGCTCCCTATTTATAGTCTTCGGTGAGGTGCCCACCATGGGCCAGGTCTGCCGGCCTAGGCCCAAGTTTCCTAACACTCCCCCTTGGGCACTCATCCGACACGCTCATGCCTCATTAAAACTCCATAAAAACCTAGTGGGAAAAATTTAGAGAAAGAGTACATGATGCATGTTATGCTACGATGCATGAATTGTCTCATTAAAAACGTTGGTTCAGAAACTTCAGGAAAACTCGTCAAGGGGAAAAGAGTACAATTCACCCAATTTCATTAAGTCTTCAGGACTTTATTCTTTTGGGTACTTAATCTTCATGATCAAGATTTAATAGCGGGCTTGAGAGAATTCTCCCCTGAATTCTGCACTTCTCTAAGTCATCATTCCAATTCCTTGCATGCACCTTTCAAAGCTAGATACGGGGAGTAACTTAGTGAACAAATCTATCAGATTTTCACATGACTTAGTATGCAGTACTTTAATCTCGTCCATCTTTTGCAATTCATGAGCATAGAAGAACTTGGGGTTGATATGCTTTGTGAGATGACTCTTCACATAGCCCGTCTACACTTGTGCAACATAAGCTGCATTATTTTCATAGATAATTGTGGGGTTTGCACAATGTTCGTTCCACATGACTGCTGGATGTGGTGAATCATTTGGCGAAGCCAAGTGCACTCTCGTGCGGCTTCATACAGTGCTATAATTTCTGAGTGGTTTGTCGAAGTCGTTACGAGACTTTGCTTGGACGATTTCTAGGAAATTGCAGTTCCACCACACAGGAATACATAGCCTATTTGTGACCTTGCGGTATGCGAGTCAGATAAGTACCCAGCATCTGCATAGCTAATCAAGTTCAGATCTTGATTCTTTCTGTAGAACAATCCAAGGTCCTTACTTCCTTGAAGGTATCGGAGTTGTCCTTTATGCCCTGCCAATGCGTTTTGGTAGGTTCTGCACTGTACCTTGCTAACAGGTTCACGGCAAATGCAATGTCTGGTCTAGTGCAGTTTGCTAAATACATGAGTGCTCCCACTGCACTCAAGTATGAGAATACCACTCCCAGGACTTCCTCCCCCTCTTCCCTAGGTCGGAAAGGATCTTTTTCTTGCTGTAAAGACCTCCCGATCATCGGTACTTTCGATGGGTATGCCTTCTCAAAGCCAAACCTTTCAACACCTTCTGGATGTAGGTCGATTGATGTACCAAGATTCTTTCAGGGACATACTCATAAATACACAAGCACAGTCTTCATTGTTCATATAGCCTTTCTTGCAGATAAAGTCGCTTAAACGATTATACCACATTCTTCCAGATTGCTTCAGTCCATACAGTGACTTTCTGAGTTTCACACTGTACAGATTTCTATTTGCTCTGTCTTGGTTCAGGAGAGGGATTCCTTCAGGGACTTTCATATATATCTCTGAATCCAAGTTACCATAAAGGTATGCAGTCACCACATCCATCAATTTCATTTCTAAATTCAAGTTCACTGCCATTGAGATCAAATATCTAAAGGTAATTCCACTCATGACTGGGGAGTAGGTTTCTTCATAATCAACTCCAAGATGTTGAGTGAAACCTTATGCTATCAGCCTTGCTTCGTATCTCACTACTTCGTTTCTTTCATTTCTCTTTCGAACAAATACCCACTTGTGCCCTATAGGGTGCACATGAGGTGTACAGCATACAGGCCCAAACACATCTCTTTTGTTCAGAGATTGCAATTCTGTTTCTATTGCCTTCTTCCAATCTTCCCAATCTAATCTTTTCTTACATTCAGCGAGCGATGCAGGCTCGGGATTATGATCAATGATTGAGGCAATTTTCTTTACAAAGTAGATATCGATATTGGTTGTTGTCCTGTTCATGGACTCTCCCGTGTGCACATAATTTATAGCTATTTCTTCATAAGTTGCTACTTCTGGAGCGATTGCTTCTTCTGGAGCTTCTCCCTGCACATCACTTCTTCCAATTGCAGTGGCAAGTCCGTTTAGTTTTTCGGCTCTGATGTGTGCGCACACATCCATGCCGACTTCTTCTTCCCTAGAGATATTCAGATCTGGTATACCCTTTTCTGAAGGTGTCATACTTGTGCCAGGTCTTAACTGGCTCCCCTTCTCATTCTAGGGGATTTCAGTGATCGGCTATGATAAGTCCTTCTTATTTTAACTGGCTCCCCTTCTCATTCTAGGGGATTTCAGTGATCGGCTGTGATCAGTGACCGGGCGACCCCAATTACTTTGGATTCGAGGAGTCGAAGTTCTCGTCCTTTTATTCTGAGGCCTTTGGATGGGATTAGGGATACCTTCAATTTTCTTTGGTATTTCAACCCTCTCCGGTGCATTGCGTACAGGCACATGCGACTTAGTCACTCTCTTCAAATCACTAAAGTGATCGGGCAGTTGGTTTGGTAATGCTTGCAAGTCAATGATCTTCTGGACCTCTTTCTTTGTTTCACTAGTGCGCGGGTCATGTGCATGAATTCCTGTTGTTTCCCACGTAATTTTCCGATATTTTTCATCAAGGGGTTGATTTCCTCCCTCTAATGTTGGGAAATTATCCTCATAAAAATGCAATCATCGAAGTGGGCGGTATGCAAATCTCCCGACATGGGTTCCAAATACCTGATTATGGATACAGTCTTATAACCAACGTATATCCTAGTCTTGCGGAGAGGGCCCATTGCAGTATGCTGCGGAGGGGGTATAGGTACATAAACCTTGCAACCAAACCTCCTGAGATGAGAGATTTTCGGTGGTGACCCTTGCGCTAGTTGCATAGGTGAATGGATGTTGTAGGCCGATGGTCTAAAGTTGATGAGATTCGCTGCATGTAGGACTGCGTGTCCCCAACATGTAGCTGGCAAATTACAATTATGCAAAAAGGGGTCGAACAATAAATTTAATACACTTGATTAAAGCCTCTGCTAAACCATTCGGGGTATGGACATGCGGTACCGAGTGCCCAACTGCAATCCCTATCGCCATGCAATAATCATCAAATGCGTTTGAAGTAAATTCTCCGGCGTTGTCCATTCTAATGGACTTGATGTGATGATCAGGGAACACATTTCTGATACGAATGATCTGCGAGATCAATTTTACGAAAGTATGGTTTCTTGTGGACAACAGACCCACATATGACCACTTCGAGGAAGTAGCAATGAGCACCATGAAATACTTAAATGACCCTGAGATAGGCTGAATGGGACCACAAATGTCTCCCTAGATGCATTCCAGGAATGCAGGGACTTCATCCTTCTCTTTAAGAGTGGATGGTCTAGTAATTAATTTCCAGTGGCACATGCATGGCACACAAAATCTTCATGATTCGGGAAATTCTTTATATTAATATTATACCCTTGGGAATTGTTGATTATATTTCTCATCATCCTAAGACCTGGGTGGCTTAATCTGTCATGCTAGAGATAGAATAGTTTAAAGCTTCCAAATATTGTCTTTAGGACAGTGTAGGCTGCAGGTGCATTGATGTTGGTATAATATAGTCCAGTTTCTAGTGAAGGAAGTTTTTCTAATACCCTTTTGCCATTCTCTTCACGCTTGGTGATGAGCAGGTATTCCTTACCGTACTCTTTAGTCTCAACGTGGAAACCATTGGCGCGGATATCCTTAAAACTTAGGAGAGTTCTAGTCGATTCTGGGTACAATAAGGCTTCAATGACCAAAGTTGTGCCCATTGGAAGTATAATTGTGGCTCTTCCGGAACCAATTATACATGCATCACTTTCGGCGATTGTCGTAAGGCTGCCAGTGCTCTTACGAATTGACTAAAAATACTTAGTCTCTTTTAAGATGGTATTCGTTGTGCCGCTGTCGGCAAGGCACACTTCCTCCATAGGGCGCCACATGTGTTCTAATATAAGGTATTTTATTAACATGTATTAGAAGGCATTCAACACATAAATAAAATACACTAATATCAGAACATATCATGCCATCATAAACTGAATAAATGAATGAATTATTCCAAAACCATGCAACCATCACGAGAAATCAAAACTAAAGTACCATCCATGCAAGTTCTAACTTGTTCTTTTAACACAAAATAAATGACAATTAAAGTCTTATGCATTCTGTGCATCAGATTGAATCAACTAGAAAATCAGAGACATCTTTGGCTATCTTCTCAGGAGTGATCTTCTCTTCGAGAGAGATCATGGTAGTGGCTGCCTCTAGGTCGTAAGAGGGTGCTGTTGCCGGGATGGGCTCAACCTCCATCAACTCAGGTAGCTGCTCAAGATGCTCCCCCTCAACTGCTACAAAGTGGGCTTCAGGCTACCCTTTGCCATCCTTCTTCTTCTGGGCTTGGTGGGCATCAATGACATGCTGCGATTCTTTGCAATTTCGCGACCAATGCCTCCACTTACCACACTTGTAGCAACCTTGGTTTTGCTAGCCATAGGTCTTGCCACTCTTCTTAGCCTTTTTGTCACTTGGAGCATCTGACTTGCCTTTCTGGGTAACGACCTTACCCTTCTTCCCCCTTCTCTTCATCAAGGGCTTTCGCACCTTGTAGCTCCCAGCGTTGGCCTCCCGGCCAGCGGAGCTCCTCGGTGGTTGAGTGACGTAATTCTTACGGAGAAGTTCATCTTGAGCCTCCGCAACCTGCATCATATCAATCAATTCGACGTACTCCTTATAGCTGTCTTGACAATAGTTGCTGGCGGATTGAACAACATTGGGGTGAAAGGTGGACAGGTCTTCTCGATCTTCTGCTCATCTGTGATCTGCTTGTCACAGAGTTGAAGATTGGTACAAATCCTGTGCAAGGCAGAATTGTACTCTCCGACCATCTTAAAGTCGGCAAACCTTAGTCTGATCCACTCCTACTCTGCTTGAGGAAGAATGGTGTACTTTAGCCTCTCAAACCGCCTCTTGAGTGCGGTCCAGAGTGCTAGCGCGCTTTTCTCTACCATATACTCATTCTTGAGAGTGAGGCAGAGGTGGTGCCTAAGAAAATGAAGTGCCTGATCATTCTCTTCAGGCGTGGGTTGGGCGTCATGCAGTCCGCCAATCCCGATAGCCACGCGGAGCTTCTTGGCTCCAAGCACTATCTCGACATCGGATGCCCATGTCAGATAGTTTGGCCATGTTGGGCCAGCTCCTCGAACTCCCGATTCATGATGCCAGTCGTCTACATGTGTATGAACGGAATAAATATGTTTACTACTGGTAAACATGCATGAAATAATTTACTACGAGTAAAGAAATGGTACAAAAGGTTCTCGCAATGTTTCATAATTTTCTATGCATTTTCTATAATTTTTTTACTGCTAATTTCAGTGATTAAAAGCAATTTAAATAATTACAATTAACCAAAACAGTAAATAAATGTAGAGAATACAGAAAATAATAATGGTAGAAATAAATAAGCTTCAAATGCTAAAATTAATTCAAAATTCGGATTCCCGAGGTCGTTTTATTCTAGAATATGGATTTTCAACAATTCTGCAATTCCAGAGGGTTTCTACGCAAATATTCAGTTCAGAGAAAAATTTGTGCAATTTTCTAATTTATCGAGGGGTTTTCTGCAAAAATTCTAGACCCGCTCGTAAATTTGAGGACTTATTCATAATTTTCGGAATTACCGAGGCCTCTTTACAAAAATCGGGACCTATATGCAAGTTTAAAGGCCTTTCGGTAATTTCTAGAACTCGAGGGGGCGTTTTGCAAAATTCTCGGTTGCCCCTTCCCTCGGCCGTTTCTTTTTTTGGCCCATTATTTCTTGGCCCAACGGCCTGCTCGACCTAGCGGCCCACCCGGCTGGCTATGCCTCACGGGTAGGGTTTCCACAGCCCCTTCTCTTCGTGGCGGCGGCGGGTGACCATGGGTGAGGCTGGTGCGCCGGCGCGCGACCGTGGGCGAGACCGGTGCGGCACGGCCGCCGAAGCCGGCGCGCATGCGGGCACGGGCGGCGCGGCGAGGTCGATGCGGCGGCGGCGATCGTGGGTGAGCCGGTGCGGCACGGCGGTGGAAGCCGGGCGCATGCGGCGCGGGCGGCGCGGCAAGGCGGTGCGGTGGCGGCGGCCGTGGCGGGCGGTGCGGCACAGTGGCCGGCCGGTGCATGCGAGCGCGAACCGAGCTGCGGCGGCGTAGTGGCGTCGGCGTGCTCATGGATGCGAGTGTCGGCCGGGGCGACATCGCCATAAGCGAGTAAGCGAGAGCGGTTCGAGGCGGCATGCACAAAAGCGGGCCGGGCGCATGCGGCGCACGTCGTGCGCGCGGGGCTGAGACGGATATGCGACCACTCCAAGCTAGAAGCTTAAGAAGATAATCTTGGTCAACTAAAACTCCCCCTGAGTTTATGCCTAGTGCAATGGAAAGCAGTCTCATGAGAAATGATTAGTGAGATCAGTTCTTTCGCACAAAAAGATCTTTTTGCTTTTGCTGAATTTAGTTCAAGAACAAGAAGTTAATAATAACTCATGCTTCATAAAAGAACTAGCATAGCTCAATCTAAAGCTCAATAACGATTCAAGACTCAACTCAGCCTATTTGACACGGCATGAATAATAAAAGAATAACTAAAGACAGACTAGAATCAAGAGCTAACATGACATGATTTAATTTAAGTTGTACATTTTTAATCAACTTATCATGGCAAAGACTAGGCTACACATATAAAGTCATGATAAATCTAGCAAGTAAGCATAGATCATGGTAAGATGTAATGCATTGTAAACATGTCATAAAAGAATAATAATCAAGGCTCCATGTAGTTATATTACAATGCTGAATAACATGAAAATGCAAGAGAATCCAGCTCCTCCTCAACATGAGGTGCACTTTTAGTTCATGTTAAGTTATGTCAACATTAAGATCTAGAAACTCCCAAATGAACTCCCCTTGAACCAAAGCAAAAAGAAAGAGAAGCTGGCAAGAAAAACAGAAAAAGCAGTTCTTAAAGCATGGATAAGATATAGAGGATATATGACTCAGACTAACTCTCATCTACCCCATATGACACTAGGACTATTAGCTGATCTTCTAACATACTAAGGAGTAAACACGTTCCCTGTCTACCCAAGGGTAGCCCAACCCTTGCTAGAACCTATAAGAAGTGAGTAAACTCAACCTAGTGAAAAGATAGACAGCTAATAAGCAGCATCCTAGATCACAAGATTAGAGAAAGAAATCTAAGCAACTGGACAAAAGAAACACTCTAATCTATACTAGAAGGACTAACCCGAATGCACCCTTATGCAACAAAGAGAGACAGAAGAATGTAAATAAGATAAAATATAAAGCACAAAGCTCCCCCTCACAATAGTCCATAAGGACAGACCACCCCAAACTCTCCCCGCAAGGCTGAAAACCTAGAGCTATCCAAAGACTTGGTAAAGATATCAGCCAACATGTGATCACTCTCCACAAACTGGAGCACTATATCACCCTTCTCCACATGGTCTCTAAGGAAGTGATATCTGATATCAATGTGCTTGGTCCGAGAGTGCTGCACTGGGTTCTTGGCAATGTTAATAGCAGAAGTGTTATCACAAAAGAGTGGAACACTGTCTACCGCTAACCCAAAGTCTCGCAAGGTCGAGACCATCCAGAGCACCTGACTGTAGCAACTAGTGGCAGCAACGTACTCAGCCTCTACGGTGGACTGTGCAACACCGGACTGCTTCCTAGAAGACCAAGAAACAAGAGAAGTGTCAATGAATTGGTAGGTGCCAGAAGTGCTCTTCCTATCTATCCTACAGCCAGCAAAGTCTACATCCGAGTAGGCTCTGAGGGAAAGACAGGATGAGGAAGAGTACCAGATACCATAGTCAATGGTAGCTGGAAGGTACCGAAAGATGCGCTTCACCGCCTGGCGATGAGATACGCGAGGCGAAGCCTGAAATCGGGCACACAGACACACGGAGAAGTGTATGTCCGGTTTAGAGGCCGTGAGGCATAAGAGAGAGCCAATCATGCTTTTGTACTTGTTGTGGTTACAGACCAAACAGAGAGAGAGATGGTACTGGAGAGTGTGAAGAGTGGAGTGAGTGTTCTCCCTCCTCCCTCTCCATACCTTGGGTATATATATTCATATGGGAAATGCTTTTACAATTGTGCCCTTACAACTGTATATCCCCCTTAGGGGTATTTAGGTCATTACAGGTGTTCCATTCTAGTCTTTGTATCCTTCTAACAGCTGCCGGGTTTAGGTGGGGGCCACCCCTACAACAGGAGCCTCTCATGGTGAAGGGCTTCACAGGGCCGAAGCCATGTTGCCGAGTCCTTTGGCCCCCTCCGTCCCTGCGGCCTGTGAACTCCTTGCCTTTCGCGGGATATGGGCTAGGCGAGCGGAGCCGGCGCCCAAGTCGGGGTATAGGCGCGCGCGCGCTCCGTACCTCACCCTTCGAACGGGGGGCAGCAAAGCTGGCGCCTAAGTCGATGTAGAGGCGCGTGCGCTCCGTCCCTCACCCTCCGAACGGGTGGCAGCGAAGCCGGCGCCTAAGTCGAAGTAGAGGCGCGCGCGCTCCGTCCCTCACCCTCCGAACGGGGTGCAGCGAAGTCGGCGCCTAAGTCGAAGTAGCGGCGCGCGCGCTCCGTCCCTCACCCTCGAGCGGGTGGCGCGGCCGGCGCCTAAGTCGGTAGAGGCGCGCGCTCGTCCCTCACCCTCGAGCGGGGCGCGGCCGGCGCCTAAGTCGGCGAAATGCGCGCGCGCGCTCCGTCCCTCACCCTACGAGCGGCGGCGGCGCGGCGCGCCTAAGTCGGCGAAGCGGCGCGCGCGCTCCGTCCCTCACCCTCCGAATGGGTGGCGCGAAGCCGGCGCCTAAGTCGGCGAGGCGCGCGCTCGCCCTCACCCTCGAGCGGGTGGCGCGGCCGCGCCTAAGTCGAAGTAGCGGCGCGCGCGGTCGTACACTCTGAGTGCGGTGTCGCCCGGTGGTGCGGTAGTGCGCTTTTAATAGCAGCTTGAACTGTGCCGACGCCTGACTTGTCAGGGGGGGGGGCAGACTGCCATGTCGTGCAGTCGTCCTCCCCATGGGTGAGGCACGCGGCGACGTGCGATTGGCGCGTCGTGGGATGTGAGCAGTCGTGTACCACGGTCGTACCATTGGAAGGTGAACCGCCTGACATCCCCCGTGCATGCCTCCGTCGATTGGTATGCCGCGAATCGACGCCCCTTCATACTGGCGGCTCCTCGTCTGGTAAGGCTGGGTATAAATAGGCTGGTGCTGGGGACTGCTCGCTGGGCATCCCTTGTTATGCACCCCGCACCTGTTCATGGTTAGCTTCTCACCTGTAGGGCAAACTTTTGTTGAACAAAAGTATGTCCTATTTGTGGGAATATGTCACGGCAAAATATAAAAATGGCAGGGCCCGACCTGCTCTCGTATACAGAAATGAAGACCTTCGCACGGTCCGATTGTGCGAACGAGGACATGTCGATGTGGTGACTTCATTTCTGTGTACGATAGCAGGTCTGGGCCTGCCGCAAGTTAACCTGTGCGCCGCACTTGTTGCCCCCGCGCCGTATTCCCGCAGCTGACAGCAAGGTTTGCCTTGTTCTTCCTAACAGACCATCTACAGTTGGCGCTTTTTGGGGGGCCTATCCGCACCGCTTGGGAGGAACGTTGGTGCGCTGTAGGTGGCCTGTTAAGGAAGACCGAGGCAGGCTTTGCGGGATGTGAAGTTGTTCGCGTAGACTTTTTGCCATCGGAGCGGCTGCCGGATCCTTTTCCCCCGGAGGCAGGGACCACGCCGAAGTTGCCATCCGGTCGAGGTCAAGGCGCACTCTCACGCCCTGCCAAGAGACGGGCTGCCGCGTGGGTGGTGCACGTGGCATCTTGCCATTGGTACAGGACGAGGTGGCAGGGGTTGCGTGACCGCGGCTGCCTGCATTGACTGCCCCTAGTTGGGCGGTTGCGGGGAATCGCGCGGGGCGTGCTTTGCGCCTCGGGGGTCGGGTCCGGCACACGGACCATCGCGACGCTTCGGGGGTAGCCCTGGGGGCGAGGTGGCTTAAGACAACCCTGTTGGCCGCCTCGTTGTGCTTCTGTGCGCTCTTTTCGCTTGCATCGCTATTTACGCCCCATCTTCGATCCTCCACCGCCGTAGTTCCCTCTGCCGTGAGAGGTGATGGCGTCCGGCGACAATCCTGGCGCAGCGACGAGCGGTGACGGTGCTCGCCGGCGGCCAACTCGCCTGGAGGTGAAGTACTCGCTCAGCGAGCGGGATCCGGCGGTGGCGAGCAAGCGATGGCTGGCGGCGGAAAAGGGGGGCTCGCTTTCCGGCGTGCTGGGTCGCTCGCTTGTGACCGAGAAGACGATCGAAGGGTTGCTGCGCGCCGGGAAGCTGTCCGACCGGCAGGCGGTGCGATTGCCTTCCCCCGACGAGATGGAGCCGCATCCTGGGCCGTCGGAGGCGGTTGTCTTCGTAGCCATTTTGGACGCGGGGCTCCGCATCCCGGCGGCTGCACTTGTGGGTGACGTACTGCGGACGTTTGGGCTGGAGCTGGCGCAACTGACTCCGAACGCCCTGGTGCGGCTTGCCGTGTATAGCTGGGCCTTGCGCTCAGGAGCATGCTGGCCCAGCGTCTCGCTTTTTGCGTACCTGCATGAGGCGTGCTGCCAACCCAAGGATCGGAAGGGAGGGACGTTATCGAACTTCGGCAGCGTCAGCTTCCTTCTCCGAGGATCCTGCGGCAAGCTCTTCCCCGCGAATGCGACTCGCGGGAAGTGGGAGTCTAACTGGATGAAGCGGTGGTTTTACCATCGCGTGGCGAGCGGGAGCGGCCTCGAGTGCACGGGTCGCCCGATCTCGTTCACAGTTTCCCCCGGCCGGTCGCTCGACGAAGAAGATAAGCGAAAGGCCCATCGGCTTGTAGGCATGATTGCCCGCTTCAACATGCGCGACCTCGCCGAAGAGTTCGTCATGTACGGCGTGGCGCCGCTTGCCCAGGATTGGCGCGTCGCCGCTGAGCGGCTTCGCGACGATAATGTTGAACCGGCTGTATGCGTACTGCCGCCGCCCGCCGATCCTTGTAAGCCTTGATCATAAGTCCCCTGTTGTTTGCGCGGAGCGCGTCACACGCTAACCGTTGCTCCGTGTTCTGCTTTGTCATAGCAACCAGCTTGGAGGACGCGGAACAGGCCACGCGTGTGTTCCTTGGGCCGTAATCGCGAGGAGCACGGCGGCGCGAGGCGCGATTGCGGCAACGGGCTAGGGCGGATAAACCGCGTGTGCGAGGCCCTGGGCCTTGCCGTACCGGACCGGGCTCCTCCGGCCTCGCAGCCTCATGACGACGGCGGCGCCAAGTCGAAGGCACCCTCTCGCAAGAGGGGCCGAGGTGGGGCGTCCGCCGTGCTTGGCATAGCAGCTACCGCCGCTGCTGTCGCTGGTGCGGCTGATGCGCAGTCAGATTCGGCAAAGTATGCCGATTCTGGCTTGGAGGGGAGGGACGCCGGAGGCAGCCATGACGGGGGAAGCTCATCGCCGGCGGCCGTCGTGGAGGTGGAGTCCGTGGCGACCGGAGGTGCTGGGGGCGGGCCTCCGAACGTGGTTGCTTCATCGTCGGAGGCACGCCCTTCGACCACGATTGCCGTGGCTACGGAGGCGCAACCGCTGGTCGCGGCCCTGGCGACGCGGGGGGCGCCGCCTGTGGGCATGGTGTCGAAGGTGCCTCCTCCGACCGTTGGAGGTCCCGGCGCAGATGCACGAGCACGGGTTCCTCCGTTACCCGACCGTGGCGGAGCCGTCGCCGACCGGGCCGGCGAAGCGGCCGTGCCTGCGCCCCGGGATCCACCGGACATCGAGGGGTTTCACGGTGGTGACAGGGATCGGAAGCCTGCGGAGGGCGGGTACGGGCGGCGGGGTTCCTTTGACGCGCTCGCCGACCGCTTCTCGGGCGACACCGTCTCCGGCACGGGAGCAATTGGTGCTGGACTCGAGCGCCCAGACGCCTGCTCGTGAGACGATTGTCTCGTCGGAGGATGGCGTTGGAGCCGCCTCCTCCGGCGCTAGGGGGGGTAGGCCCCCGGAGTCCTCCGCCCGCCGTGGAAGGTAAAACTGCGCCGCTTACCTTGTGTTGTTCATAGTACCCTACCGTGCCCTTAGTTGCGTATGCTCGAGCAGCATCACTTATCCCGGAGGAGTCTCCGTCGGAGCATGGGGGGCCTGGTGCGGCGCGCCCGGGCCCGGCGGACTTCGTCCCCCCGTCGGATGCGCTAGAGGCGTGGCGCAGGATTGCTAAAGACGCAGCCGCCAGCGTCGGTCAGCGGGCGCTGCAGACCCACGGGGCAGTGTGGCTCGGGGACGCCTTGGAGGTGTCGGGCGTAAGGGTACGTACTTTATGCGCTCATGCTTGACCGTGCGTAGCCTGCTGACCGTCTTGCCTTGCAGACGCTCGTGTTGGGGCAAGCGTTGCGGACAGCCGTCCTTCGGGAGCACGGGGCGCTCGAAGACAGGCTGCGAGCCGCCGAGGACGGGCTGCGCGAAGCCGCCCAGACCTGCTCGGCGAAAGACGCTCGCATCCGGCAGCTGGAGGCGGAGTGCGCCGAGGCGAAGACGCGCGCCGAGGGGCTTGCCGCGTCGGTGCGGGAGTCGGCCGCGGGGGCGGCTCGGGCGGAGTTCGCCAAGGAGCAAGAGGGGCTTCTGCAGCAGGTCGCTTCGCTAGAAAGGGAAAAAGGCGAGCTTGCCCTGACCTGGCGGAGCGCGAGAAGACCCTCGGCGAGGCCTCGATGAGGGCCTGGGATGCTATGCTGGCGCTGGAGGGCCATCTCGAGGGGCTCATGGCGAAAGTACCGGACCACGCCTTCGGCCCCGAAGAGCTACTGCGGACCCTTCGCTGGAGCAGCGACGCTACCGACGCCGCGCGCTCCGCCGCAGCATCCTTTGGCGACCACTGCGCATTTGTGGCGTCGTGCCTGGTGTGTGCCTTACTTCGGCATCGCGGCTGCGCGCACGTCGCCGGACTGGAGGACCCCCGGCTGGAGATGCCCGCCGGGGTCGGGGTGATGTCTGGTGAGGTCCGCGCCGTGCGCGGCGCCGTCGGATGCTTCTACGAGCGAATCTGGGACTATGTTGGGCCGGGCATGACGCAGGTCGAGCTCGAGTCGCTTCACGGGAGGCGGCGTCGGCGGTTTCTGGGCGAGATCCCACGGCGCGGCGAGGGCGGCGGGGCCTCCAAGATGCGGGGCTCACGGTGCGGCGAGGGTTGGTTGTGAGCATGTTGTAATCTCCGCCCTTATAGTGAATAAAGCGTCTGCTTGCTTGACAAGCTGACCATTTGACTTATCCCAAACAGCTTCCGGGCTGGGGGCGGTTGCTCGCATCCGGCCTTGCAACCCGGCGACGCCTTCGACGGTGGCGGAGGACCGAGGAGTCACTGAACTTCTGGGCCGGCCGACCTTCCTCGGGCAAGGCCTCATCTTCGGCGCGCGTGAAGGATGAGCCCGCCGAGTAGTTATATAGGACTGATGTTAGCGGGCCTCCACCCCTTGTATGCTTCTCCCGATACGTAAGATGCTCGTTGTATGAGTGGAGACGGGCTGTGCTTTACAAGGCGAGCCATAGCACCGACCCGTTGCAAAGTCCGTAAACCGGCGCTTCGCTCTTTTTATAGTCCGTAGACTGGCGTGTGCGGAGGCAGACCTCGGCGCTTCGCCTTTTTATAGTCCGTGGCGGCGTGTGCGGAGCGCGACCTCGGCGCCGCCTTTTATAGTCCGTGGCGGCGTGTGCGGAGGCGAACCTCGGCGCCGCCTTTTATAGTCCGTGGCGGCGTGTGCGGAGGCAGACCTCGGCGCTTCGCCTTTTTATACTCCGTAGAGTGCGTGGGATCAACGTCCACGTCTTATTTATACTCCGGGGAGTACGCGTAGGGACGGGGTCCCTGTCGTGCGCGGAGTTCGCGTCTTGTTTAGACTCCGTAGAGTGCGCAGGGAGAACATCCGCGTCTTATTTATAGTCCGTGGACTCGCGCGTGCGGGCGGGCTCAATGCTACGTCTTGTTTAGAGTCCGTAGATCGGTGCGTGCGGGCGGGCTCAACGCTACGTCTTATTTAGAGTCCGTGGCCCGGTGCGTGCGGGCGGGCTCAACGCTACGTCTTATTTATACTCCGTGAGTGCGTGCGGGCGTCCCCGCACGCTTTTGGTTTATCTCAGCCCGTCACCCTTTGGCTCGGGCGAGTGCACACGCGACGTCGTCTTGATTTATACTCGGACCCGTACCCGAGCTACGGCGAGTGCACACGCAGCGAACGCGTCGTCTTTGGTTTATACTCGAGACCCGCGATTCGAGCTACGGCGAGTGCACCGCGCGAGCGTCGTCTTTGGTTTATACTCGCACCCGCACTCGAGCTACGGCGAGTGCACACGCGAGCGTCGTCTTTGGTTTATACTCGAGACCCGCGATTCGAGCTACGGCGAGTGCACACGCGAACGTGCGTCTTTGGTTTATACTCAGACCGCACCCGAGCTACGGCGGTGCACACGCGAGCGTCGTCTTTGGTTTATACTGCACCCGCGATTCGAGCTACGGCGAGTGCACACGCGAACGTGCGTCTTTGGTTTATACTCAGACCCGTACCCCAGGCTACGGCGAGTGCACACGCGAACGTGCGTCTTTGGTTTATACTCAGAAAAAGACGGGCCACAAACGGTGATCTTTACTGTATCCCCGTTTGCGCGGGTACGCAATTTACACTTTTTTAACGAAGATACTAACCATTGTGGTCCTGGCGCGGCCGAAGCCTCTAGTGGCTGGGCCATCCGCGAAGCCTACCGTGCCGCCTTCGTGCAACGCTGGCGGCCCCCGCCCAGCGGCGCCAATTCTACGGTTGTTTGCCACGGCGGGGGTACCTGGAGCCGTGCTCGATGCGCCGGGCCATGTCTTGGTCGCCGCGGATGGTAATGATGGCCTTCGGCCCTGGGAGCTTCAAACATAGATAGCCGTGATGCGGCATTGCTCCGAAGGAGTTGATGAGTGGACGTCCAAGTATGGCGTTGTAGGGGTACAGAAGGTCGACGACGTCAAACGTGATATCCTCGGTCCTGACGTTGTCGTCCTGGCCGAAGGAGACCGGAAGGCATGTCTGGCCGAGAGCCTGCAGGGGTTGCCCTCCGAAGCCCTGTAGCGGAATTCCTGGTGGGCCGAGGCGGCTTCGGGGGATTCCCATCTGGTCGAAGGCTGTTGCGAACAATATGTTTGCGGAGCTGCCGCCGTCCACCAAGGCGCGACCCACGTCGCATCCGGCTACGATAACCCGGATGATGAGGGGGTCCTGGTGGGGAAGATCGACACCCTGGGCGTCGGTGGGTGTAAACGTAATCTCGTGCCGCGCCCAGTCCGGCGGCGCCTGCGCTGGGTATGCGGCCACATGGTATAGCCTCCGCACATAAGCCTTCTGCTGACGAGCCGAGGCGAACCGCAAGGAGGACCCTCCGGAGATGACATTGATGACTCTACGCTGGGCCGCTTCCGGAGCCGGCAGCTGTAGGAGGCCCTCTCGAGGCTGCTGCACATGAGCCTGAACTCGCGGAGGGCCGTCGTAAGGCTGTATCCCTTGTGCGTGGATCTGCGCGGGGGCTTCGTATGGGTGGACATGGGCCACCGCAGGCTGTCGTGTCTCCGTGTTCCTATCCCTGGCGACACTTTGGCGGAGCACCGCGATCGAAGTGCACGCACGCGTCTCGTGGGTGCCGCGGCCGTGGACCTCGCACCATAGCCCCGGTACTGGTCGTCATACTCTCCTCGTCCTCTATCGTCACGGCCCCGGCCGCGGCCGCGTCCTCGGCCTCGCCGTCCCCGACCGCCGCGAGTGGCGAAGGTGTTGTCTTCGGAACCGCCTTCGATGTCGAGGACTTGCCGGCCCCGGCGCGACCTTGGCTGTCCGCGCTTGGACCCATCGTACGGCTCCTTATGTGGGGCGCTTCTGTGCTCAGGAGGGTCCCTCGATGACTCCATCTTGCGCTTCCCGCTCGAGGGGTCGTGTTTTCGTGAGGCTTCGGCCTTAGCCGAGCCTCCGGCCTGGTTGGAATCGGAGTCGTCGCCCTGTCGCCGCCGCGCGTCTTCTTCTGCCCTGGCGTACTCCTCCATCTTGTCAAAGAGCTTTGCCACCGTCTTGATTGGCTTCCGCGCGTTGTACTCGGCCAGTGGGCCTGGGCGGAGGCCTTGTATGGCTGCGCTAACAACGGTGGTTTCGTTGACATCTTTGACCTGGCAGCGTATCTTCGCGAAGCGCTTGAAGTAGCTCCGGAGCTTCTCTGCGGGCCTCTGCTTGACGGCGAAAAGCTGGTCCGCGTCGACTCGCTCAACGTAATTTCCTTGGAAATTATTGTGAAGGCGATCGCGGAGCTGCTCCCACGCGTAGACGGAATGTGGCTCTATGGTGAAGAACCAGGACAGCGCCACTCCTTGCAACGCGAGGGGGAGCCCCTTCGCCTTCGTGGTATCGTCTCCGCCCGCGGCCTCGATCGCGGTTTCGTACACGCGCACGAACTCGCGGGGGTCCGTGTCGCCTTTGTATGGTTCGATGACGGTGGGGAACTTGAAGTCTTCGGGCCACTCCGCCTGCTGCAGCCCTGCCAAGAGCGGAGATTCTGGATCGACGCGCCGCAGCGGCGCACGGCTCGACGTGGGGGCGTCGCGGTATGCGCTCTCTCGGGGTGGGCTCGGCGCGGTGCCGCGCGCCTGCTGGCTCCGAGCCTCTTGTATGTCCCTGACAGCTCCGCGGAGGTCCCCCAGCTCCCGCTGGAATGCGTTGAGGGCCGCCAGCAGGACGCTCTCTGCCGTAGGTGCCATGGGGGCCGCCGGTGCGCTCGGCGGGCGAGTCGGTGCGGGGATGATTGCCTCATGGGGTCCCGAGCTGCCGGCTGCTCCACCATGGCTCCCCTCGGCTACCGGATCCGCCCTTGCTGCGGCAAAAGTGGGGGGAGAAACCGTCGCAGCTCCGATGGCGGGCTGGTCGTCATTGTTCGGCTCCCGCGGCGGGGTCGGTCGTCGTTGTTGCGGCTCCCGCGGCGGGGTCGGTCGTCGTTGTTTCGGTCGTCGTTGCGGCTCTCGTGGCGAGGTCGGTCGTCGTTGCGGCTCCCGTGGCGGGGTCGGTCGTCGTTGCGGCTCCCGTGGCGGGGTCGGTCGTCGTTGTTGCGGGGGTGCCGGCGCGTGCGTCCGCCGCCGCCAACGCCGAAGCCCTGGTGCTCACGCGCTGCTCCGACCCGACCGCCTTCTTTTGCTTCGCCGCCGTTGCTGAAGCTTTTTTCGGTGCCATCTTCAACCTTCAGGCTTGTCTTCGTCCTCCCCACGGACGGCGCCAACTGTTGTGGTTACAGACCAAACAGAGAGAGAGATGGTAGTGGAGAGTGTGAAGAGTGGAGTGAGTGTTCTCCCTCCTCCCTCTCCATACCTTGGGTATATATATTCATATGGGAAATGCTTTTACAATTGTGCCCTTACAACTGTATATCCCCCTTAGGGGTATTTAGGTCATTACAGGTGTTCCATTCTAGTCTTTGTATCCTTCTAACAGGCCTGCCGGGTTTAGGTGGGGGCCACCCCTACAACAGTACTCTTTTTGATCAACCGGCTTGCCATCCTCATCTGGATCAAGTGAAGTTGTTGATGCCATTGGAGTTGACACCGGCTTGTCATCACTCATGTCAAAGCATCTCAGGAGGTCTCGTGTGTACTTGCCTTGATGCAAGAAGGTATCCTCCCGAGTCTGCTTGATCTGGAATCCAAGAAAGAAGCTCAACTCGCCCATCATGCTCATCTCAAACTTTGTGCTCATGACATCCGAGAACTGTGAAACAAGAGCAAGAGAGGAGCCACCAAAGATGATATCATCTACATAAATCTGGACGAGTAGAAGGTCATTACCATGCCTGCGAATGAACAAGGTCTTGTCTACTTTACCCACGACTCAACAGATAGGATTTAAGCCTCTTATACCAAGCTCTAGGGGTCTGCTTAAGTCCATACAGGGCTTTGGAAAGCTTGTAGATATGGTTTGGGTATTTGGGGTTCTCGAAACCTGAAGGCTGCCTAACATAGACCTCTTCATCAATAAACCCATTGAGGAAGGCACTCTTGACATCCATCTAGTAAAGCTTGAAGCCCTTAGATGCTACAAATACAAGCAAGATCCTAATGGCCTCTAGCCTAGCTACAGGGGCAAAGGTCTCCTCAAAATCTAAACCCTCAACCTGGGAGAAGCCCTGAGCTACCAATCTAGCCTTATTTCGAATGACTACCCCATCCTCACTCTGCTTGTTTTTGAACACCCACTTGGTACCTATGACATTATGACCTCTCGGGGGCTCAACAAGCGACCAGACCTTGTTTCTCTCAAAGTTCTCTAACTCTTCATGCATAACATTGACCCAAGACTCATCAGAAAGAGCATGACTAACATCCTTGGGCTCAAAAGAGGCAACGAAGGCAGAGTGGAGACAGAAGTGAGACAAGCCAAACTTTGAGCGTGTGACACGCTCAAAGAGATCTCCTATCATCTGCTCTGAAGGATGATGATTTAGGATATGTCGGGGAGGTCCTGGATGAGAGGAAGAAGTGGCCTCTACCTCATGAGCTGACGAGGTAGGAACAGAACCACTAGCTCCAGAAGAAGCAGAAGGAATGGACTGATCTCCTCGAGGTGCGATGGTAGACGCAGGCACCTCAAGGAGAGGAGGAACTGGATCGGGTAGACAACCCTTATCTCCATCCCCTTATCATCTACAAAGATGGTCTCGAACCGCTCTACAAAACCTGAGATGTCGGGCCTAGTTCCTGGACTGGCCTCATCGAAGGTCACCTCACAGGACTCTACCATTTTACTAGACTCGCAGTTCCAGACCCTATACGCCCGCGAAGAAGTCAAGTACCCTAGAAAAATCCCATCACAAGATCGTGACTCGAACTTATCTAGGTTCTCGGACTTCAAGATGAAACACTTACAACCAAACACACGAAAATGAGAGACACTGGGCTTTCGCCCATATCTCAACTCATAAGAAGTGCGATGCAAGTGTGCCCTCATAAAAACTCTATTTGAAACATGGCATGCGATGGCTATCGCCTCAGCCCAAACTTCCTCGGTGTAGAGTACTCATCAAGCATCGTCCTAGCCATCTCGACCAAGATATGGTTCTTTCTCTCCACGACGCCATTTTGCTGGAGGACGTGCGGAGAAGAGAACTAGTGCTCTACACCTGTCTCATCTCAAAACCTCTTAAAGTAGGAATTCTTGAACTCCGTGCCATTGTCACCGTAGATCGCTCGTAAGGCACCCGAGAGCTCAACTAAAAGCCTACTAAAAAGACCCCGAAAATGGGTAAATGTCTCATCCTTCGAGGCTAATAAAAACACCCAAGAATACCTCGAGAAGTCATCGACCACAATAAGAACGTACCACTTCCCTCCTGCTGACTGCACTCTAGCTGGACCAACTATGTCTATGTGGAGCAGCTGTCCTGATGCATCGGTCATAGTCACTGTGATCGGAGGATGAGAAGTGGCAACCATCTTGCCGTGCCGGCAAGGAGCGCAAACTAGATCTTTGACCATCTTGAGTTTTGGCAAACCACGAATGAGATCGTGGCCGCTAACTCGGGTCAAATGGTCAAATCCAATATGACCAAGTCTCCTATGCCAGAAAGTGAGGTCACGGGACTCAGAAGCAACTAAACAATTGAGAGGATCACCAGAAGACTCAACAAAATCAGCATGAAAGATCCTCCCATATCTAGAAATCCCGCAAAGACTCCTCGAAGAATCAAAAATTTTGCAAGCATTTTTCTTAAAGCTCACCTCGAAACCGTCATCGGTATGCTGGGAAACCGAGAGCAAATTGTACTGCAACTTTCTCACTAAGGCAACATCTTTTAAAACAAATGAATCATTAACGCGCATAGTACCTTCAGCGATGACACGTCCAGAAGAGGCACCTCCGAAGGTGATCGTCTCATCACCTGAAGCACGGACTAGGGAAGAGAACTAACGGGAGTCTCCGATCATGTGTCGAGAACAGCCGGAGTCTACAAGCCAAACATCTCCCTTCCCTGCCCGACGAACCTGAGTCAACAAGAGAGGGATGGCTCAATACTGGGATAAATCAAAAGAGATTTTAGCACCCAATACTGAGTCACACGACGAGCAGAATAAGTAGTCACACACGACTGACCTCTGACTACCCTACGCTCTCCGTCGCTCAGAAAGCCAGAAGGTCTATGAGCAGACTTAAAGCTGTTGCTGGGCTTGACTGCTATGGAGGAGCGAGTCGGAGCACAGGCAACATGCTGATCTCGTGGCGAGTAGCTATCTCGACGGGGGGAAACGAGATCTACCCTCAGGATGGCGGATCACGACCAGAGGCAAATCGAGGTCGAAAATTAGAAAACTCAGAAAAGTCAAGTCCTCGATGCTGCCTAAATATGTCAAGCTGATCAATCCTAGACCTCGTGTTGGTCTTAGGTGCACTTAAGGTTTGGGGTTGACCCTGAATACGCCTAAGAGCCTAAACACAGTCTCTTCATGTGATCTTGGCGCGCCTGAAGCATCTCTCGATCATGTGTCCATCCTTCTGATAGAAAGTACAATAAAACTTCGCCTTCTAAGAGGCGAAACAACAGGTGTTACCACCTTACTGTCAGAAATCCCTTGGACAAAGCCCGCAGATTTGAACTCAACCTTTTTGGTTCTAGGCTTGATCTCGATCACACCTGCTACTATAGGTCTGAGAACAACAAGTGGATGCTCCTAACATACTCAAGAAAATCATATCCTAGACCATGATTGAATTTGCAAATCTTAGACTAGTTATGAGAAATGCGATCGAATTCGCTTTGGCTCAGACCTTGAATGATGATGTTCCTTGCCTTAGCATTCACCTCAACATCGGGCATGTTTGCCACATTGATGTTCTCATCGGCAGGAACAACAAAACACGTTTTAACTTTTCGCCAGATCGCATAGCCTTGAGCCTGTATGTACGACTCCATCCTACTCTTCCAGAAGGGATAGTCGATCCCGTCGAAGATAGGGGGATCGGTGGAATACTTATCTGTCGCCATGGCTCACAGACCGGTTAAGATCTATATGGAAGAGCTAACCAGCTCTGATACCAATTGTAGGATCGGAAATGGCAACAGAGTGGGGGGTGAATAGTGCCTTCAAAAATCGCCCCCAAGTATCCACATTATTTCTTCTTCTCCGATAACTACAGAAGCTATGAAGCAAGAAGTTTGATGCTCACTAGAACTAATGGAGAGAACAGCAAACAGAGAAGAAACCAGGACCGAGAAAACAAACCAGGCTGGTCAAACCGCAGGAGTATAACCGGTTTGACCTCATAAGCTCGGCCGGTCAGACCGCCGGTTCATGCCCGGTCTGACCGCCGGCTGGTCGCCGGTCTGACCGCCGGTCTGCTTGCGGTCTGATCGCCCATGCCAAGGGTTAGCGGTCTGACCGCCGGTGCAAACCCGGTCTGACCGGTGATGAAAGTCCGGTCTGACTGGAACCCAAACCAGCGAAGGCAGACAGCAAAGCAGAAAAACTGAACCTGAACCGAAAAGCCAGCGAGAATAGAAAATACTGCAGACACCCAAGAACTGGGAATCCACGAAAATGTGCTGCTCTTCTCAAGACAAATCATTAGGACTACAAACTAAATAGCATAGAGACCTCATGTTGAAGAAATTGCAGTCAAGGAACAAATGAAGACTGTAAACACTGAATTTGCCCAAGGAGAACAGTAGAAGAGACAAAATGCAAATTGCTCATGATTCTCTAGTCTTCTGCTCATGAATCTCTGAAATACACCAGAGAAGCATCCTCAGACGAGAAAGTATGGAGCTAGAACCACATTTCCCTGGACATCAAGAAGAACCAAGGTTCCCCTGGCTCCAAACCCTAAACACTCTAAAACAGAGGAATGAGGGCGACCACATTCTTGGAGAGAAAACAGCTCTTCACATCTTTGTTCTTGAGAATAACATAGCCAAGGGGCTTTGTGACGATTCTCAGTTCAAAGCAAAAAGATTTTGCAGCAATAGAACAAGGATTTAGCTCAAACACACAGGAAGCAGAGAAGAACATGAAGCAAAAACTAAAGACAGAGCTGATTCAAACGCATAGAGTAAAGCAAGAAAATCATGATAGCTCAAACTCAAGATTTCTCACAAGGAATCAAAGGATGAATGATTACATGGAGTTTAGTTACAGCCTCTCATCCCATCCATGCCATTTTTCATCTTGTGAGCACACACCGAATGGGGAGCAAGAAACCCAACACCTCTCCCTTACATGGGCACACACGCAAGAAGGAAACAGACCACAGCCTCCATCTTATCACCCAGCACTCACACACTCAAATGGAAATTCAAGAAGTGGCAGCCATCTTCCACTTCATGACACACACACACACAAATGGCAGAAGAGGGAACCAGGATAGAGGGAAAACAAGCATGCACCTCCAAACCCTAAACCCTCTCTATTTATAACCTTCACTACCGGGTCTCCAACCCGTTTACTACAGTACTTTACCCATCAGCTTCAACTGAATCCGCTTCCATTTTGCAGCCTTGTGCATTTTATTGAAATGCCCCTACTGCACCTTCCTGGAAGCTTCCTCCTTCCTTGCTGTCGATGCCTCGCAACAACTTCGAGTCCTCGCCGTCTTCGGCATCTCCCGACCGCTTCGACCTCAGCACCGCCCGTGCCTAGTCCGACCATCCATGCCTCACGACGACTAGCCTCAAGGTCATGCAGCCATCACAGACAAGAAAACATCACATAGTACCACTCAAAACAGTATAAACATATATTTGCATTAGAGAAAGTATCAAGCACGAAATAACCAATCAACCGGTCGAAAAGAGGAATAAGCGTCCTAAGCACGTCCGACCGCGTTCGACCAAGTCCAACCGTACTAGACTGCGTCATGCACCGACTTGGTGCGAACCAACCAAATCAAACTCAAACTTTCCAGAACATGAGTCAATTACTCATCACAAACATGGGGACACCTCCACATGGTATCTCTTATTGGTATGTGAGATGCTTATGATGTCTTCGTCAGGGAAGACGAAGGGGAGGGGGATAACTTGCCGTTTGTTGGCAATGATGCCGTTGTTTCCGCCGGCGGCTCTCTGGAAGGCGATGGAGGGGAAGTAGAAGAAGCAGCCGATCTGGTCCTTTGACCTGGACTGGTAGGCCTAGTACCAGCCGGCGGGGATGGAGCGATTGTGTAACATCCTGAAAATTTTAAATTTGAAAATATGAAGTTTCTGAATTATATTTGCAGCATATTTTATTTTGAATTTGGAGTTTATGCTTTACATTGGAAATTTGGTTAAGGTTCCAAAAGTTAAAAGGGTTAAGAAGAAGCAAACATATTTAAATAATAGTGAATTGAAGTTTAAATTGAGAATCTGAAAAGATGATCCATAAAAGATAGGGAGAGAATTGGGTTTAAACCTAAAATTTTGTTTCTGAAAATAAAATGGCATGAATAGCAAGGGGCAAACAAATTACAAAAGGTCAATCAAAACCTATATATATATATATATATATATATATATATATATATATATATATATATATATATATATATATAGCAACTAGACATGAAGGAAATACATATATGGATGCGCAGTTAATTAGGAGCAAAAATATAAAGACATATATATGTGTGCACAAAGGAATAAACATAGCCATAAAATAGCAATATCAAATGAACAATTAGGGAAAAAAAGAAAGAGAGAGAGGGGGGATTAAAGCCAGGCCGGCCGGCCCAGCTCCTCTCCCGCCCTCTGCGCGGGGTGGCCGCACGGCCCATCGAACGCGCTCCCGAGAGGCCGGCCCAACCCCCGTGCGTGCACCTCCTTTTCCCACCAGCCGACCGACCTGCCTGCGCCTCCTTCCTCTCTGGCGCGTGGCCCCGCCTCACCCGCGCGCTCTTTCTCCCTGGCCTGTGGACCCGCGCTCGACACTGTACTTCTTCTTCTCCCGTTCGGACCGGCAGATCTCCGTGTCGGACCAACGGTCGCCGCCCCTTCCCTCTTTTTCTCCCCCACGTTGCCCGGCCCGTCTCCTCATGCGCAAGGCTCGAGCTCTCTGCCACACCACGCGCGGCGCCAGGTGATCATGCCATATCCTTGCGCAGGATCCCCCTGCTCTGCCACTGCCTGCAACCGCCGCTCTCCAATGCGACCGCACGGGCAGCTCCCCGAGGACAGCTCGGCCGCTCTGCTATAAGCACCGCCGAGCCCACCAGCACCCTCCGCACTCCCCCCTCTACTCCCCCACCAAATTAATCGGGTTCTTATGCACCAGAGCTCGCAGGATTTCCGTTCTTTCCCCTCGCCGGCCAAAGCCGCCGCCGCCAGTGCCACTCCCTCCTCGGCGACCTCTAGTTCGATTCTTCGCGTTGGGAGCATCTCCTCAGCCTACCGGAGCTTCCCCCACTCCTGGCCGGCGCCCTCCATCACCTGAGATCCTCTCCCACGGCGACCTCCTTCGCGCCACCGCTCGTGCATGCCGCCGGCCCACCTCGGCCTCCCTCCGACCAAGCCGACTACATAGGTAAGCTTCACTGGTCTTCCTCATGCTTACGCGCTCACCGATTCCCACCCTCCTCCACACCGGTGCCGCCACCCCGCTCCACCTTCGCCGCCGGCCGCTCTCGGTGCCGCCGATCTCTCCTAGCGCCACCCCGGGCCACGGCACCTCCCCCATTAGCCTCCCCACCTCCGGGGGATCGCGTTTTCCCTGTTGCCCCATCCTCCCCGGCCGTCGTCCGCCACCGGCGGAGCCAGCCTGAGCGCCGCCAATGTGCTCTGTTCCGAGCCGACTCCGCACACACACCTCTTAACAAACCCGCTCCCTTCTCATTCGCATGAGGGCAACAGCCCAGCTGGCTAGCCGCACGCGCTTAAAAACCCTCGGGCCTGCGGTCTACAGTTCGAATACAATCGGCTGCACCTTTTCCCACTCTTCTTTTCATTTTGGTTTTTCTTGATTCATTTTAATTAATAAAATCAAGGATAATCTGTTGATAATTTAGAAAAGCCAATAAAATTAATTAGAATGTAGAGGAAGGGTAATAAAGGTTTAACATTGATTATTTACTATATGAGCCACTAATATAGCCTAAACATCTATGTAAGGTCTAATTACCAATTAGAGACATTAATAAAATGTGATTTGTATAATGACCAAATTTAGTGAAGATCCTGATTAAAAATACATTTAGGGCTAAGATTAAGGAAATAAAGTGAATGGTGTGTTACCTACAAAAGCAGGACTTAAAATTTAAAAGATTACTCTTAATTAGAATTAAAAATATGATATACCATATGACATGCAACTGCAAAATAAATCTTGAGGGTAGATTCGATTAAATGATGACTCTAGTAGCTTCATAAAAATTAAAGGATATGCTAGAGCCATCTAAAATGAAATATATATATATATATATATATATATATATATATATATATATATATATATATATATATATATATATATATATATATATATATATATATATATATATATATATATATATATATATATATATATATATATATATATATATATATATATATATATATATATATATATATTTATATTTATATATATTTAAATTAGAAAGTCATGATTTATAAACCCCACCATCAGTACATCGCCGATAGGTAAATCTCAGACGTTGGATTTAGTTAATAATGACAATTGGTGGTTAGATTAACATTTCATATAAAATAACTGTAGAATATAGATAGTTAAACCACTGCAGTAAACGATGCCTAAATTAAAGCAGCCGTTCTCATTTGGTCGATTAATCTTGGAATATGGCTAACACTACCAATAGTTGATTAGAACTGTTAGGGCAAATAAAAGAATCTTAATAAATGAGCTGTCAGGGAAATAATGCTGAACACTGTAACGCATCGACTGACCCTTAGCTTAGAATGCCGGATCAATTACAATTGATGTATAACCCCTAGGTCATAGTTAGTGCTCTTGTGATATACCAACTAGTGCCATTCAAGAAATAACAAGCTAAGATCCTGCATTGATGCATAGGTCTAAACTAACTCGTCGAACTTCCTAAATAAATATAGAAATAATAAAGGAGTTATTAAATAGAAGATCGATCCAGGGTATTCAAAAATTTGGCTATACCTATCCACCCTCAAATCCAAAGCAGAACATTCTTGTGAATATTCCCCATATCATGGAAGTTCATTAAACATCTATGTTGGCAGATTTCCCTCCTTCATCCTTCCCTTTCCTACAACCTCAATTAACTCCGTCAACACTCTACGCCCAAATCAACCTTGTCGCAAACACCCATTAACTTATAATAAAGTTAAATTGAGTCTATTTGGATTCATTTGGACCTTTTGAGTTATTCGCATTTATTTGGATTCAGTCGTTCGTAGCGCAATTAGAAACTGGGAGTCGTGAAGATTCAGTGGATCAAGCGAGATCAAGCTCGAAGTAAAGATAGAAACCCAAAAGCTCAAGAGAAAGCATTGTGTGAGCTCAAGACCGCGGTGAACCGCGCCAGGCGAGTCAATACTTTGATCATGTTGAACCTACATTTTCTGCAAACTATTTTTGTTTAAATTATCAAATTGCATACTGTTACTTTATATGCAAATACATGATAATTTAAGATTCTAGATATATGCCCATTGTTTGTCTTGAATAATATTACACCTCCTTTGGATTACTTGATTATGTGAACCTTGTCGCCCTAGCAAAATTACAATAGTAACTTTTTAAAATAAGTCCGTAATTGATATGCCATGCTTAGTATTGCTTAGGTATTCATGGGCGTGAGAACGCCCAAGCATCACTTTAATCATGAGGAAATTTGGTTGGGCAGTCATGGTGGGAATGACTGGTATCCTTTGATATGGTTATTTTATGTTCCTCAAATCCCAACCTGCTTAATATCTGGGCGGATGGTTTGGGGGCTGGTATGTGGTGCAAAGGAAAGCACAAATTATGGAGTGTGGTAGAACCGCTCAGATACCCCTAAGGACTAAATCTTGTCATGACCTCCTGTGTAAAACCGTACAACCACAAGTCTGCAAAGTGCAACTTGGCTCGGTAAACTTATCGAAATTCCCGGACTCATCTCACTGGTAGTGGATAGAAGTGGACACGCAAGGGCAAGAGAAGGCCTAAGGGACACCGAGTGTAGGGTGAAGTTCCCCAATCGTGCTAGCGCTGAGGGGAGTGTAGCCCGAATAGCGCTAGTAGCCGTGAGGAACATCCCGTGCATAGATGGGACCCACCGCAAGTGGGAGAAGCCCATAAGGTGAGATGACAAAAGGAACTAGATATTTTGAAAAGTCACTGTGATGGTCTGCTCAACCACATGGCTAAGGAATCGTGTGGGGCAACGAGTTGATTATCTCTTGTGGTGAAAGTGTACAAACTCTGCAGAGTCAAAACTATTCGAATAGCCGTGCCCACGGTCAAGGGCGGACATGGGAACTTAACTAGATATAGTTCTATTTCGAAAACTTTGTGGGTGGAAATAGAAATGTGAAGGGCGAAGGACTGCCCTAGTTTTGAATTGTCCTGGGTGTCGTCCCAGTGGTAAGGTAAGCGGCTATAACGCTGAAAGATAAGCATATGGTGCAGATGCCATGTAACGGTGGATGGAAATCTGGATCACTATTACTGTTATTACATTCTTTCCATATATTATGTGGTTGTTCAAAACTGCTAGGTCTCAGGGAACTTTTATGGATTATATTTCAAAACAATGACATTTCGGTTCCTACAAAATCCAATATAGGAAGAAATAAATAGAGCTGTAAGTAAGGAAGATGGTTGTTTATGGTAATCACATAAAGAAGTTGGTGGATTCATTTTGATCATAAAAGGGATAATGATAGTATGGAGTCTAGGAGAATAAATTGGTGGAGCTTAGATGAATGTATAGGCTAGATAGATGAATTAAATGGTTTTTGGGGAATTAGAGAGTGCAAAGGTATTTGCTAGATTATGGTACTGATAAATTAAATTCTTGGGAGATATTGGCGATAATGGAATTAATAGGATTTGATCGAATACTAGATGAGTCAATGGAATTGTGGGGAATTTGGAGATATGATAATTGGACTATAGATTTGATTAATGGTATCCATGAGGAATGTATGCTAGTGAATCGTAACCTTGATCAATGTTATTTTTTTTGGTAAAGGTATACTAGTGAATTAGATAGAGATAGATAATGGAAAATTAGATGGATTACCGGGAGAGCAAATTATGGGTTGAGTCGAAATCAGAGGGGATTGGATTGCTAGAAAGACCTGATATATATGATATCGGTAGATCTAAAAGTAATTACGAAGGATAGTTGTCAAAAT
This sequence comes from Dendrocalamus sinicus, assembly GCA_036346575.1. NCBI lineage: Eukaryota > Viridiplantae > Streptophyta > Magnoliopsida > Poales > Poaceae > Dendrocalamus > Dendrocalamus sinicus. Next base: position 40,205,649 of record CM070643.1, on the reverse strand, counting down.
CTAAAGTGAAGAGTTGATGAATAGCATCTGCAAACTTGGATTGCGAATAATTTAGAATACAGAAGATGATGGTGGATCTAAGATCAAGGATACTGAATTTTCATTAGACTAAGGAATTGATCGAATCGGTAAAATGAATATAAGAGTGGATCCATGGGATAAGATCTGAAATTCATATGAGAGTTGGCAGCCCGGATGCGGTTAATGCCAAGGGAAATTGATCGGTGGATTATATAGATTATGATATTCACTGTTTGGGAATTAGGCAGAGATTGATTGGTGGATTGTATAATTGATGATACTCGCTGTTCGGAGTCCTAGACAACATATAATACTGAAAGTGTATTTTGGTGGATTAAGTCAAATATGGTAGTCGTTGTCAGGAGTTTAGGTAGTAACCATAGCACCATAAATAAATCATAATAATGCTACGAAAAGCGATTTCTGGCAAATAAAATAACCCGAGCCTCTCCTTTGTTAAGCCATGCATACTATTTATTTGCATTCTGTGTATTGGCTCGCGGAGCACGGGGTTGGAGTGCTCACACTCGCTTTTACGACAAAATTCAGAATCAGGAAGCAAATCACCTCGCCTCAGCAACAAGATTGGACAAGCTGGCAGAGAAGATGAAGATGTCAAGGGCTAGGTCGCGAACCTCCAGTTGGCTGCCTGTGGGCATGTCCTGAAGGTCCCACCTGTGTGCTTTGTTCTACCGCTGCTGCAACTTATTGAATTCGGCCTAATCGGCCCATGAGTAAGTTTACTATTGTATATTTACGTTTTCGCATGATATGTACTTTGATAATTAGAACTGTAATCTGTGAGCACTATCTACTGATCCAGGGAATAGTGCAGGAATCGCAGAGGTATCTGGATTATAAAATCTGGGTGCCACAGGTTGGTGGCGAGGACGCCATCCTGCCACGAGTTCTTGCGGTGCTGGATGCCATTTGAGGTGATGAGAGGGGCTCGTCGAGGTTTTTCCGGACATTGACGACCACGTTCCAGTTGGTGGTCACGTTCAGCAAAGGCTCGGGGAACTAAGCGTCGATGCCAGCCCCGCTCATTTCGGCTTCAAGTTCTGGCTTCTGGCTTATTTTTCACTATTCATAAATTTCATCTTTTTCTGAACTTTTGACTTTTTTGAGCTTTTTTGCCGGTATTTATTTGCATTATACGTGATGGGCTAACATGTTTTTTCTATTTTTAAATTTTTTTAAAATTTAATTATACTAAATAAGCCTCTGTCAATTACAGTGTTTTTTCAACCAGCTACAGTGCTTTTTAACCATAAGCCACAAAAAAAAGCTCTTCTGATGCCAATTAGGTGATGGGAGAAGAAGCAGCCTTTTTATATACACAAGATACCTAGTGCTCGACGGCGAGGGGCTGCACGGAGACGTTTTATATACACAAGATACCTTGTGCTTGACGGCGAGGGGCTGCACGGAGACGTAGGAGACCTCCCAGTCGTAGTAGGCGAAGGGGTCCCCCGCCGGCGCCGGAGCCCAGAGGACGAGAAGCAACAGTCGTAGCAGCAACAACGGGAGCGCCATTGGCTAACCTTTTCTTGTCCCCGATTTAGTGGAAAGCAGCAGAGCAAACAAGCAGAGGGGCAGACAACACAAACGTGTGAAAGGAAACGGAAAAAAGCCCGTGGAGCCCAAAATCAAGGCCTCTCGTCGGCAAACAACTTCTCCTACCATTCCCTTCCCCTTGGGACGAGCTTTGACCATCCCAGCATCCTTCTGTATCCTCCATATTTCATTCCTAAATAATTAAGATTGAATTGACCAAAACCCCACTCAACGCGCAATTAGCGATAGCCAACCGTCTTGCCTTCACAATGAAAAATCAAAGCGTTCAATTCGCATCTCCAAGACTGCTAGCAACATCATTACATACTACAATTTAAGACTAAACAAAAAGCTAGACGTCCTAACGTCAAAATCGAACTATCATTATCAAACTGTGGTGGGTTTCTGGTTGCCCATTCCGAATAAATTCTCAAACAATTTTGGAGCCATTGGAGGAAGAACCATCGACACTGGGGCCATGAAATTAGCAATCTTCTCATGAACATGGTACCTGAACAAACCACATGACAGCAAAATTACCCCTCAGAGAGAGAGAGAGAGAGAGAGAGAGAGAGAGCAGAGAGCAGAGAAGCACCATACCTTATCTTTCTGCTCTTTGAGGCACGCCGATCAACCAGTTTTCTCTTTTTATGCTGCTGTTTTCTTAGAGCATAAAATGCCGACTCTGCAAACATAGAAGAATAACATTTGATAGTGATGGCCTGCCACTTCCAAGGCTACTCACAGGTTTCTCAACTTTTTTGTGTGCGTGAACATGCAAACTTGTGTAAAGAGATATGTTGCAACAGCAAGTGCAGTAATTGAAAAGTTCAACTAACCAGATGCTCCTGTATCACATGACTCGAGAAACTCCTTGAGAAGTTGCTGGTAAAACTCGGAATCGTCAATAAGTTCAGGATCACCTTCCAGATTGTGCTCCTAAGTTTACAGCAAGGTGAAAACATGAGATCAGAAAGTTCACTCCACATATTCTCTCATTACATAAGCAAAAACAGTTTAGATATTAATTTTCATTAATCACTAAGATAAATAACAAAGGCTATAAAGGCAACATACAAGAATTTTCATCTCAATGGGATAAAGAAGCTACAATGAACTACATATCATAAAATTAGAATAGTTCAACAGAGAAGAAGGTAACTTGAAATGACTTCAAGGGAACAATATAGAAATGCTCAAACCTCCCTAGTAGTCCCAGGCTCTCCCACATCCTGCAAATGAATGGCAAGAGTTACATATCTATCATTAACTAGGTGCTGAAACATGACTGGTAGATGCATCTTAAATACCTCCCCAAACACACCAACAGTAGATTTCCTCACGTACATCCTGTTAATCATCCTGCTTGGATCTCTCATATAACCAGTAACTTGGTCACTTATGTTCTGTTCTCATAAAATGGAGAAAAGGTAACGGTTTTAGGTTTAGCCATGTTCAACAGTAAAAAATTACTAAAAGTAGTTAGATAGGCATTCAGGCAACCTGATTAAATGCGTGCAACTTCCCTTTCAGTGCAGCAGCACCAGTTGTCACCATTGTTTTCCTCTGCCATTTATCTATCTCACTATTTCTGAAGGGAGTTATCCTGTATAAAAATAAAGATATCAACCTATGGTTCAACTAACAGCCCAAGCAACATATCTGCAAATGCAAGCTGAAAATTTCTAGAACTTTCCATACAAAATTTGGATCTTTTGACTTCCCACTCAGTGCCCGTATGTTATTTTGTGGAACTTTAAGATCTTTAATTTATACTTTATAATTTTATTCGTGCCTTCTTTCTCACAAGTTTGCACACCACCATTGATACCTGTGTGGTGGAATCAAGACTGGAGGTTGTTAGCGCAATGCAAGCTGGAGGCTGTCAGTGCAACGCAAAAATCACCAGCAGAACTCAGCGATCCAAATAAAAATGGTCTTGAGAAGAAGAAATCAAGACAAATGTATGAATCAAGACCAACAGACCACTTACTAACTCTAAGCACATAAAGGGTATGCTTGATTCTAGGAATTGAATTGGATCCTTAAGCTCCAAGTCCAATTCTAGTAGAATTAGAATTGGTTACTACGTGGATAGAGCAGAGTTTATTTTTTTAAAAAAAAAATTTAAAAAAAGATAAGCCATTAGTCTATTACAGGGTTAGAGCAGAGTTTAGTTTTTTTTTAATATAAAAAAGATAACCCGTTAGTCTATTACAGGGTTAGAGCAGAGTTTAGTTTTTTTAAAAAAACATTAGTCTATCACAGGGCTAGAGCAGAGTTTAGCTGATCGACATAAAATAAATCCTACTACCATGATCTGATAAGCATAAAGGTGTAGAACAATACAGTTTCAGTAAAAAAAAGTTCTACTACCATGCAAGATATTGTAACAAACTGAAGACATAACATCTAACAATCCTTCATTATGGTTACTGGTAACGAAAAGTTTACCTTCTCTGCAATTTCTGCACCTCCGACCACTCGTCATTCTCTCCATTCGAGTCTGAAGACATTTCTGTCATTACGTCATGGAACGATGAGCACATAGAGGGTATTTAAGACTTTTTTATGATAGAACCAGGAAGACTACGGATAGTGGTAGTACCATTCGCACCCTTTGCAGCCTGATTCCTCTCCAGCAAAGCCTATAGGTAGTTTTTGAATGCATATTTTGTAAAGTAAGAAAACCTGGAATAACTTAGCATTTAACAGCAAAAAACATAAGCAACTAATCAAACCTCCTGCAGGTCCAGCATGCAATCGAGGGTCTGCTTTGATGAATCCAACAGATCAGCATATGCTTTCTCTACCTCCTTATCGTGATTGCAAAACCTTGACTTGATGGGTTCCTGCAAGATCACAATAAAGAATATATTTGAATGTGACCTACGATCCTACATTCTTCAGAAGGAAAAAACAATTAAGACGAACCAAACGAAGATGCTTGTTGCAGCAATAAGAGACAGACCTTGGGCAACTTGTTTGAAGTGGAAAATGCCTTTTGCAGCAAGAATCTCATCTCGAGGGTCTTATCCCATAGCGCCTTTAGGGAATAGAAATTGGACAGGTTGAGGAGGACGATATGAAATGTAATAATTTGAAAGCTTAAACTAAGTGGATGTAAAGGATAGCACATGATGGTGACTAGATCTTATGTTAGCAAAGCAAAAAAAAAAAGGTGGGTTGATGATACCTTTTGATTTTTGACTGCTTGGCCTCTCGAGACATCGTCATCTCTGTGTTGTTTCAGGGTCTTCAAAATATTTCTACATGTGAAAGCAAACAGAGCATAGACTTTACAAATGCAAATTTATTTTCACAGGAGAAGATTTCTAAGGTAAAGGAAGGGAGTAATTACTGGTGATTGGCCTGGTGGATGCGATACTCCTTCTCGAGCTCCCCCATCTCACCATCAGCATCGTCATGGTTTTCCTCCTCATCGTTCTAATTAGAGACAAGCACATAAGCACCGAAAATCTTTACTATTTAATAAGTTTGAGTTGGTGGTTGGTGCATTCTCCTTCCTTCTCAACCGTCCGATCTGAATACTGAAATCTTAACCATCTATCTAACATCCCTCTCCCTCTCTCTCATATCTAACTACCCATCATCTCCACTTCCACCAACAGTTACCATCTCCCACCTCCTCTTCTACCCGGCCTCTCTCGCCTCTCTCCCCTCCTACTTGGACTGTATAATTTTTTATATGCCCTATCTTTCTTATGATGCAAATCTGTGAAACTTATATAGTTAGAAACTGATGAAAATTAACTCATCATCATTTGAATTATGCCCCTGATTCCTCTTGCTTTTTGACAATTGACCTGCACTAGCTAAATGCCCGTGTGTTGTTACGGATTAAAAAAATTTTAGAACATGTTTGTATGCATATTCTAAAAATTTTTACCACCCGCGAGTTTCTTTTAAAAATCCGTAGCAACGCACAGGCATTCAGATAGTAGCTTTGCAAAACGAAAACGAGGGAGTTACGTAGGAGGAATCTTGGTCGAATTTGTCGTCAGCGCCGCTCCTTGCGAAGTACAAGTTGCCTTGGGGGTCAGAGTGGCCGTGGAGATCGGAATCGCTGCTGAGTCGGAAGGAGAGGGGGAAGGAGAAGATGCTGCCTTGGGGCGCTTGGGAGGGAGAGGCGCCATCCCCGTCCCTTCCCTTGCAAGTCTGGCGGCTGAAGAGCGAACGCGGCGACAAGGATCAACGAGGGGAGCCAGCGCGGCAAGGGATCCCTACTTACTAGGGTTGCCTCCCTGCCTGCCTGCGTAATGGGTTGCCACGCCAGGTAGAATTGGGCTGAATTTGTGGTTTTTTGGGGGTTGTCTAGTCTAGTAAAAAATATTGTTGTTTGTTGAAAAGCGTATAATAATATTTTTGGTAGGTTTTGTCTAGTAAAAAAGTGCCATGGGCTTCATCTTTTGCCTTTTAGTTTCTTAATTTTACCTTTTATGGCCTTTTGGCTTTTTTTGGGCTGTTTTGCCTTTTATTTTTTCGTATTCCTTTACATTGTCAATGATGGGATAACCTGTTTTTCTATTTTTAATTTTTAAAATTTAATTACACTAAAAAAGCTAACAACAGTTATAGTGAAAAAACCTCAAATAACAAAAAAACCAAAAGCCACAAAATTAAGCCCAAATTGGTGTTTTTACTTTCCTTTGTACTGCTCTGCTCTCAGGGGAAAAATAAAGCCCAACAATCATGGCCTAACCAAATCAACCAATACGATTCCGGCTCTTCGTTTCCTCCTTTCTTTTCTTCTTTGTAAGGTTAGGGTTGGTTGGATTGCTAGGTATTCCATTCAATTCAATTCATGTTGATCGAGTTGGATTGCTAGTACTACTACTTTGAATCGAATCGAAACATGTGGATTGACATAATCTGATTTGATCTGATGATGTTGCTGTAGTAGTAATTCATCCACGGGATGTTGGGCGGCTTGTACGGCAACCTCCCGCCGACAACAAGCCTTTCGCCGCCGTCTAGTCCAGCGCCACCAAGACTGTAAGCCCCCCACCACCTTCGCTCCTGAGAAACCAATAGCCCCGCCCCACTCCCCAGGACCACCGGCCGCCCCTGACACCACCACCGCCACCTTCTTCCAGCCTACCCTTGTCACAGTCCAGTCCACCGTTCTTGAGTACGACCCCGCTAGGCCCAACAACTATGAGGACTAGCGCAAGGAGAAGCTCAAGGAGACCGAGACGAATGAGGAGCAGCGAGATGATGAAGGAAAATAGGCAGGCAGGCAGGCAAGCAAGCATACATGTGTTCGTTGACCTTGGGCCGTGGTCCATTATCAGCCCAATTCTACCTGGCGTGGCGACCCATTACGCAGGCAGGCAGGCTGGGAGGCAACCCTAGTAAGTAGGGATCCCTTGCCGTGCCGGCTCCCCTCATCGATCCTTGTTGCCACGCTCACTCCTCAGCCGCCAGACTTGCAAGGAAAGGGACAGGGATGACACCTCTCCCTCCCAAGCGCCCCAAGGCAGCATCTTCCCCTTCCCCCTCTCCTTCTTCCGACTCCGATAGCGATTTCGACCTCCACGACCACTCTGATCCCCAAGGCAACTTGTACTTCGCAAGGAGCGGCGCCAACGACGAATTCGACCAAGATTCCTCCTACGTAACTCTCTCCCTCGTTTTCGTTTTGCAGAGCTATTTTCTGTGCTTATGTGCTTATCTCTGATTAGAACGATGATAACCAAGAGGCTATTTTGCTTACCATATTGAAGTCCACTTCCTTCAATATTTCACTAACAACAGCATGCACCTCTTCAGTGGTTGGGGCTGACCCAGCATTTGTGCTACCTTTTCCTGTAGAGAGATGGAAAAGAGTTGAGTAGGCTACAATCCAACAGTTATACTGCAATATTTTGCTTAATGTCCAGGTCAAATGTGCTCAGGAAGTGGCAGAGTAACACAAATCTAAACCAAACTAAGCAAAGATACATGTGTAAACACGTATTCATGAGCTATTTACAACATCATGGCCCCTGGACTAAGCAAGGAAACTTATCCATTTGTTATGTTTTTTTGTTCTACCAGTCATGGCCCCTGGCTAAACAAAGAAATACAAAATTTCTTCGATGATCACAACACAAGCTCCAATTGCTTGCCATGCAATTCCAGCTTACTAGTTGTTAGGCAGACTTCTGTATCCATTTTATTCTATCAACACCACACACCAAATCATATTCCTTATGTCAAGCACTTATAATCATTCACAAGCAAAACACATGTATACTGTGAAACCGTTTAGTTTAAAAGTCATGTTTAAATTTGATATTCTAGCAGATAAAATAGGTAAACGAACAGGAGAAGTGTATCAGAGTTTCCATTCAGTTCTTTAGTGAATCAATCCCCGAACCCTGATAACTATTGCATAAACCTTAAACACCAGGTAGATCAAGCCACAGATGATTCATCTACCCATAAAGAAACATTCTCGGAAGAAAGACCCCCAAACATTACCTCAGTCACAGGCAAACAGAGACATCGCATTCTAGGAGTAGATAAAGCCTGAGGCTCCTGAGCACACTAGATAACGCCACAAGCAAACAGGGACATCTACTGCCGACAGCAACACATCAGAAGATATTTCAGGGGCAAGAAATTACCATTGGGAAGCTTCGTTCCAGAGCCCTGCAACACAGAAAACACCAAAGTGAGATCAGCAAATGAGAAAACGAACAGGCTTCCCAACATCAAGCATAGGCAAAGTGTAAATGAATGGGGGGAGACACTAGACTGGATCGCTAAGCCTCCAGCATCCTAGAAATAGCTATTTTTAGCATGTCAGCATGTAGGCAACTCGGACGAAAATCCCAGCTTCGCGACGGGATAACACTAGACATGACATCCCGAAACAACAGATCAGAGCACAACTCGCGCACGAGGGATAGGAAGGCGAGATTTGACCTGGAGAATGGCGGGGCACTTCTTGGCGGGCTCCACGGTGGGGTTGGCCGGCGCCGCCTTCTCCGCCTCCCTCTTCTTCCTCCGCCCGCGCTTCCTCTCCGGCTGCGGCTCCTCCTCCTCCTCCTCCTTTTCCTCGACCTCCGGCTCCTCGGGCTCGGTGTCCTTGGCGTCGTCGGCGAGCGGATCCGCCGGGGCGGGGTAGGCGCGCTTGGCGTAGGAGGCCATGGGAGACGGGGAGCTAGGGTTTTAGGCTGGCGTCGGGGGCGAGTGGGGGGGGGGGGGGATTTTGGGAGGCGGAGGCGGACGGGTCTTGCTCCGCGCACTCGATTAAATGGCGACAGGTCGGGACGAGAGATTGGGTTTGGACGTTTATTCCTGCGCGCACCCCGCGTCTCAACCCGGCGAATCGGCCGTGTCTGGTTAGCGGGTTTCTTTTTCTCTTTGGTGTTTTACCTTTTTGTCTCTTCTCTAATATTATTTTTTGTCAAATCTTTGAGATGGCTTCTTTAAAAGTCAAAAAATCAAATATTAAAATATGACAACTTCTTAAAGCGGATTTTCGAAATGGTTTTCTAAACCAAAAATCGTGTGCGACAACAGAGTCGGTGTCTCTGTCGTCTATTGCTGCATCGAAAAATGCAAACAAAAGTCATCAACCGTAACCCAAAAAAACACCCCATTAGTACATTTGAATGTGGTGCCACTTTCTCTAGTGAAAATTGGTTTGTAACTATACTGTAAACTGAAGGATAATGATGTCAACTTCCAGCAATACATGATGTGTCAATGAGTCTAAGTTCAAGTAGAAACCATTGATCCCACCTACATTTCGATTTCTCTTAGGCAGGCAAACAAGATCAATATACAACAGAACAAACCAAAATAGAAGATCCAAACGGGGGGTCCCAAGTAACAACAGCAATACAAATGCAAGCGCTAGTTAAGGATGGCGGGGCAGAAGGGTAAATGGCAGCTTGTTGGGCGTGCGTGTACCACCGGGGCGGCAGGCGAAAATCGTAGCCACAGCCGCAGGCGCAGCCGGGGTACGTTGGGTTCAAATTTTGGGGACGAAAATTTTGGAGGTAGGTGGTTTCCCCACTTCCCTCCCATTCGTCGGTCCCACCGCGCCAACGGCCACACCGGTGGGATGGGCTGCAAGCTCGTCGGGGGTCTGTGATCGTCGGGGGAGCGGTGCAAGTTCCACACAGAAATGAATATGTCTTCTCCGCTGGTATTAATCAAATGAATATCAACATAGTTTCAGATTTCTAGTTGAACTCTATTTTCGCTAGGGAAAGGAAAAGCACATATTCAGACATGACTATTGCTGATCATTAACCCCCAAAAAAAGACAGGCTACCAGTCTACCACAAATCGTAGTATTTGGCAAGAAGAAAGAAAAGAAGCCAGAACAAAATATGCTGCAAGGAGAGGTAGCCAGGCCACCAGCATGAAGAAAGAGATGAACGATCCTTGCAGTACATGAGACAAGCGCTAACCAAACAGACTCATACATCAATAATTTCATTCATTAAGGGTGTGTGAGAATGTTCTTACGGTCCAATAGGATACTCCCCAAGAATATCACCTTCAAGGGATCGACGGATTAGAACTGGGGGTTGTGGGTAAAGTCTCAATGACTGCAAAACGAATGAAGATGTAAGGTTTCAGAACTCATCATTTCAGCAACAAGCACTTTTGTTACTTGATCATATGCAAAGCTGTTGGGCACTAGTCAGTAGTCACATACTTCATTAATCACTCGAGTAGTATACTTTAGTTTCTTCACATCCTCAATTGTTGGTAAACGATCACCCAGAACACTATCAACCTGAGGATATTGAGTGAATAAGTTTTAAGGTTGCATCCGGATGTGAAGATTAGGAAATGCCCATTAGAGGGAAAATAAAAGGTGAAAACTACCTCATCTTGGAGCTTTGTCATAATCTCTGGATACTGCAGATAAGCAATATGGAAAAAAAAGTAAATGAATGATAACTCTATTATAAAGTAATCAACTCAATACTCAGAAAGCAAAATGCCTACATCTTCATTACAGCCTGTGAAATCAAATCAGCATATATACCATCATGTAGAATCAGATACTGTTGGCAAGTCAATTAGTTAACAGGATATGATCTCAACTTATTTTAGCATCCAACATATACTCCAAAATTCCTAGCTTAACTGGCATGACAAATGAACATGTCCTCACATTGAGGGGAAAAACATCATAAATAAATGTGACAACACTGAGCAATGGACATGTCAGTATCCCTATACCTTACATAGTAGGAAAAATGTCCAAGTCAAGACTGCTGCAGAGGTCTCATGACCAGCTATGAGAAGTGTCATCAGATCATCGCGGAGTTGCTTGCTGGACACCTAGTTAATGCAGATGCGACAAAGTAAGGTGAACACGACAATATTGAAATATCTGAATCATATTACAAGTACATTTGGATGATACATCATCTCCAGCTGCCACAAGGAAGTGAAGAATACTAGGATCTTGCTCGTTTATGTATTCGTCATGAAACTGCAAATCCTCTTGCTCCACAAAGCTCTGATATTATTAATGAGCAAAGCAGAATGTTAGTTTTTTTAGGAATAACACTAGGGAAGGATCTTATTGTACACAAAAAATTACCCTGCAGATAGCAATGAGCTCATCTAGAGTACTGTTAAGCAATGCAAGGGCTTCCTTGACTTTCCTGGGCCGAGGGGAGATATGTTTCCATATGGGTATTTCCCAAGTTGGTATAGGAGAAGTGCTCCTCATTTCAGCTTCTTTCAACACGACATACACTGCCTGATCATCGAGCAATAAATGAAGAAATCAAGAAACGTGAGAAATCAAGAAACCAAATGTGACAGGAAACACCGAAACAGGGGTGGATTGAATCAATAAATCAAATGATCGAGCATGAGGAGGAGAGTAGGCTAAGCATTGACCTCAACTATTCCTTTATCGTAAGTTAACGAATCAAACTCATAATTGAAGACCGCCTTCCCAATGACATCCAAGGTCATTCGAGAGAAGAAAGACTCCATGTCCACATTCTCTCCATCCAATGCAGCCTTGTCCAATTTGCTGCAGAGTCTATGCGAGGCTTTTCCAAACAGATCAATCATAGCAGTTATATACTGCAGATTAAGCACGAAAAAAATCAGTTGATAAATTAAGCCCATACGAACAAGAGGAAAGAACAAAGACAGGGCAGACCTTGTTATGCAGTGCGGGGACAATAGCGCGTCTGCGCACACGCCAAGTCTCGCCATCGGCTGGGATCAAACCCTTACCCATGACAAATTCCAGTATCTCTGACAAAATACCCTGCATGAACCCACATCAAGCTTTTCGTTCCTTTTTTGTTGAGGAATCCAAAATCAAGATTAAGCAGGTCAAATGCTGGTATTGTACATCTCTGTAGCTCCAACCACGCTTATATTATCTCTTCTTGGAAAGGAAAGGGAGTAAGTAATATCCAGAAGAAGTAAGGATAAAAACAAACCTTGGAATACGCTTTGGAATTGTCTCTGAGGATGTGCTTAGCTATATCCGGATCAGAAACTATGAGAAAAGACTGGCAGGAAGAAAAGAATAAATTGGGCATTACTTAGATAAGGGACTCAGGAATTGGAATGGACTGATGGAGAATATATGAGCATGTGTGGGAGGGAGAGGAAGGACCTTGGGGCCAAGGGTGAGGCGAAAGATGGAGCCGTGGGTGAGGAAGAGGTCGTGCATCGAGAGGAAGAAGCCTGATCTCTGAAAGCAGCCGGCGATGTCATCACCTGTGGTGGTATCTGATTCTGTCCTGGTTCTGCTGTAGCAGTGGCAGTGAGGAGCGAGGCGGCAGATGCGCTCATCTTGGCAGCCACAGAAGCAACCCATCTACATCAATTGCATATATAATCGATCGAGACGAAAATTAATTCAAGCTTGCTTGCCATGCCTCAGCGAAGGAGGAGGAGAATCAAAGAACTAGCTGCCTGCTAGTGCTCATGCTCACCCGGAGAAGGAATCATGGTCCTCTTTTTGAGATTGAGGAGGAGAAGAGGCCGCGTCAACGCTTTTGTCGCCATCATCGCCTCTAGGGAATCGCCCCCGGCAGCGGACGGTGAAGCGGCCGGCACGCGCAGAGAGAGCGGGTGAAGGTGACACGGCGAGGTGGAAGTTCCGACGACGACGACGACTTGGACTTGGTGCGGTGGAGGAGCCGCATGGAACAACTGCTGGTAACACTTGCAGCTTAGCTGCAGATGCCATGGCCAAGTAGTCTGTGGTAGCCTGCACTGTCTAGCTATCCTTGGTTATTCTATTCAGCTAGCTAGCTCCGTCGATGGGCTCGGTGAAAAGATTTCGAGGGGCGATGAGGCGAATAGAACCCTAAATTAATTTTGAATTTTTTAAAAATCCTTATTTTAGTGGAATAACTCACCTAACATCGGGTTTTACGTTTTTACACATATTTCGTAAAGCGGCTTACAACCAGTAACATATTTGTGAATCAACACTTGATCCACTTCACATTTTAAGCACATACAAGACCTAGACTAGTTAAGTCAACGCTGTGGTTTCACACACCGCCACTTTTTCGGTATTGGTCAATTCACCAAAATACCCTTCTACCGTCTTTCACAAAGTTTCCCATTTCCTTCGCCATAAAGAATCGTCCGTGCTTCGCCATCTTCCATATGGCCTCAATGACTTGCCGCCAAGTCTCTTGCGCGTCCGGATCCCCATCAAACCGTCCTCGCTTGCAAACGACCCAAGTCACTTGGCGCACCATATGCTTCGCCTCGTGTATGATGGAACCTGACTTCCATGACAGCATAGGACCTCAGCTCTTTCTTGAGCCTAGGCTTGGTCCACCTTACCGTTGCCCGTTATATCCACAACCGGTAGCTCCCGCTTTGGTTCCTCGTTGTTCTGGCTTATAATGACCCCACAAGCCTCGGTCATCATCGGCGCCTCCCTAACCGTTTTGGACCTTAGCACCACCCTATGTGTAGTCCCGGTCCTTCTACGCCTCATCATAACCTAGCTCCAAAGTCCTACAACCAACAACAATAAGCAAACCGTCACGTAGTACCACACAATACACAAAGTCATCAATTGATATAATTAATCCATAAAATGCACCTTCCAAAATGTATGCAACCAAAATATTGATCCTAAACTTAGGATTAAACAATAAACCTATGTGCACATAAACAACAACACCCATACTATGACCACATGGTCACCCTAACTCAATCCATAACTCAAATGCCAAAACCCTATACCACACCCCAAGCTGGTACTTCTGCACCCAACTGGACCTCTTTGCAAAAAGCGTACCACCACATAGTCGGAACTACTACCTTAAGATACTACCGCACAAATACCTACGGTACTACCGTCCTGTGGTACGAGTGCATTCACAACTGTGGTATTTCCAATTTTCCTGGAACTTCCAGAAAACAGCCCAAACAAGATGTGATCTTTGTAAAAATACTTAACCACTCCACAAACTTTGTAATGATTCATCACAACATTATCCCGAATATTCTCACATGGTCCATCAATCTTCCCCTTAATGAACCCATTGGTAATACTCAAAAAATGCAAATAGGAAGTGGTTTTAGGCAAAGAAGAAGAGTTTTTGCAAATAGTGCTTCAAATGGTCATAAGAAAAATGCAATAACTAAAAATGACTATAGGAGGTAGAAATGGATAGAAGCTACTAAAAACAACAAGTTTTCCAAAAAAAAGCTACAAATCCACCAAATAAGTCAGGAAATCTCACTTTAGATCCTTATGAAAGAACAATTGTTCAATTTGACCTTAATCATGGTGAGAACACATGAAAAGCTTCAAATTAACAAAAATCTATACAAAAGCTCCAAAACATGCTCTAGATATGCATTTTGACCGATCTTTCACCCCTTTGACAATGGAGTCATCAAGATGCATGGAATAAGATAGAGTATGAATGAAATAAATTGACTGTATTTTATTTATTCTAAGCATTAGGAGCCATAAAAATTATCAAAAGTGACTTTCCAAATATTACACTAAGCCACAAAAAGGGAAAGTGCTATCCAGATCATGATAGGACATATATAGTCAAGCTAAAGCCAAATAAGTATTGATCTGAAATTAAATGGCTTTTTAGCATATCAAGACGCTCAAATTCATAGTTTAGCGAAAGGTACCTAAAGATGAGTCATGCCATGTCAATATTCTAAATGAAACCAAGAAACTATAACTGAGTCCATTTAAAGTGCTACAAGTTTAAGAATGAAATATTCTATTTAAGCACTTGAGATTACTTGTAATTGAGCAATTTTAGCACATTTGGCATTGTTCTTTGAAATTTATTTTTGGTTTTAGCTAAGCTTCAACCATTTTTCATAAAATTTTGTTTTCTTAGCTATATGCTAGATCTCAAGCCTTATGCAACCACCTCAAGCAAAACGTTAAGGAAGTGGTCTTGATCCTTAATCTTTTGATGACCGGCCGAACAGCAAGCACCTAACATGACAAGAGAAAAGAACCACAAATGTGGAGCTCACCATTCAACGCGGCCATGTCGATGTCAGCTTCTTCTTGTGATGTGTTCTTGTGCTTCTAGCGTTGCGTAGTGGACGGCGAGTGTGCATGGTGGCAGCAAGGTGATGGTGCGTGGCGGTGGCAGCAGGGTGCCGGTGTGGTGGATGTAGCAAGGCGCTAGGGATGGTGAATGTGTGTCCACCGCGGCGTGATGACTGTGTCTTCCTTTATAGGCAGCAGCTAGGGTAGACGATGAGAGAGGAGAATCCGGGCGTGCGCCGCCATCGATTAGTTGACGAGTGAGTCTGATCGAAGCACTCGGCTTCCATTCCTCGCCGCTCGGATGCCTCGTTCAAATTCAAAAATCAACCTTGTCGGCAGGCCTGCAGCGCTGTTGACCCCCGGCTAATGCTCGATCAGATAGATTACGTCAAACAAACGCATGCCATGCGGCCATTGATATATATATATATATATATATATATATAGCTGTAGGATCCGTAGCAAGAAGCTTCAGGAAGACGCCTCGAGTCTGGACGTATACAGCAACGGCGTATCTTAGTACATATACCCGTATAGAATGCACATGTGTGCAGCTTGCTAGCTTCCTAGAACCAAGAGCAATCCGCTTGTCCTTGTACTGAGATACACGTGTATATGGAGTTTGTTTTCAGGAGACTATATATGCCCAGAATGGATAACCACGTAGAGGGAGGAAGCCTGCATGGGAATCTTACACAAGCTCATATTATCCATGAGAGTAATTTGTGCTGCTAAATCTTAATTAACCGGCCCAAACAACTACGTACACGGCTCGATCGTGTTCATTCGTGTACGCATGCCTTTTATTAACTGGATCATTAATTGACATGGGCTGAGTCGATCTGGGCATCACAGGCCGCAAGCACTCTACTGCTGGCCGGGTTTGCAGTCATTCATTTTCAGCTAAACTCAGACCATACGTATACGTGTACGTATACTTAGAAGTGCAGGTGCATGCATAGTCATCTGGCTTCTCATGTACCTGAATATCATACATGTCCTTTCTTCCTATTCCTTGCTTCTTTTGAAAAGCACATGAGCTAATGTGATCATCCAGCTTATTTTTTTTAAGATATTATACAAAATACCATCGAACAGCTATAGGTCACGCTTTCGGCCAAATTTGCTCCGAGAAACAAAAATCCCTGGAATGCTCCGGTAACTCTGGAACGACTAGAAAAGTTGAAAATCGTGAGCTATATGTCACTCTTTCGCCAAATGTGCTCCGAAAAATAAAAATCCCCAGACAGGCCCGGTAACCCTAGAACGACAAGAAAAGCTGAAAATCGTGAGCTATAGGTACGCTTTCGGCAAATGTGCTCCGAAAAATAAAAATCCCTGGACTACTCTGGTAACCCCGGAACGACTAGAAAAGCCAAAATCGTGAGCTATAGGTCACGCTTTCGACCAATTTGGCCTCGAAACACAAAAATTGTCGGAATGATCCGGTAACCCTAGCATGACTAGAAAAGCTAATAATAGTGAGTTATAGGTGACGCTTTCGGCCAAATGTGCTTCGAAAAATAAAAATACCTGGACTGCTTTGGTAACACCGGAACGACTAGAAAAGCTGAAAATCGTGATCTATAGGTACGCTTTCGGCAAATGTGCTCCAAAAAATAAAAATCTCCGACTACTCCGGTAACCCCGGAACGACTAGAAAAGCCGAAATCGTGAGCTATAGGTTACGCATTCGACCAAATCTGCCCCAGAAACAAAAATCATCGGAATGCTCTGGTAACCCTGGCATGACTAGAAAAGCTGAAAATCGTGAGTTATAGGTCATGCTTTAGCCAAATGTGCTCCGAAAAATAAAAATCCCCGGACTGCTCCGGTAACAAAGGAACGACTATAAAAGCTGAAAATCGTGAGCAATTGGTCACGCTTTCGGTCAAATGTGCTCTGAAAAATAAAAATCCCCGGACTACTCCAGTAATTTCGGTTTTTCTGCATGAACAAAACAACCACCCACCCGAAAATGTACTACTCCAGCAATTTCGGTTTTTCTGCATGAACAAAATGACCATCCACCCGGCTCGGCCGAACGAGCGATTCGGCCCACCAGATGACCCGACCAGTCTGCGGAGCGCGGCCCCAGCAAGCGCATCGGTTGCTTGCACGGGGGTGTGTTGGATTTGGAGCTGAAAGAGGCCTATGTTTGGATTAGGTCATACCATAGTTGGACCCGATATGTACCGTCCACGGCAATGCTTTGGTGGGGAGGCCCAGTGAAATCCAAACGAAGCAGTTCCATCGTGAGCGATGCAGTTCGTTCGAAGATCGAAATCGATGTTCTTCCCCGGCGAAGGTGGATCGAGATGTTGGGCACCACTAAAAGGAGTGCAAGCCAAACACTTCATTGCTCATCTTTCTGAGAGGTACGTACTGCTCAGACAATTCAATGAACGAGATGTGACTTCGTGTGAATAATGAATTCAAATCTGCCCCGAGATAAAATGCCACGAACACAGAAGCAAGCACTTGCTCCAACATACAAGAATAGCACAAACCAGCCAACCATACAGACTAGCACAATCTGACGATATGACCAACAAGAGCAACAAATTCAAATAGGAGTAGTTGTGGCTACCGCCATCAGGAGGCCAAAAACAAATCAACATAAGCACAATCGTTATGGAGCTGAAACGAAGACCTAGCTAACAGGATGTCACAAATGCATACTTCACAAATAAAATCCTCAGCCCGCACGAGTTTATACCGAAGCATAAAAAATTTATCAGCCATCCGATCAGTATACCGAGGCATAAAAAAATTTATCCATGTTCTTACCAACATACACACGCAAAAATGCTCAGAATTATCTAATACCAATACCTCAAAATGCACTCAAGAGACCCTATACCCGGGTGGGCTGGGTGGACTGCTCTGGTAACACCGGAACGACTAGAAAAGCTAAAAATCATGATCTATAGGTACGCTTTCGGCAAATGTGCTCCGAAAAATAAAATTCTCCGGACTACTCTGGTAACCCCGGAACGACTAGAAAAGCCGAAATCGTGAGCTATAGGTTACGCATTCGACCAAATCTGCCCCAGAAACAAAAATTGTCGGAATGCTCTGGTAACCCTGGCATGACTAGAAAAGCTGAAAATCGTGAGTTATAGCTCATGCTTTCAGCCTCCGAAAAATAAAAATCCTCGGACTGCTCCGGTAACAAAGGAACGACTAGAAAAGCTGAAAATTGTGAGCAATTGGTCACGCTTTCGGCCAAATGTGCTCCAAAAAATAAAAATCCCCGGACTGCTCCAGTAACCCCGGAACGACTAGAAAAGCCAAAATCGTGAGCTATAGGTTACGCATTCTTCTGCCCCCAGAAACAAAAATCGTTGGAATGCTCTGGTAACCCTGGCATGACTAGAAAAGCTGAAAATCGTGAGTTATAGGTCATGCTTTCAGCCGAATGTGCTCCGAAAAATAAAAATCCCCGAACTGCTCCGGTAACAAAGGAACAACTAGAAAAGCTGAAAATCGTGAGCAATTGGTCACGCTTTTGGTCAAATGTGCTCTGAAAAATAAAAATCCCCGGACTGCTCCAGTAACCCCGGAACGACTAGAAAACTGAAATTGTGAGCTATAGTTCACCCTTTCGGCCAAATGTGATGCGAAAGAAAATCCCTGGAATCCTTCGGTAACTCTGGAACGACTGGAAAAGTTGAAAATTGTGAGCTTTAGGTCATGTTTTTGGCAAAATGTACTCCGAAAAATAAAAATCTCCGGACTGCCCCGGTAACCACGAAACGACTAGAAAATTGTGAGATATAGGTCACTCTTTCGGCCAAATCTGCTCCGAGGAACAAAATTCCCCCGACTGCTCCGGTAACCCTTAAACGACTAGAAAGGCTGAAAATCGTGAGCTACAGGTCACGCTTTCTGCCAAATGTGACGCGACAAAAATCCACGGAATCCTCCGGTAACACCGGAATGATTAGAAAAGTTGAAAATCATTAGCTAAAGGTCATGCTTTCGGGCAAATGTACTCCAAAAAATAAAAATCTCTAGAGTGCTCCGGTAACCCCGGGACGACTAGAAAAGCTGAAATCGTGAGCTATAGGTCACGCTTTAGGCCAAATCTGCTCCGAGAAACAAAATTTCCCCGATTGCTCCGGTAACCCTTGAATGACTAGAAAAACTGAAAACGTGAGCTATAGGTCAGGCTTTTGGCCAAATGTGATGTGAAAAAAAATCCTCGGTGTCCTCTAGCAACCCCGAAACGACTAGAAAAGTGGAAAATCTCGAGCTATGGGTCACCCTTTCGGCCAAATGTGATGCGACAAACATTCTTGGAATCCCCCGGTAACATCAAAACGTTTAGAAAATTTGAAAATAGTTAGCTATAAGTCACACTTTTGTGCAAATGTGCTCTGAAAAATAGAAATCCCCGGACTGCTCCGATAACCCCGGAACGACTAGAAAAGCTAAAATCGTGAGCTATAGGTCACGCTTTCAGCAAAATTTGCTCCGAGAAACAAAAATCCCCGGAATTCTCCAGTAACCTCATAACAACTAGAAAAGTTGAATATCGTGAGCTATAGGTCACTTTTTCGGCCAAATGTGCTTCGAAAAATTAGAGTCCCCAGACTGGCCCGGAAACCCTAGAACGACTAGAAAAGCTGAAAATCGTGAGCTACAGGTCACGCTTTCGGCCAAATGTGTTCCGAAATATAAAAATACCTGGACTGCAACGGTAACCCTGGAATGACTAGAATAGCTGAAAATTGTGAGCTGTAGGTACGCTTTCGGCAAATGTGCTTCGAAAAAAAAATCCCCGGACTACTTCGGTAACCCCGGAACGACTAGAAAAGCTGAAATGGTTAGCTATAGGTCACGCTTTTGACCAAATATGCCCCGAGAAACAAAAATCATCAAAATGCTCCAATAACCCTGGCATGACTAGAAAAGCTGAAAATCATGAGTTATAGGTCACGCTTTCGGCAAAATGTGCTTCGAAAAATAAAAATACCCGGATTGCTCTGGTAATACCGGAACGGCTAGAAAAGATGAAAATCGTGAGCTCTAGATACGCATTCGGCAAATTTGCTCCGAAAATTAAAAATCCCCGGACTGGGCCGGTAACCTTGGAACGACTAGAAAAGCTTAAACTCGTAAGCAATAGGTCACACTTTCGACCAAATGTGCTCCAAAAAATTAAAATCCCCGTGCTGGTCCAGAAACCGCGGAACGACGAGAAAAGCTAAAATGTGAGTTATAGGTCACGCTTTCGGCCAAATTTGCTCCGAAAAATGAAATTCTCTGGTTAGGTCCGGTAATCTCGAAGGGACTAGAAAAGCTAAAAATCGTGAGCTATAGGTCACGCTTTCGGCCAAATGTGCTCCGAAAAATAAAAATCCCCGGACTATCCCGGTAACCCCGAAATGGCTAGAAAAGCTGAAAATCGTGAGCTATAGGTCACGCTTTCGGCCAAATCTGCTCTGAGAAACAAAATTCGCCCGACTGCTCCGGTAACCCTTGAACGACTAGAAAACCTGAAAGTCGTGAGCTATAGGTCACGCTTTCGGCCAAATATGATCCCAAAAATACCCGGAGTCCAGCGGAAACATCGGAATGTTTAGAAAAGTTGAAAATCGTTACGTATAGGTCACGCTTTCGGCCAAATGTGCTCAAAATATAAAAATACCCGGATTGCTCTGGTAACCCTGGAACAACTAGAAACACAGAAAATCGTGTGCTATAGGTACGCTTTCGGCAAATGTGCTCCGAAAAATAAAAATCCACCGACTACTCCGGTAACACCGGAACGACTAGAAAAGCTGAACTCTTGAGCTATAGCTCACTTTTACGACCAAATCTGCCCCGAGAAATAAAAATCGTCGGAATGCTCCAGTATCACTGGCACGACTAGAAAAGCTGAGAATCGTGAAATATAGGTCATGCTTTCGGCCAAATGTGCTTTAAAAAATAAAAATACCCAGACCGCTCTGAAAACACCGGAACGTTTGGAAAAGCTGAAAATCGTGAGCTATGGGTACGCTTTCGGCCTAATCTTCTCCAAGAAACAAAATTCTCCCGACCGCTGTGGTAACCCTTGAACAACTAGAAAAGCTGAAAATTGTGAGCTATAGGTACGTTTTCGGCAAATGTGCTCCAAAAAATAAAAATTTCCGGACTACTCCGGTAACCTCGGAACGACTAGAAAAGCTGAAATCGTGAGCTATAGGTCACGCTTTTGACCAGATCTGCCCCGAGACACAAAAATCGTCGGAATGCTCGGGTAACCCTAGCACGACTAGAAAAGCTAAAAATCATTAATTATAGGTCACGCTTTCGGCCAAATGTGCTTCGAAAAATAAAAACACTCGAACTGCTCTAGTAACACCGGAACGACTAGAAAAGTGAAAAATCGTGAGCTATAGGTATGCTTTCGGCAAATGTGCTTCAAAAAATAAAAATCCCCGGACTACTCCGGTAACCCCGGAACGACTAGAAAAGCTGAAATCGTGAGCTATAGGTTACGCATTCGACCAAATCTGCCACTAGAAACAAAAATCGTCGGAATACTCGTAACCCTGGCATGACTAGAAAAGCAGAAAATCATGAGTTATAGGTCATGCTTTCGGCCAAATATGCTTCAAAAAATAGAAATCCTCGGACTGGGCTGGTAACAAAGGAACGACTAGAAAAGCTGAAATCATGAGCAATTGGTCTCGCTTTCAGCCAAATGTGCTTCAAAAAAATAAAAATTCCCCGGGCTGCTCCGGTAACCCCGGAACGACTAGAAAAGCTGAAATCATGAGCTATAGGTCACACTTTCGGCCAAATGTGATGCGAAAGAAAATACCTGGAATCCTCCGGTAACTCCGGAACGACTGGAAAAGCTGAAAATTGTGAGCTTTAGGTCACGTTTTCGGCAAAATATGCTCCAAAAAATAAAAACCCAAAGACTACCCCCGGTAACCACGAAACGACTAGAAAAATTAAAAATTGTGAGGTATAGGTCACGCTTTCGGCCAAATCTGCTCCGAGAAACAAAATTCCCCTGGTTGCTCCGGTAACGTTTGAACGACTAGAAAAGCTGAAAATTGTGAGCTATAGGTCACACTTCCGGCCAAATGTGTACCGAAATATAAAAATACCCGGACTGCACCGGTAACCCTGGAACGACTAGAATAGCTGAAAATCATGAGCTATAGGTACGCTTTTGGCAAATGTGCTTCGAAAAATAAAAATGCCCGGACTACTTCGGTAACCCCGGAACGACTAGAAAAGCTGAAATGGTGAGCTATAGGTCACGCTTTCGTGCAAATGTGCTCCAAAGAAAAATCCCCGCACTGGTCCAGAAACAACGGAATGACTGGAAAAGCCGAAATCGTGAGCTATAGGTCACGCTTTCGACCAAATCTGCCCAGAGAAACAAAAATTCTCGGAATGCTCCGATAACCCTGGCACAACTACAAAATCTGTAAATCGTGAGTTATAGGTCACGCTTTCGGCCAAACATGCTGCGAAAAACAAAAATCCCCGAACTGCTCCGGTGTCCTGGAACGATTAGAAAAGCTGAAAATCTTGAGCAATAGGTACGCTTTCGGCAAATGTACTCCGAACATTAAAAATCCCAGACTGTCCCGGTAATACTGGAATGACTACAAAAGCTGAACGCTTTCGTGCAAACGTGCTCCGAAAAATAAAAATCCCAAACTGCTCCACTAACCCCGGAACGACTAGAAAAGCTGAAATCGTGAGCTATAGGTCACGCTTTCGGCCAAATTTGCTCCGGGAAACAAAAATCCTCGGAATGCTTCGGTAACCTTGGAACGATTAGAAAAGTTGAAAATCGTGAGCTATAGGTCACGCTTTCGGCCGAATTTGCTCCAAAAAACAAAAATCCTCGGACTGCCCCGGTAACCTCGAAACGACTAGAAAAGCTGAAATTGTGAGCGGTCACGGTTTTGGAGAAACTTGCTCCGAAAAGCAAAAATCCCTGGAATGCTCCGGTAACCCTGGAACGAGTAGAAAAGTTGAAAATCGTGAGCTATAGGTCACTCTTTCGGCCATATGTGCTCCAAAAAAAATCCCCAGACTAGCCCAATAACCCTGAACGATTAGAAAAGCTGAAAATCGTGAGCTATAGGTCACACTTTCGGCCAAATGTGTTTCAAAATATAAAAATACCAGGACTGCTCTGGTAACCCTGGAACGATTAGAAAAGTAGAAAATCGTGAGCTATTGGTATGCTTTCGGCAAATGTGTTTCAAAAAATAAAAACCCCGGACTACTCCAGTAACCCCGGAACGACTAGAAAAGCTGAAATCGTAAGTTATAGGTCACGCTTTCCACCAAATCTGCCCCGAGAAACAAAAATTGTCGGAATGCTGCGATAACCGTAGCCACGACTAGAAAAGCTGAAAATTGTGAGTTATAGGTCACACTTTTGGCCTAATGTGCTTTGAAAAATAAAAATACTCATACCGCTCTGGACTGCAACTCGTGAGCTATAGGTCACGCTTTTGGCCAAATGTGCTTCAAAAAATAAAAATCGAACGACTAGAAAAGGGGAAAATCTTGAGCTATGGGTCACCCTTTCGCCCAAATGTGATGCGAAAAAAATCCTGAATCCTCCGGTAACATCGGAACAAGTAGAAAAGTTGAAAATCGTTAGCTACAATTGTGTCGTGAAAAATAAAAATCCCCGGACTATTTCGGTAACCCCGGAACGACTAGAAAAGCTGAAATTGTGAGTTATTGGCTACGCTTTCGGCCAAATTTGCTCCGAGAAACAAAAATCCCGGTATGCTCCGGTAACCCCGGAACGACTAGAAAAGCTGAAAATTGTGAGCTATATGTCAAGCTTTTGGCCAAATGTCCTCCCAAAATAAAAATCTTCGCACTAGTTCGGAAACCCCGGAACGACTAGAAAAGCTAAAATGTGAGCTATAACACAAGCTTTCGGCCAAATGTGCTCCGAAAAATAAAAATCCCTGGACATGTCCGGTAAACCCAGAATGACTAGAAACGCTGAAAATCGTGAGCTATAGGTCACGCTTTCGGACAAATGTGCTTCGACAAATAAAAATCCCCGGAATGCGCCGGTAACCCTGGGACGACTAGAAAAGCTGAAACCGTGAGCTATAGTTCACGCTTTCGGCTTAATCTACTCCGAGAAACAAAATTCCCCCGACTTCTCCGGTAACCCTTGAACGACTAGAAAGGCTGAAAATCGTGAGCTATAGGTCACGCTTTCGACCAAATGTGATGCGAAAAAAAATCCATGGAGTCCTCTAGTAACCCCGGAACGACTAGAAAAGCGGAAAATCTTGAGCTATGGGTCACCCTTTCGGCCCAATGTGATGTGACAAAAATCCCCGAAATGCTCCGGTAACCCCGGAACGTTTAGAAAAGTTGAAAATCGTTAGCTATAGGTGATGCTTTCGTGCAAATTTGCTCTGAAAAATAAAAATCCCTAGACTGCTCCGGTAACCCTGGAACGACAAGAAAAGCTGAAACCGTGAGCTATAGATCACCCTTTCGGCCAAATGTGCTCTGAAAAAAATCCCAAGACTTGCCCGGTAACCCTACAACGACTAGAAAAGCTGAAAATCGTGAGCTATAAGTCAAGTTTTTGGCCAAATCTGTTCCAAAATATAAAAATACCCGGACTGCTCCGGTAACCCTGGAACGACTAGAAAAGCAGAAAATCGTGAGCTATTGGTACGCTTTCAGCAAATGTGCTACGAAAAATAAAAATCCACGGACAACACCGGTAACCCCGGAACAACTAGAAAAGCTGGAATCGTGAGCTATAGGTACGCTTTCGCCAAATGTGCTCCGAAAATTAAAAATCCCGAGACTGGCCCAGTAACATAGGAACGAGTAGAAAATCTGAAAATCATGATATATAGGTCACGCTTTCGCCCAAATGTGCTCCGAAAAATAAAAATCCTCACACTTTCCCGAAAACCCCAGAACGACTAGAAAAGCTAAAATGTGAGCTATAGGTCACACTTTCGGCCAAGTATGCTCCGAAAAATTAAAATCCCTACGCAGGCCCGTAACCCCGGAACGATTAGAAAAGCTGAAAATCATGAGCTATAGGTCACGCTTTCAGCCAAATGTGCTTCGAAAAATAAAAATCCCCGGACTGCTTCGGTAACCCCGGGATGACTAGAAAAGCTGAAATCGTGAGCTATAGGTCACGCTTTCGGCCAAATTTGCTCCGAGGAACAAAATTCCCCCGACTGCTCCAGTAACCCTTCAACAACTAGAAACGGTAGCCCCGGAACGACTAGAAAAGGGGAAAATCTTGAGCTATGGGTCACCCTTTCGCCCAAATCTGATGCGAAAAAAATCCCCGAATCCTCCGGGAACACTGGAACGATTAGAAAAGTTGAAAATCGTTAGCTATAGGTCACGCTTTCGGACAAATGTGCCGTGAAAAATAAAAATACCCGGACTTCTCCGGTAACCCCGAAACGACTAGAAAAGCTGAAATTGTGAACTAATGGTTACGCTTTCGGCCAAATTTGCTCCGAGAAACAAAAATCCCCGGAATGCTCCGGTAACCCTGGAATGACTAGAAAAGTT
The DNA here is from genome assembly GCA_036346575.1 of Dendrocalamus sinicus. NCBI lineage: Eukaryota > Viridiplantae > Streptophyta > Magnoliopsida > Poales > Poaceae > Dendrocalamus > Dendrocalamus sinicus. Next base: position 40,179,998 of record CM070643.1, on the reverse strand, counting down.
GAAAATCGTGAGCTATAGGTCAATCTTTCGGCCAAATGTGCTCTGAAAATTAAAAATACCAGGACAGGCCTGGTATCCCTGGAACGACTAGGAAAGCAAAAAATCGCGAGCTATCACATTTTCAGCCAAATCTGTTCCAAAATATAAAAATACCCGGACTGCTCTAGTAACCCTAGAACGACTAGAAAAGCAGAAAATGGTGAGCTATAGACCACGCTTTCGGCCAAATGTGAACGAAAAATAAAAATCCCTGCACTGGTCCGGAAACCCCGGAACGACTAGAAAAGCTAAAATGTGAGCTATAGGTTATACTTTCGGCCAAATGTACTCCGAAAAATAAAAATCCCTGAACTGGTCCGGTAAACCCGGAATGACTAGAAAAGCTGAAAATCATGAGCTATAGGTTACGCTTTCGGCCAAATGTTCTTCAAAAAAATAAAAATCCCCAGACTGCGCCGGTAACCCCGGGACGACTAGAAAAGCTGAAACCGTGAGCAGGTCACACTTTCAGCATAATTTAAACCGAGAAACAAAATTCCCCTGACTTCTCCGGTAACCCTTGAACGACCAGAAAAGCTGAAAATCTTGAGCTATAGGTCATGCTTTCGGCGAAATGTGATGCAAAAAAAATTCCTGGTGTCCTGTAGTAACCCTGGAATGACTAGAAAAGCGAAAAATCTTGAGATATGGGTCAACCTTTCGGCCCTATGTGATGCGACAAAAATCCCCGGAATGCTCCGGTAACACCGGAACATTTAGAAAAGTTGAAAATCGTTAGCTATAGGTGACGCTTTCGTACAAATGTAGTAACCCCGGAACGACAAGAAAAGCTAAAATCGTGAGCTATAGATCACTATTTCGGCCAAATGTGCTCTGAAAAAAATCCCGAGACTTGCCCGGTAACCCTACAACGACTAGAAAAGCTGAAAATCATGAGATATAGGTCATGTTTTTGGTCAAATCTGTTCCAAAATATAAAAATACCCAGACTGCATCGGTAACCTGGAACGACTAGAAAAGCAGAAAATCGTGAGCTACAGGTACACTTTCGGCAAATGTGTTCCGAAAAATAAAAATCCATGGACAACTCCGGTAACCCGGAAAATCGTGAAAAGCTGAAATCGTGAGCTATAGGTACGCTTTCGCCAAATGTGCTCCGAAAATAAAAAATCCCCGGACTGGCCCGGTAACCCTGGAACGACTTGAAAATCTGAAAATCATGAGGTATAGGTCACGCTTTCGGCCAAATGTGCACCGAAAAATAAAAATCCCCGCACTGGTCCGAAAACCCCGGAACGACTAGAAAAGCTAAAATGTGAGCTATAGGTCACGCTTTCGGCCAAGCGTGCTCCGAAAAATTAAAATCCAAGCACAGGTCCGGTAACCCCGGAACGAATAGAAAAGCTGAAAATCCTGAGCTATAGGTCACACTTTCAACCAAATGTGCTTCGAAAAATAAAAATCAAAATGATTAGAAAAAAAGGAAAATCTTGGTCTATGGGTCACCATTTCGCTCAAATGTGATGTGATAAAAGTCTCGAATCCTCCGGTAACACCGGAACGATTAGAAAAGTTAAAAATAATTAGCTATAGGTCAAGCTTTCGGACAAATGTGCCACAAAAATAAAAATCTCGGACGACTCGGTAACACCGGAACGACCAGAAAAGCTGGAATTGTGAGCTATTGGTTACGCTTTCAGCCAAATTTGCTCCGAGAAACAAAAATCCCCGTAATGCTCCAGTAACCCTGGAAAGACTAGAAAAGTTGACAGTCGTGAGCTATAGGTCAATCTTTTGGCCAAATATGCTCCAAAAATTAGTAGTACCTGGACAGGCCCGGTAACCCTGGAAAGACTAGGAAAGCTAAAAATCGTGAGCTATAGGTCACGCTTTCGGCCAAATGTGCGCTGAAAAGTAAAAATCTCCGCACTGGTCCGGAAACCCCGGAACGACTAGAAAAGCTAAAATGTGAGCTATAGGTCATGCTTTCGGTCAAATGTGCTCCAAAAAATATTGCTCCAAAAAAAGACTAGAAAATGCTATAGGTAAACCCGGAATGACTAGAAAAGCTGAAATTATGAGCTATTGGTTATGGTTTCGGCCAAATTTGCTCCGAGAAACAAAAATCCCCGAAATACTCTGGTTACCCTGGAACGACTAGAAAAGTTGAAAATCGTACGCTATAGGTTAATCTTTCGGCCAAATGTGCTCCGTAACAAAACAAAAAATACCATGAGATAGGACCGATAAAAAACACCCTCGAATGTTCGACTAGGAAAGCTGAAAATCGTGAGCTATAGGTCATCACCCTTTCGGACAAATATGATCGACAAAAAATCCTTCGAATGCTCGGTAACACCGGTGGCCCCAAAACGATTAGAAAAGTTGAAAATCGTTAGCTATAGGTCACACTGTAAGGACAAATGTCGAGGCCGGCGTCGGCGGCGGGACGCGCGCTGTCGGCATCCCCGCAGGCGGCGGCGGCCGACCCGCCATCGAGCCGCAGCGGCGGCGACCGACCCGCCATCGGGCCGCAACGGCGACGGCCGACCCGCCATGGGCCGCCGCGGCGACGGCCGACCCGCCATCGAGCCGCCGCGGCGGCGGCCGATCCGTCATCGAGCTGCGGCGGCGGCGATCTACCCGCCGCGGAATGCGATGACCCAACACGCCAGCGGACTGCAGCGGACACAGGCGCCGCGGAGCCACCCAAGGCGCGCGGGAAGCACGGAGTCATCGGTAGGGCGAAGATCGCGCGAAGTCCGCACTGAAAGGGCGAGTAACGCGACGCCCGCGCAAGCCCCAACGGCACCACCGCAGGCCGTTGAAGGCTTGCCGTGCCCCCGCACCCACCTCGCACAAGCAACACGAATCCGGCTGGGACGAGCAACCCCGCACGGAGCAAGAGCACCCAGGACCCAGGTGGTGCGAGGTGCACGGGTGCGGCGATCATTGCACAAGGACGTGCGCCGCGGTTGCCGAGCTGCGGCAAGCGACGGCAAAGTCCCGCGCCTCGCCTCTCCGGCCCCTCTCCGAGGCCAGCAAGCGGCACCACGCCGTCAACGTCATCACCGGGGGCTCCGCACCGGAAGATCCCCTGGAACAGTCGCGCCCACGGACGTTGCCCTGCGGCATCACCTTCACTCTACAGGATGCCATGGGAGTGGAGTTTCCTCATCAAGACCCCTTAGTCGTCCAGGCCCGCATCGCAGGATACGATGTTCGCCGCGTCCTCATCGATGGGGGAAGTGCTGCGAACATTTTATTCCTCGAAGCCTTCAACCGCATGAAGATACCTCGAGGTCGCCTGAAACGGTCCGAAGCCCCGCTTCAAGGCATCGGAGGTCAACCGCTAGAGGCCTTAGGGCAGATGTCGCTTCCCGTGACATTCCGCCAGGGCGGCAACACCCGAAGCGAGTATATCGTCTTCGATGTTGTAGATGCTCCGCACGCCTACAACGTCATTTTGGGCCGACCCGCCATCAACGCCTTCGAGGCGGTTTCACACCACGCCTTCCTATGCATGAAGGTCCCAGGCGCGGAAGGCGTTATCACCATCTTCGGCGACCAGGACCTCGCCAGGCACGCTGAAGTCGGCAGTCCGAGCCTGGGTCGCCCGGTGCACGCCCTTTCAGCCGCGTCCGGTGACACACCTTCCGCTCCAGGATGGACGCCCAAGCCCCGACCTGAGGGCGGAGTCAAGAAAGTACCACTTCGGACGGAGGGGTAGTTTGTGTCCATCGGCGAGGGGCTCACTCCAGAGATCGAGCGGGACCTGCTTCAAGTACTTCAGAGCAACGCCGACATCTTCGCGTGGTCCCCGGAGGATATAAAGGGCGTCGATCGTGCGGTAATCGAGCACCGCCTGGCGGTCTGCCCCGACGCCAAGCCAGTCAAGCAAAAACTCCGCCGCATGTCCCTGGATCGTCAGCAGGCGGCCAAGGCAGAGATCGCGAAGCTTCTCCGGGCGGGGGTCATCCGCGAGGTCCATCACCCGGACTGGCTCGCCAACCCGGTGCTGGTCAAGAAGGCCAGCGGGGCCTGGCGTATGTGCATCGACTTCACGGCGCTCAACAAGGCGTGCCCTAAGGATAATTACCCCTTGCCGCGCATCGATCAATTGGTTCATGCCACAGCGGGGTGCGAACTCATGAGCTTCTTGGATGCCTATTCCGGCTACCATCAGATCTACATGGCGGAGGATGATGAGGAGAAGACCAGTTTCATCACACCGATCGGGACCTTCTGCTTCGTCAGAATGCCCTTCGGCTTGAAGAATGCGGGCGCTACGTTCACCCGCCTTGTCGCGCTCGCCTTAGCCGTCCAGCTCGGGCGAAACGTGGAGGCCTACGTCGACGACGTGGTGGTCAAGACCCGACAGCTCGCCCTACACGGCCGGGACCTCCAAGAGACCTTCGACAATTTAAGGAAGGCCGGCATCAAGCTCAACCCCGACAAATGTGTATTCGGCGTACAGGCGGGCAAGCTTCTCGGCTTCCTCGTATCCGGACGGGGCATACAGGCGAACCCGGATAAAGTCGACGCCATCTTGGGTATGGAGCCACCCAAGACGGCGAGGGAGGTCCAGAGGCTGGCGGGCCGCATGGCAGCCCTAAGCCGCTTCTTGTCTAGGGCGGCGGAGCGGGGTTTGCCATTTTTCAAGACACTCCGCGGATGTGATGGATTTCGATGGGACAACGATTGTGCGGAGGCCTTCAATAACCTCAAGAAGCACCTGGCAAGTCTCCCCACTCTGGTTGCCCCAGCACCAGAGGCTCCCTTGTTGCTCTACCTAGCTGCGTCGACCACCGCAGTCGGTGCCGTCCCGGTCACGGAGGAAGCGCCGTCCGAAGAACCCGTCTACTTCGTCTCCGAAGCCCTCCAAGGCGCTAAGGCGAGATACGGAGCTGGAGAAGCTCACCTCTGCGTTGGTTATGGCCTCTAGGAAGCTCGGCATTACTTTTGGCCCATCCGATTCTGATCCCTTCCTCTTTTCCCGCAGCGAAATGCTACATAACAAGAGTCTGAGCCGCATCGGGAAGTGGGCGCGGAACTCGCCCATTCTCCTTGACACACGCCTCGGGACAGCAATCAAATCGCAAGTCTCGCCGATTTCCTCGCGGAATGGACTCGGCTCGCGAGGACAGCCCGCCAGAATCACGATGACCCGATGCAGGCGCTCACCATCGACGGAGCTTACGGCGTAGCGAGCGCGAGGCGTGGCGCGTGATTGTCACGCCGAAGGCGGCGCTGTTGTACTCGGCCCGCCTCGCTTTCCGGCTACCAACAATTCAGCCGGTATGAGGCGCCGCTCTTGATCGACAAAGCGAAGGCGGTCGAACACGACGGTGCTTGTCCGTACGGACTCGCGCTTGCTGGCAGGACACGTCGACAGGTCGTATCAAGCCAAGGACCCGGACCTGGCCAAATACCTTGCGGCCGTCCGAGCAAGGGAAAGGCATTTCCTGGGAATCACCGTCAGGGCCATTCAGCGTCGCGAGAACGAGCGGCCGACGCCCTTGCGGCGGCGACCAACGGCTACGCCCCGGCGGGTTTTTTACGGGCACGCGCGGCGACCATCGCCTGAAGACACTCGGGACGCGGCCCTCGTACATCACATCATCACGCGGGGCGACTGGCGGGAGCCCATCTTCAATTTCCTGCAAGGCGTCGCCGAGCCAAACGATCCGGTCGAGCTCCGGCGTCTTCAGCACCACGCCAGGTCCTTTCAGGTGTTCGAAGAAACACTTTACAAGAAGGGGGTGTGCGCACCGCTCCTGCGTTGCCTCTCCACGGAAGAAGGCCGGAAGCTTCTCGAGAAATCCACGCGGAGCATGTGGATCTCACACAGCAGCAAGGTCATTGGTCGGCAAGGCGTTCGGCGGGTTTTCTTGCCATCGGCCATTGCCGACGCCAGGACCTCGTGCGTCGGTGTCGAGGATGCCGATGGATGGGCGCATCATCCGCGAGCCCCGTCGAGCCTCAACCCTATTCCCCCAGTATGGCCGCTGGCACGTTGGGGCATCGACATAGTGGGACCGCTTCCCCGGGCCCCAGGGGACTTGCGGTTCGTAGTGGTTGCGCTAGAATATTTTTCCAGATGGCCGGAGGCGGTCGCTCTGGCCAAAATAACTTCGCTGGCCATACGACGCTTCCTCTGGCAGAACATCATCTGCCGCTTCGGCGTGCCTCGGGAGCTCACCGTCGACAACGGTCTACAATTCGACGCCACCGTGTTCAAGGAATTTTGCGGCGACATGGGCATTGCGCTTCGGTTCGCTTCGGTGGGACATCCCCAGTCCAACGGAGCGGTCGAAAGGGCAAATGGTGCCATATCTGCCGCCGTCAAAAAGCGACTCGTCGGGATGCCAAAGGGTACATGGCCGGGCGAGCTTCACAGCGTCCTCTGGTCCCTCCGCACCACGGTAACACGCCCGACGGGGTTCACGCCCTTCAAGCTCCTCTACGGCGACGAAGCCGTGACGCCCGAAGAAATCAAGGCTGGTTCCCGAAGAGTCCTCGTTCGGGCGCCCGACGACGAGCGCGCTGTGTCCTTGGACCTCCTCGACGAGGCACGGGCGAGCGCAACCCAGCACGCCGACAAGTACGCAAGGCAAACAGTGCGTACGTGGGACCGTTCCGTGTATCCGCGAACATTCAAGCCGGGGGACCTCGTCCTTAGAGTGGCGCTCCATGCGGAGACCGCGGGCAAACTGGATTCCAAGTGGGAAGGACCATACATCGTCATGGAAGCGCTACCGAAAGGGGCGCACCGCCTGGCCACGCTCGACGGACAAACCCTTCGCCATACGTGGAACGCGGACAGATTGCGGCGGTACTACGCCTAGGGGCAGGGCAGCAGCTATAGCGGCAACAGCCCTTTGTTGTGTAATGCTAGCCCGCGCAAACGGGAATTCAATAAAATCAGCCATTCCCACAACCGTACCGCTGTCCCAAGGCACACCAACCCAGTCCACGGACTCTAAATAAGACGTAGCGTCGAGCCTCGCTCCGCACGCGCGACTCTGCGGAGTATAAAGAAAGTCGTAGCGTCGAGCCTAACCGCGCGACTTAAATAAGATCCGTCGAGCCCGCTCCCGACTCTAAATAAGGCGTAGCGTCGAGCCTCGCTCGCCGCGAAGCGCGACTGCTCCGCACGCGACGCGAGTATAAAGAAAGTCGTAGCGTCGAGCCTAGCTCGCGCGCCGATCCACGGACTCTAAATAAGGCGTGGCGTCGAGCCTCGCTCCGCCGCGCGACTCTGCGAGTATAAAGAAAGTCGTAGCGTCGAGCCTAGCTCGCCGCGCGCCATCCCACGGACTCTAAATAAGACGTAGCGTCGAGCCTCGCTCCGCACGCGCGACTCTGCGGAGTATAAAGAAAGTCGTAGCGTCGAGCCTAGCTCCGCACGCGCCAGTCCACGGACTCTAAATAAGACGTAGCGTCGAGCCTCGCTCCGCACGCGCGACTCTGCGAGTATAAAGAAAGTCGTGGCGTCGAGCCTAGCTCGCGCGCGCCACCCACCGGACTCTAAATAAGACGTAGCGTCGAGCCTCGCTCCGCACGCGCGACTCTGCGGAGTATAAAGAAAGTCGTAGCGTCGAGCCTAGCTCCGCACGCGCCAGTCCACGGACTCTAAATAAGACGTGGGGGGACGCCTCCACGCGCACTCTGCGGAGTATAAAGAAAGTCGTAGCGTCGAGCCTAGCTCCGCACGCGCCAGTCCACGGACTCTAAATAAGACGTAGCGTCGAGCCTCGCTCCGCACGCGCGAGTCTGCGGACTATAAAGAAAGTCGTAGCGTCGAGCCTAGCTCCGCACGCGCCAGTCCACGGACTCTAAATAAGACGTAGCGTCGAGCCTCGCTCCGCACGCGCGTCTGCGGACTATAAAGAAAGTCGTAGCGTCGAGCCTAGCTCCGCACGCGCCAGTCTACGGACTCTAAACAAGACGTAGCGTCGAGCCTCGCTCCGCACGCGCGAGTCTTCGGACTATAAAAACAAGGGCGGCGAGGTAGAAGCGCCGAGGCTCGCCTCGCGTTCACTTTAACGGACAAAACACGGTTCACGACAAACAAGTGGCACCTCGTTTTAGCATAAAAATATAGCTGCCATGAATACACAAGCGATCACTAGCCGCCTAGCCTTTGCTCGGTGCGGAGGGGCCCGCGCCATCATCACGGCCTCGGGAGACTTCCTCGAGCCAGCGGAGGAAGTCGCCTTCCCCGCGCGGCGTCTCGTTGCTTGCAACCACGGCTGCATCCTCCCGACGCGACCCCAGAACCGCTGATGGAAGTTTTGAAGATCGGGCTCGATGGAGCGAATGGCGTTAAACAACGTCTCGGTTGGTCGGGAAGGTCCAGCCAGGTCCCCACTCATGAGCGTGCTTGCACCGGGTGTGGAGCATACCGGGGCAAGGCACGAGCCGAGGTAGCCAGTGCTCGCGAAGGTCTTCGCACCACGAAGAGCAACGCCCGCCCCTTCCCGATTAGCTCAAGGGTCTCCGCCAAGTCCTCCGGTCCGTGAGTGCGCCTCGACGCGCGACACTCGAGATCACGAAGGGCTGGTTCAAAGCCCCATGGCGTCCCATGCCGATGCGGACGCACTATCTAGAGCCCGCGTCTTAGCGAAGAGCCCCGCCGGTGGTGTTCTCCTTCTCAAGCGGCGTCTGCAGCAGAAGGAGGCGCGGGCCTCGCAGCGCGCCCTTGGCTTCCGTGGCCTCGAGTCGCGCGGCCTCCACCGCATCCCCAAGGTGCGGGCTCCGCGTCCTTCGCCATGAGAGCACCTTCGGCGCGCGGTGACCTCAGCGCCCGCCGTTCTCGAGTGCGGGCCTCCTCCAGGGCCTCGCCAATCATTATCGTCTGCACAATGCTAAAAAGTCAGCAGCGGCCCAACGTCGCTTCGGCAAAACATCAGGGCCTACTCACCCTTATCTCCGACGCCCGCAGTGAAAGTGCCAGAACGTCCACTTCGTGCGCCGACAGCATCCGTCGGTCAAGGCCGCCACTGGCACGCTCCGCCGCCGCGGCAAGGACGCGGAGAATCTCCGGGCGCGGGAGGAAGTCGGACACCACAGGCTCCAGCCCCGCAACGGCGGGGGCCGTGGAGACTTCGCCTACTTCATCGACACTAGGCGCGGGTGGCGCACCTCGAGCGGCGTCCGCGGCCCATGAGCTCTCCGTTGCTCGATCCTTCGCCTGCCCGGAGACCTTGTCTCGCCTGACGTCCAGGGAATGAGCAAGCAAATCGGGGAAAGTTTCGCGAAGTCGCGCGAGGAAAAGGAATTGCGCCCACCTTCCTCACCTGCTGGTAGCCCCGTGACGACTAGAAAGCTGAAATCATGAGCTATAGGTCACGCTTTCGGCCAAATCTGCTCTCAGAAACAAAATTCCATCGACTGCTCCAGTAACCCTTGAACGACTAGAAAAGCTGAAAATCTTGAGCTATGGGTCACCCTTTCGGCCAAATGTGGTGCGACAAAAATCCCTGGAATGCTCCGGTAACACCGGAACGACAAGAAAAGCTGAAATCATGAGCTATAGGTCAAGCTTTCGGCCAAATGTGCTCCAAAAAACAAAAATCCCTCGAATGTTCTGGTAACCTTGGAACGACTAGAAAAGCTGAAAATCGTGAGTTATAGATCACTCTTTCGGACAGATGTGCTCCGAAAAATAAAAATCCCCAGACTTGCTGGGTAACCGTACAACGACTAGAAAAGCTGAAAATCATGAGCTATAGGTACGCTTTCGGCAAATGTGCTCTGAAAAATAAAAATCCCCGGACATATCCGGTAACCCCGGAACGACTAGAAAAGCTGAAATCGTGAGCTATAGGTCACGCTTTCGACCAAATCTACCCCGAGAAACAAAAATCGTCGGAATGCTCCGGTAACCCTAGCACGACTAGTTATAGGTCACGCTTTCGGTCAAATGTGCTTCGAAAAATAATAATACCTGGACTGCTCTAGTAACACCAGAACGACTAGAAAACCTGAAAATTGTGAGATTTAGGTACGCTTTCGGTAAATGTGCTCCAAAAATTAAAAATCTCCGGACTGGCCCGGTAACCTTGGAACGACTAGAAAAGCTGAAAATCGTGAGCTATAGGTTGCGCTTTCGACCAAATCTGCCCTGAGAAAAAAAAATCTCCGGAATGCTCCGGTAACCCTGGCACGACTAGAAAAGCTGAAAATCGTGAGTTATAGGTCACGTTTGCGGCCAAATGTGCTCCAAAAAATAAAAATCCCCAGACTGGCCCGGTATCCATACAACGACTAGAAAAGCTGAAAATCGTGAGCTATTGGTCAAGTTTTCGACCAGATGTGCTCCGAAAAATAAAAATCCCCGGACTGGCCCGGTAACCTCGAAACGACTAGAAAAGCTAAAAATCGTAAGCTATAGGCCACATTTTTGGCCAAATGTGCTCCGAAAAATAAAAATCCCTGCATTGTTCCGGAAACCCAGGAACGACTAGAAAAGCTAAAATGGTGAGCTATAGGTCATGCTTTCGGCCAAATATGCTTCGATAAATAAAAATCCTTCGTCAGGTCCGATAACCACGGAACGACTAGAAAAGCTGAAAATCATGAGCTAGATGCGCTTTCGGCAAATGTGCTCCGAAACAAAAAATCCCCGGACTGGCCCGGTAACCTTGAAACGACTAGAAAAGCTGAAAATCATGAGCTATAGGTCGCGCTTTTGGCCAAAAGTGCTCCGAAAAGTAAAAATTCCAACACAGGTCCGGAAAACCCGAAAGAACTAGAAAAGCTAAAATGGTGAGCTATAGGTCACGCTACCGGCCAAATGTGCTCCGAAAAATAAAAATCCCTGGACAGGTCCGTAACTCCGGAATGACTAAAAAGCTGAAAATCGTGAGTTATAGGTCACGCTTTCGGGCCAATGTGCTCCGAAAAATAAAAATCCCTGGACTGGTCCGTTAACCCCAGAACGACTAGAAAAGCTGAAATCGTGAGCTGTAGGTCACGCTTTCGATCAAATCTGCCCTGAGAAACAAAAATCGTCGGAATGCTCCGGTAACCTTGGAACGATTAGAAAAGCTGAAAATCGTGAGCTATAGATCACTCTTTCGGTCAGATGTGCTCCGAAAAATAAAAATCCCCAGACTTGCCGGGTAACCGTACAATGACTAGAAAAGCTACAAATCGTGAGCTATAGGTACGCTTTCGGTAAATGTGCTCCAAAAAATAAAAATCCCCGTACTACTCCGGTAACCCCACAACGACTAGAAAAGCTGAAATTGTGCGCTATAGGTCACGCTTTCGACCAAATCTGCCCCGAGAAACAAAAATCGACGAAATGCTCCGGTAAACATAGCACGACTAGAAAAGCTGAAAATCGTGTGTTATAGGTCACGCTTTCGGCCAAATGTGCTTCAAAAAATAAAAATACCTGGACGGCTCTGGTAACACGGAAGGACTAGAAAAGCTGAAAATCGTGAGCTATAGGTCACGCTTTAGATAAATCTGCCTGAACAACTAGAAATGCTGAAAATGTGAGCTATAAGTCACGCTTTCGGCCAAATGTGATGCGGAAAAAAAATCCCCGGAGTCCTCTAGTAACCCCGGAAAGACTAGAAAAGCAGAAAATCTTGAGCTATGGGTCACCCTTTCGGCCAAATGTGATGCGGCAAAATCACTGGAATCCTCCGGTAGGACCGGAATGTTTAGAAAAGTTGAAAATTGTTACCTATAGGTCACGCTTTCGGGCAAATGTGCTCCTAAAAATAAAAATCCCTAGACTGCTCCGGTAACCCCGGAACGACTAAAAAAGCTAATATCGTGAGCGATAGGTCACGCTTTCGACAAAATCTGCACCGAGAAAAAAAATTGTCGGAATGCTCCGGCAACCCTGGCACGACTAGAAAAGCAGAAAATCATGAGTTATAGGTCATGCTTTCGGCCGTATGTGCTTCGAAAAATAAAAATACCCGGATGGCTCTAGTAACACCAGAACGACTAGAAAAGCTGAAAATCGTGAGCTTTTGGTACGCTTTCAGCAAATGTCTGCGAAAATTAAAAATCTCCGGACTGGCCCAGTAACCCTGGAACGACTAGAAAAGCTGAAAATCGTGAGTTATAGGTCACACTTTCGGCCAAATGTGCTCTGACAACTAAAAATCCCTAGATAGGTCCGATAACCCCGGAACGACTAGAAAAGCTGAAAATTGTGAGCTACAGGTCACACTTTCGGGCCAATGTGCTCCGAAAAATAAAAAACTCTGAACTGGTCCGGTAACCCTGGAATGACTAGAAAAGCTGAAATCGTGAGCTATAGGTCACGCTTTCGACCAAATTTGCCCCGAGAAACAAAAATCGTCGGAATGCTCCGGTAACCCTGGCACGACTAGAAAAGCTGAAAATCGTGGTTATATGTCACGGTTGCGACCAAATGTGCTCCGAAAAATAAAAATCGCCAGACTGCCCCGGTAACCTTACAACGAATAGAAAAGCTGAAAATCGTGAGTTATAGGTCAGGTCTTCGGCCAAATGTGCTCCGAAAAATAAAAATCCACGCATTGGTCCGGAAACCCTGGAACGACAAGAAAAGCTAAAATCGCGAGCTATAGGTACGCTTTCGGCCAAATGTGCTCCGAAAAATAAAAATCCCTGGACGGCTCCGGTAACCCCGGAATGACTAGAAAAGCTGAAATTGCGAGCTATAGGTACGCTTTCGGCACATGTGCTTTGAAAAATAAAAATCCCGGACTACTCCGGCAACCCCGGAACGACTAGAAAGCTGAACATCGTGAGTTATTGGCCAAGCTTGCGGCCAAATCTGCTCCAAAAAATAAAAATCCATAGACTAGCCCGGTAACCCAACAACGACTAGAAAAGCTGAAAATCATGAGCTATATAGGTCAGGTTTTCGGCCAAATCTGGTCCAAAATATAAAAAATATCCGAACTGCTCCGGTAACCCTGGAATGACTAAAAAAGTTGAAAATCATGAGCTATAGGTCACGCTTTCGGGCAAATGTGCTACGAAAAATAAAAATCCCTGGACTACTCCGGTAACCCCGGAACGACTAGAAAAGCTGAAAATCGTGAGCTATAGATCACCCTTTCGGACAGATGTGCTCCGAAAAATAAAAATCCCCAGACTGGCCTGGTAATACTAGAATGACTAGAAAAGCTGAAATCGTGATCTATAGGTCACGTTTTCGACCAAATTTGCCCCGAGAAACAAAAATCGTCAGGCTGCACCGGTAACACTGGCACGACTAGAAAAGCTGAAAAATCGTGAGTTATAGGTCATGCTTTCGGCCAAATGTGCTTCAAAAAATGAATATATCGGACCGCTCTGGAAATATCGGAACGACTAGAAAAGCTGAAAATCGTGAGCTATAGGTACGCTTTCAGCCGAATCTTCTCCAAGAATCAAAATTCCCCCGACTGCTTCGGTAACCCTTCAACAACTTGAAAAGCTGAAAATCGTGAGCTATATGTCACGCTTTCGGTCAAATGTGATGCAAAAAAATCACCCCCGGAACGACTAGAAAAGGGGAAAATCTTGAGCTATGGGTCACCCTTTCGCCCAAATCTGATGCCAAAAAAATCCCCGAATCCTCCGGAATACCGGAACGATTAGAAAAGTTCAAAATCGTTAGCTATAGGTCACGCTTTCGGACAAATGTACCGCGAAAAATAAAAACACCCGGACTTCTCCGGTAACCCCGAAACGACTAGAAAAGCTGAAATTGTGAACTAATGGTTACGCTTTCGGCCAAATTTGCTCCGAGAAACAAAAATCCCCGGAATGCTCCGGTAACCCAAGAATGACTGGAAAAGTTGAAAATCGTGAGCTATAGGTCAATCTTTCGGCCAAATGTGCTCTGAAAATTAAAAATACCCGGACAGGCCCGGTATCCCTGGAACGACTAGGAAAGCAGAAAATCGCGAGCTATAGGTCACATTTTCAGCCAAATCTGTTTCAAAATATAAAAATACCCGGACTGCTCTGGTAACCCTGGAACGACTAGAAAAGCAGAAAATGGTGAGCTATAGACCACGCTTTCGGCCAAATGTGCTCCGAAAAATAAAAATCCCCGCACTGGTCCGGAAACCCCGGAACGACTAGAAAAGCTAAAATGTGAGCTATAGGTCATGCTTTCGGCCAAATGTACTCCGAAAAATAAAAATCCCTGAACTGGTCCGGTAAACCCGGAATGACTAGAAAAGCTGCAAATCATGAGCTATAGGTTACGCTTTCGGCCAAATGTGCTTCAAAAAATAAAAATCCCAAGTCTGCGCCGGTAACCCCGGGACGACTAGAAAAGCTGAAACCGTGAGCTATAGGTCACACTTTCAGCATAATTTAATCCGAGAAACAAAATTCCCCTGACTTCTCCAGTAACCCTTGAACGACTAGAAAAGCTGAAAATCTTGAGCTATACGTCACGCTTTCGGCGAAATGTGATGCAAAAAAAAAATTCTTGGTGTCCTGTAGTAACCCTGGAATGACTAGAAAAGCGAAAAATCTTGAGCTATGGGTCAACCTTTCGGCCCAATGTGATGCGACAAAAATCCCCGGAATGCTCCGGTAACACCGGAACATTTAGAAAAGTTGAAAATCGTTAGCTATAGGTGACGCTTTCGTACAAATGTGCTTCGAAAAATAAAAATCACCGGACTGCTCCGGTAACCCCGTAACGACAAGAAAAGCTAAAATCGTGAGCTATAGATCACTATTTCGGCCAAATGTGCTCTGAAAAAAAAATCCCGAGACTTGCCCGGTTACCCTACAACGACTAGAAAAGCTGAAAATCATGAGATATAGGTCATGTTTTCAGCCAAATCTGTTCCAAAATATAAAAATACCCAGACTGTATCGGTAACCTGGAACGACTAGAAAAACAGAAAATCGTGAGCTACAGGTACACTTTCGGCAAATGTGTTCCGAAAAATAAAAATCCATGGACAACTCCAGTAACCCCGGAAAATCGTGAAAAGCTGAAATCGTGAGCTATAGGTACGCTTTCCGCCAAATGTGCTCCAAAAAATAAAAATCCCCGCACTGGTCCGAAAACCCCGGAACGACTAGAAAAGCTAAAATGTGAGCTATAGGTCACGCTTTCGGCCAAGCGTGCTCCGAAAAATTAAAATCCATGCACAGGTCCGGTAACCCCGGAACGAATAGAAAAGCTGAAAATCGTGAGCTATAGGTCACACTTTCAGCCAAATGTGCTTCGAAAAATAAAAATTGAAATGACTAGAAAAAAGGAAAATCTTGGTCTATGGGTCACCATTTCGCTCAAATGTGATGTGATAAAAGTCTCGAATCCTCCGGTAACACCGGAACGATTAGAAAAGTTAAAAATATTTAGCTATAGGTCGCGCTTTCGGACAAATGTAACGCAAAAAATAAAACTCTCCGGACTGCTCCGGTAACACCGGAACGACCAGAAAAGCTGGAATTGTGAGCTATTGGTTACGCTTTCATCCAAATTTGCTCCGAGAAACAAAAATCCCCGTAATGCTCCGGTAACCCTGGAATGACTAGAAAAGTTGACAGTCGTGAGCTATAGGTCAATCTTTTGGCCAAATGTGCTCTGAAAATTAGTAAAACCCGGACAGGCCTGGTAACCCTGGAAAGACTAGGAAAGCTAAAAATCGTGAGCTATAGGTCACGCTTTCGACCAAATGTGCGTTGAAAAATAAAAATCCCCGCACTGGTCCGGAAACCCCGGAACGACTAGAAAAGCTAAAATGTGAGCTATAGGTCATGGTTTCGGTCAAATGTGTTCCAAAAAATATTGCTCCAAAAAAAGACTAGAAAATGCTATAGGTAAACCCGGAATGACTAGAAAAGCTGAAATCATGAGCTATTGGTTATGGTTTCGGCCATATTTGCTCCGGGAAACAAAAATCTCCGGAATACTCCGGTTACCCTGTAACGACTAGAAAAGTTGAAAATCGTGCGTATAGGTTAATCTTTCGACCAAATGTGCTCCGAAAATGAAAAATACCCGGACAGGACCGATAACCCTGGAACGACTAGAAAGCTGAAAATCGTGAGCTATAGGTCATCACCCTTTCAGCCAAATATGATGCGACAAAAATCCCCGGAATGCTCCGGTAACACCGGAACGATTAGAAAAGTTGAAAATCGTTAGCTATAGGTCACACTTTCGGACAAATGTGCCCGAAAAATAAAAATCCCCGGACTGTTCCGGTAACACCGGAACGACCAGAAAAGCTGGAATTGTGAGCTATTGGTTACACTTTCGGCCAAATTAGCTTGAAGAAACAAAAATCCCCAGAATGCTCCGGTAACCCTGGAATGATTAGGAAAGCTGAAAATCGTAAGCTATAGGTCATGCTTTCGGCCAAATGTGCTCTGAAAAATAAAAATCTCCGCACTACTCTGGAAACCCCGGAACGACTAGGAAAGCTAAAATTTGAGCTATAGATCATTCTTTCGGCCAAATGTGCTCAAACATAAAATTCCTGGAGAGGTTCGGTAACCCCGGAATGACAAGAAAAGCTGAAAATCGTGAGCTATAGGTCACGCTTTCGGCCAAATGTGCTTCAAAAAATAAAAATCCTCGGACTGCTCTGGTAGCCCCGTAACGACTAGAAAGCTGAAATCATGAGCTATAGGTCACGCTTTCGGCCAAATCTGCTCTCAGAAACAAAATTCCATCGACTGCTCCAGTAACCCTTGAACGACTAGAAAAGCTGAAAATCTTGAGCTATGGGTCACCCTTTCGGCCAAATGTGGTGCGACAAAAATCCCCGGAATGCTCCGGTAACACCGGAACGACAAGAAAAGCTGAAATCATGAGCTATAGGTCAAGCTTTCGGCCAAATGTGCTCCAAAAAACAAAAATCCCTCGAATGTTCTGGTAACCATGGAACGACTAGAAAAGCTGAAAATCGTGAGCTATAGATCACTCTTTCGGATAGATGTGCTCCGAAAAATAAAAATCCCCAGACTTGCTGGGTAACCGTACAACGACTAGAAAAGCTGAAAATCATGAGCTATAGGTACGCTTTCGGCAAATGTGCTCTGAAAAATAAAAATCCCGGACTTATCCGGTAAACCCGGATCGACTAGAAAAGCTGAAATCGTGACCTATAGGTCGCGCTTTCGACCAAATCTGCCTCAAGAAAAAAAATCGCGAAATGCTCCGGTAACCCTAGCACGACTAGGAAGCTGAAAATCGTGAGCTATAGGTCACGCTTTCGGCCAAATGTGATCCGAAAAATAAAAATCCCCGCACTGGTCCGGAAACCCCGGAACAACTAGGAAAGCTAAAATGTGAGCTATAGGTTATGCTTTCGGCGAAATGTGCTGCGAAAATTAAAAATCCCTGTACTGGCCCGGTAACCCTGGAAAGACTAGAGTAGCTGAAAATCGTGAGCTATAGGTCACGCTTTCGGGCAAATGTGCTCCGAAAAATAAAAATCCCGGCACAGGTCTGGAAACCCAGAACGACTAGGAAAGCTAAAATGTCAGCTATAGGTCATTCTTTCGGCCAAATGTGCTCTGAAAAATAAAAATTCCTGGACAGGTCTGGTAACCCCGGAACGAATAGAAAATTTGAAAATCGTGAGCTATAGGTCACGCTTTCTGCCAAATGTGCTTCGAAAAATAAAAATGCCCGGACTACTCTGGTAACCCCGAGACGACTAGAAAGCTGAAATCATGATCTATAGGTCACGCTTTTGGCCAAATCTGCTCTGAGAAACAAAATTCCCCCGACTGTTCCGGTAACCCTTGAACGACTAGAAAAGCTGATAATCTTGAGCCATGGGTCACCCTTTCGGCCAAATCTGATGCGACAAAAATCCCTGGAATGCTCCGGAAAAACCAGAACATTTCAAAAAGTTGAAAATCGTTAGCTATAGGAAATTTGGACACGGGATCGCGAGCCGCCGCGTGGCGGTCGTGCGATCGGTCGGACCTGCACGACGGCTGCGCCGCTCCGACCGCGCCATTGCCTCCCGACGCGCGACCCGCGCTTGCAGCGCGCGACCGCGCGACCGCCTCTCCCGGCGCGCGGCCAAGCTCGCCCGCGCGCGGCAAGCTGCCAGTAGCGCGTCCCGGTCCAGCGATGCCGCGGCATTGCGTTTGCTCCCGACCGCATGTCCCGACGCAATACTCGTGAATATTTGTATGGTTTCGCAATTTTGTAGTTATAAACTGAGAAAAAATAGATAAAATTGCAATAATAATTTATGTTCATTGTTAGTTGCGGATGTAAAAAAATTGGATAAATATTTTTTAAAAGGATTAATCATAGAAACGATCGTTTAGTAAAGTGGTAAGTGATATTTAGGGTTTCGTATGGTTTTTAGGTTTGCAATCACCATGTTATTTGTATGTTTTGTCAATTTTGTAAATGTAAACTCGGAAAGAATCGACCAAGTAGTAATAAAAGTTTATATTAATTATAACTTGTAGATGCCAATAAAATTTTGGTAAATTTTTTAGGAACAATTGATAAGTAGAATGATCGATACAAATAGTGGTAAGTGACTTTTAAGGTTTGCTGTATTTTTAGGGGTTGCAATCTCCGTGATTGTTTTCAGTTTTGGCAATTTTGTAGTTATAAACTGGATAAAAATCAGATAAAGTTGTAATAAAAGATTATGTTCATTGTAAGTTGTAGATGCATAAAAATTTTGGTAAATTTTTGTAGGAAAGATTGACCGTAGAGCGGTCGATACATAAAGTGGTAAATGATATTGTGAAGGTGAGTAACATGGAATCGATACATAAATTTTGGTACATTTAATATTGTTAAATGAGGTGCTCGTGAATCATGGAATGCGAAAATACTAGATATTAAATTTCATAATACTGATTGGGAGTAACATGCGCGTAGATTTTTATTACATGCATAACATATAGCATGATATCGACTAACCCACCCAGCTCAAATGCGACCTCTTGTGTGGACCGGGGCCACTTTCCCTTCCTTGCCCGCTCGGCGTTGAACTCCTCGCGGCCTCTTTTGCCTTAGCGCAATTTCCCTCTTTCTCTCGCGCTCCATCTCGCGAGCCTCCCGATCCTCTGGCGTGCGCTTCAAGATGAGCTTGCGTCTCGCGCTGTATCGCAGGGTGTGCTCGTGCTTGCGGCGCTCCTCCTCCAGCAACTCCTTCTCCTTTGTGACATTCCACTCCTCGAAGTCGAGGTCCATTGAGTCCGCAGGTGGATCTCAAGATCGATCCATTTGCGGTAGGCACATAGGGGCTCGGAAGCTGTAAATAAAGGAGAGATATTGTTAGTGCGTCTTTGTGAAGGACAAAAGATAGGGAAAATTGTGCATGTGGTTGTTACCGATTGCCGATAGGTTCGCGGTGTCAAAGCGGCGGTTGGGGTAGTCAGCTGGAGTAGTTTGCGCAACCCGATACCGCATACCTAGGCGATGCGGTGCTTAGACTTGAAGAACTTGCACACGTCCCGCACCAACAAAGGGAGGTGTCTCCCCTCAGTGGTAGTTGTGGCGGCGGCTCGGTGGGGGCGTTCGGGATGGGGTTGTTGCTCTGCGGGCGCTCGGGGGACCTTTCATCGTAGCACGATGGGCTTGTTCTACCGGGCTGTATCGCCTGATTTTTCTCATCGCGAGCGGCATCGCGAGCTGCGGTGACCGTGCTATGTCACGGGTCTCCTCCCAATCCTTCACCATCTTGTCCCATTGCTTCTTCTTGCCTTTGTCCATCCGGTTGGGTGAGGAGCGCGATGGAGTATGGGGTTTGGATGTGCAATGTTCGCTGGGAAATGGAATGCATACCAATTTATAGGGGCGTTTTGTCTCTACTCATACGTGTAAAGATGGTCGCGTGGTCGTAGCGATGAGTAAAGATGGGAGTGCTGCGATATCACTGAAAAAGGCCCCGTTTTGTCATGTCCTTGCCCAAATCTGGCATCTTTTGTCATCCCAGAGAGCAAAGTGACCTCTTGTTGTCTTGTCCTTGAGCACGACTGCCCTCTTTAATCTTGTCCCTGCCCAAGTGGCATCTTTTGTCATCCCAGGCAAAGCTGACCTCTTTTGTCATATCAGAGCAAAGTGGCCCGTTTTGTCATGTCAACTGCGCAAAGTGGCATCTGTTGTCATCTCAGCAGAGCAAAGCGCCTCGTTTTGTCATGTCTCTGAGGAAAGCTGCACCGTTTTATCATGTCCTGCATTAAGGCGGCATGTGTTGTCATCTCAACGAGCAAAGCTGCCCGTTTTGTCATGTCTCACGAGCACCAGTGCCATGTTTTGTCATCTCAGTTGAGCAAAGCGGCTTTGTTTTGTCATTTGGCGAGGACAAGCGCTCTCTTTAGTAATGTCACTTGCCCAAGTGGCATCTTTTGGCATCCCAGGACATTTGCTCTCTTTAGTAATCACAATTGGCTATACTCATGCCTTTTGGCATTGTTTAGGTGTTTAGCTCTACCAATGGCCTCTTATCTCTAAATCTGAGCATCAGTGCACACTCAGTCACCCAAGCTAGAAATGATGTCCTCCTTATTCAAGCCACGGGGCCGAAGATGATGGCCTCATTCGGTAGAGGTGTTATTTGATCAATATTAAAATTTATTTCATTGTCAATATTATGTACATCTGTCGGTTTGCATTTTATGCTTTCTTATGTAATGCCTTTTGAATGTGATGTGTATCATTGCACTTGGGACTTTCGAGGAATGACTTATTGACTTTGACACTAGCTCGGGGACTGAAAATGGATAATTGATGAGATAGGCTCGTCCCCGAAGACTGCGAGGAATTTGTGCATTCACTCTCTTCGTTATGCGTGAAAATTGTACCACCACGTCATTACGCCAAGTTAAAGTATTAGCCTAATATGTATATGTCGTAATGGCCTAGCGAGTCATCAAGCAGCTCGCGGCGGTAGCTCAACGGCAGCCCGTTTTGTCTAGTCAGCGAGCAAAGGCGACTGTTTTGTCTAGTCAGCGAGCAAAGCGACCTCTTTTGTCATGTCAGAGCAAAGTGGCCCTTTTGTGAGTCACCTCAAAAGGCGGCATGTTTTGTCTCCTCCTTGAGCATGGTGTGGGGTCAAGATTTGTGTTGTCTGTGGTCTTTGTGCGTGAGGCTACCCCACACAACCTATAAAGCGGAGCCATCCCTCACATACTCCTGGCCATGTTATCAGTCACCTCTGAGTAAGTTGTACACAATCTGTGTAGTTTTTTTCGTGCTCACTCCCCAAGACTAGGCAATGAGTCATTCGGCCACGCGTCTTCATGGGCACCACGGTGATGTGCCCAAATTGCAACTTGGTGGTTAGGCGTAGGACATCCACAGACGGCCAAGAATCCGGGCGACACTACTACAAGTGCCCCAATCACTCGGTGAGTCATATTGTTTGGGTTCATTCAAATCGTGGTGGTATGTTTAAAAATCTTCTTGTCATGGAATCGCGGGAAGCTCATGGTGGTTGCCGATTACGGGTGTGGGAAGGATGAAATGGGAAATAGGAATGACGGTGTTACGCGCGAGAGAGTTGTCGTGGGGGTTGCGACCCGTCGGGATGCGACATCGTTTAAACGGACTAAGTGGAAGATAAATTTAATGTTGTGTGCTATTTTGTTTCTTGTGTTTATTGTTATCCTCAAGTTGTAGTCTTGGAGTTATCCTCATGTATATTCGCAATGTTTTATGCTATGTTGTCGTCAAGCTCTTTTGGTAATGTTTTATATACGGTTGTGTTGTATTTTAGTTCTTGTGTTCGTTGGTGTGTTGGTGGTTGTACTACTTGCTACATGTCATGTGCGTGAAATGTATGAGTTGTTCGTGTTGTCTTTACTGATGCCTTCTCCTCGTATATGTTGGTAATTTTATGGAATTTTTGTACGGATAATCCTTTTTTATTTGATATATACATTGGTAAGTGATATTTTATGTTACTAAGAATTAGTGTACCAAGAGTATGTTAATATTGTTAAATGACTTGCTATCTGAATCATTGAATGCGAACACACGAGATAATAACCTTATGTGAATAGAAATAAACTTCATAACATCTGCGTACAATTTTATTACATGCAATAAATGTTCCTATGTAGGCTTTTGAGTAGCAATAAATGTTCGTATGAAGGCTTTCGGATCGTAGTCTTTATGTAGGCGGTTTAGTTGGCATGTGTTGTCATCTAAGCGAGCAAAGCTGCCCCGATTTGTCATATCAACTGCGTAAAGCGGCTTGTGTTGTCATCTCACGAGTAAAGCTGAGCGCTTTTGTCTTGTCTCTGGGCAAAGCAGCCATCTTTTGTCGCCATTCGATATAAATAGCGGTAGAGGTCCCATGAAGTTGTAGCGAAAACCTGTAAATCGAACAAAGAACATACCATGGCGGAAGATGAGGGCGATCGGATATGGGTCACGAAGGAAGACCTTCCCTTGGAAAGGAGGAGATGTTCGGACCACGATGCGCTTGCTACCAAGCGGCGTGCGCAACCAGCGTGGCGAAATGCGGACACAATGAGTGCGTGGTCGTGCAGGTCACGGAAGGGCGCGAGCGATGGCGGGCGCCGTTTCTTCGATGCCCGCGCTCAGGTACAAATTACTAATAGTACATTTTGTATTGCTTATGGACCCTCCATGTTTCTTGTCATTTTTGCGAGATGGCGAAATCGACTTCTCGGCTGGATCGACCCTCCTCATGAGCGGTATATTGGCCGTTATGTGGGTACTATGGGACGAATAATGGACTTGGAGTACGAATGGAGACTCTCAATGAGAGAACAATGAGCTCCGCCAGCGGATGCAGCGGAGGGAAAGCGAGGAGGTTGTCAACATAGGAAGCTCTTATGATCCCACATGTTGCTGCGCGAACCGAGCTGCATATGTGCGTGCCACTACCACGATGGCCAGCCCGTCAGAGGCCCCCTCGTGATTCTCCATGTGGGTGCCACGAGGCTCGTTTGGCATGTAGGCCCGCAGTGCGGAATGTGTTGATCTTTGTGCGATGGGATTTGTTGTGTTGATGTTTTGGGTGTAGAACTTTCCATAAATTCTGCCGGTATGTGCAATGTATGTGTTGTTTAGTGTTGTAAGTGCATGGCGCCTTCATTTTACTGTGACCTTCATATTACATGCCCTCTTTCCATAACGATGTAATGTGCAGCGTTGTTAAGCATGTGATGAATTGATTGTTTGTTATGTGCGTGGAGTTGTTATCACAAGGCAAAAAAAGTTGTCGTCAAGCTATGTCTTCTCCAGCTACCCGTGTTGTCATCTCTCGGTTGGTTGTATGCCGTACTAAATCAAGAACTTAGAGCAACCCTTTTATCTTGAAACCATCTTTGAACATCAAACCATCAAGCAATTGAAAAACATCACAAATATTACAAAAGCACAATTTAAAAATTCATTCATCATCTGCGTAAATACCGCGCCTCGTGCAGCGCATATGATCCTACGAGAAGGTGAACCTACTAGGGAGGCGGGGTGCATCGCGAAGATCGTCTTGCGAGGGTGTGGCGGCGGCGGTGGGTACAACTCTGTGAAGCGATTCTGACGGCTGGTCATAAAGCATAGACTCACCCAATCGGAGGAGTGCCTACGTCCTGCTTAGATGGTACAACTGAGATTAGACAATGGAAAGTACAAAAATTGTTCATAATGAAATACACACGTTTAGTGCATCACAGGGTATGTGGTGGTGAAATGAGGATGTCGGCGGAAGTCCCCATGTACTCGTGCGATGTCATGCCTTGATAGGTCGGCACAACCCACTGTCCGGTCATATAGGTTGAGTGCACACTGTCGGAATCTGAGGGCATCTGCCCCTCTGGTTGGTCCGGCGAGTCGGGCGGCGTATGCAGAGTGGGGCCCGTGCGTCTGGAGGCGCGGTCGCTCGTCAAGTCGCCCTCCGTGATAGCGATGCCGTTGCGGCGTGCTATCCGTCGCAATTGCTGCAAAACGAACATGTTGTTGAACATAAATGGTAAATGAGTGCATGAACAAATAGTTGCGAATTGTCGAACGCCGCGGGCGAGCGGCGTGGAGGCGGCGGCCGTAACTTTGCGACTCTCGGACAGCCCCTACGGTTCGTGCGGCGATGGCGACCTCCGTGATGGCGTCGCCCTCCGTAGCTGCGTGCTATCTGTTGCAATTCTTTGCAAGTCGAACATGTGCGTGAACATAAATGGTAAATGAGTGCATGAACAAATAGTTGCGGGTGTCGAACCGGCGGGCGAAGCGGCGTGGAGGCGGCGGCCGTAACTGCCGACTCTCGGGCGGCCCCTGCGGTTCGTCGCGGCGATGTCGACCTCGTGATGGCGTCGCCCTCGTAGCGGCGTGCTATCTGCGCAATTGCTGCAAGGCGAAGATGTGGTTGAACATAAATGTTAATGAGTGCACAAACAAATAGTTGCCAATTGTCGAACGGCCCGGCGAGCGGCGTGGAGGCGAGGATGGCGTGCTGATCTGGTGCGTGGCGGAGCGCGAGGAGGTGGTGGTCCCCGCCGTCCGCCACCGCGTGTAGCAACAACGTCATCTCGGCGACCACAACTCAAGCCCGTATCGTACCCCTTGCCATTTGGCGATGCTGCGCGCCATAGCCTACCCACGGCCTTGGTATTGGACTTCCTGTCGCCGTATAGCCTCATTAGCCTCGATGTCGATCGATGTATCCGGTCCACTGCGATGAAACAAGCGATCGATTCAAATGTAATCCTGCATTGCGTAATGACACGATACTCTCGTACCGCCTCGTCGACCCGTGCGCTAGATGGCGGTGCGGACCTTCTGTATAACGCCCGTGAGCGGCATGAGGTGGAGGCGTGGGAGCTCCCGCAGTAAGCCTCGGCGCGCGTGCGTCGCGTACCGATCAAGGTATGCCACATGCAGCGCGGGGTCCTCGAAGTCGTCTGGCCGTGTCTCATCCACAACCATCGTATGCGCATGGTGAGACCACATGTCATCCCACGTCCGCCGTGTGGCTCTCCGGTCTTGATGCTCGCCCTCTCCTCGATTGCTGCAAGTCCATTGAGACATTACACAATCGATGCAGTGCGACATTGACACTAATGCGATAATTAAATTTGGGGTGTCTTGACATACGGTGGTACTCCTCGCAGAGGCGTCTGGCATGGGAGGGACATCTTTGATACGGCCGGCGTCTCATGACTTCGGTGTGGGCTATGCGGCTCGGCGCGATCTTGCGAACACAAGTGGCGAGTCGTCATCCGGTACCTCACGATCTCGCTCGCCTTTGGTATGACAACCCGTGGGGGCGTGTTCGCAGTGCTTAATGGAGACCATGGCCACCGAGTCTCGTCGACAAGCGCCGAAGCTCGAACCTCGGTGGAAATCCGAGTCGCCGCGTCTCGGTCTCTCCTGGCCCACCTCAGCGACCATGCGTCCAGCGTGTACCCATTGTGGCGCATCAATGGGAATCGTCACCACCATACAAGCTGCGGGATGAGGTCATAAGGGTGCACCACGGCGACCAAAGTCGGGCACGCCAGCGGGTAAGTGTTCCCATGACCACAGGCGAAGAGAAAGGTAGCGAGGCGGCTAGGATCGGCTCGGCAGCGCGATGCAGCTGCGGCGTCACACAAGCCTCGGTATGTGGAGCTAAGGACTGCTGATCCCGGCTATCACGTGGCTGCGGCCGGGCGACCATCCGCCAAGGACTCCGCTAGCGGTATGTAGCTAAGTGCACGGAGTCTCGATCGTGCTAGGAACAAGACGCGTGCGATGGCGGTATGCAGCGGAATGCGTCCGCACGCGACCTCATCTCGCGTCACAGGAGGTCATGGCGGCGAAGCCATCCATGGCACCCAGGTTATGGATCGCATGCGAACGTGACGTCCGCACCGGGGTGGCGCGGCACCACGGAGGTAGACTCATCGTGGCGTCTGCGGCGAACATCCCCCAGGAGTGGAAGGTGTGCGGCCTCCATCGATCAACGAGACCATCGTCAACCCATGGTGGTCAACATGCGGCAATGGCGTTGTCTCGGTGTCCGAGGTCGATGCATGGCGCATGCCAACGCCATGTGCCGAAACAAGTCGTGGCGCGAGCAGCGGACCTTCACTGGCCTGGTATGCGGAGCTTGGGGTGGCACCAAGCGGCACCACCATCAGGAGGCGCTAGTAGCTAACCTGTAATCATCGTGGCGTCTGCCCGACAGATATGGCGTAGCCGTCATCTCCCACAGGTCATGGAAGTGGAAGGTGTTATCTCGGAGTCTCCAGGCCTCCATCTCTGATCAAGAGGCACAAAGACAACGATGGCGCATCGTCGTCCTGGAACCCATCTCCCACCGGAGTAGGTCAACATCGCGGGCAATGGGCGTGAACCGGTGTCCATGCAGGCAATAGTGTCACGGATGGGGATGCAGGGTCGAGCGCCCGGTTCTCGGGAGGCTAAGGGCGAAGCAAGGAGGCCCAATGTGCGGTGCCGAAACAACCACACATGGCATCGGTGGTGCTCGTCCCAGCAGGGGCTCTAGCGGCTCGAGCGCCATGTCACCGCCAAGAAGGATAACAAGTTAGTGTACATTACAACAAAATGTGCAACAAATAACAACATAACTCACAACAAATGTTATGACGAGAGCGTGCGAATGTACAAAAATATCGTAAAATGTGCACCAATATGACCACACGACAAGGAAACATATGGAATGTGCGAAAATATACATAACATGGTAATGTGCAATACATAGCTACACCATCGAGCCAACAATTAAGCGTACACCTCTGAATAACACATTACATATGGATTGTGGTTGGTACTACGGGCGTTGCTTGATGCCGGCTGTTTGGGCATGGCGAGGTGTGGCCAAAGGTCTTCACATAGCCTACGCCGGGGCGCGAACACGATCCCTCGCTGGCTCTCATCCATGTCGTTGCGGATCGCGGCGGCTTTGTCGTCTTCCACGCCCGAGCATGCTTGATTGCATCGTTGGGCACCGCTTTATCTCCCAGCCATAATTCCTGTGGTGCATGTCTACCCGTAGAATGGAACTCTGCACTCGGGTTGCATACAAGTCTTGCATGTCGTAGTACTTGGAGATGTCTTGTGTCGGCCTTTGGTTCCATACAGCGCAAGCACATACACATGGGAGCATGGCTTGTCGAGAAGCTGGGGCTTGTTGCATTACAAGATGCTTCATCTGTCGTGCATACACTTGCGCTCCCCTCTAATTTGACCCATGACATACCACGCCTTGGCGGACCTCAAACTTCCTCCTTAAGCCATCAATGGGGTGAGCAATGTGGAGTTCGAGCCTTCTCCATCTTCTGTCCATGAAGGCTGCATGACCTCGAGTGTTGCTTGTTTTCCTCAGCGTGCCTGCGCCATCTGGCTCTATTCACAAAGTACCGCCAGTGCGGTTCGGTCTCGGCCACAATTGCCGTGATCGGCGGGGATCGGCGCCCTTCAATACACCATTGTAAACCTCGGACATGTTGGTTGTCATGATCCCATACCTCGCCCCACCGGTGTCGTGCAACAAAGACCACATTTCCAAGTCGGGTGCATTGGGTGAACCCATTACGAGAATACCCGACTCTTGTGGAGCCCCCTCCACGGCCCCTGCTGCTGCATGCACATGCTTAGTAGCCTCTGATGAGCTGCCTCATGAGGCGTCGAACTTCGCCTCAGTTACGCATGCATAGCTTCTTGAACATCTTCGCGAGGTCCTTGCTACGGAACATACGTGGAAGTTGATTGCAATATGCCTCATGCACGGCGGTTCTTCACATCGATCCACGGGGCGGGGGCTGCGTCCCATCTGCAGCGTTACTAGCGCGAACATCAAGCCTGCATTGCGGTCGGAGATAAAGCACACGCCGGGCTGTCTTGCACTCTGACATTCTTCAAATTGCAAAGAAACCAAAGCCCGCTATCTGTATTCTCGCTCTCCACAATTGCAAATGCCACTTTGAGATGGTGGTCATTTGCATCGGCTGCAAGCTGCGGTAAGGATAGTGCCCTTGTACTTGCCGGATAAGGCGTCCCATCTACGGTTAGCACTGGGCGGCACCACTCTGAACCTTGTATCGCTGATGGAAGGCCAGAACACTCTGTCAAGAATGAAACGATTCGGGCCCTCCGTGGATGGACCCTCTCTGCTGTTTATGTAAGTGCAGGGTTTGATTGTGCAATTTGATCCAGCATTCTTGGGACCAGGTCGTCGCCTCCTCGTCGTCCATACATGCCGTCTGCACCTTTAACCGCGCCACACCTTCTTGTAGCTCGCCGTAGCCGCGCCTCGTTAGCTCTGCGCCATCAGAACCTTGGGTAATGGACACATCCGCTGGGCGAGGTGCGTGACCACCTCCGCAACATAGCGTGATGTCATGTTGCGGTGTCTATGTCTGGCCCGCAAGCTACATAGCGTGATCTTGCGGCACCGTTATCCGAACTCCGTGCCAGCGCCCTTATGCCGTTGTGCGGACTTTTGCCACCACGACCCGTCCACACACTTCATATAGGTGAAGTTTCGTGCAAATGTGCTCCGAAAAATATAAATCACCGGACTGCTCCGGTAACCCCGGAACGACAAGAAAAGCTAAAATCGTGAGCTATAGGTCAAGCTTTCGGAAAAATGTGCTCCGAAAAACAAAAATCCCAGAAATGCTCCGGTAACCTTGGAACGACTGGGAAATCTGAAAATCCTGAGCTATAGATCACTGTTTCGGACAGATGTGCTCCGAAAAATAAAAATCCCCAGACTTGCCGGGTAACCGTACAACGACTAGAAAAGCTGAAAATCATGAGCTATAGGTGCGCTTTCGGCAAATGTGCTCCAAAAAAATCCCCGGACTACTCCGGTATTCCCGACACAGGTCCGGAAAACCCGAAAGAACTAGAAAAGCTAAAATGGTGAGCTATAGGTCACGCTATCGGCCAAATGTGCTCCAAAAATAAAAATCCGTGGACAGGTCCGGTAACTCCGGAACGACTAGAAAAGCTGAAAATCGTGAGCTATAGATCACGCTTTCGGGCCAATGTGCTCCGAAAAATAAAAATCCCTGGACTGGTGCGGTAACACCGGAACGACTAGAAAAGCTAAAATCGTGAGCTGTAGGTCACGCTTTCGATCAAATCTGCCCTGAGAAACAAAAATCGTCGGAATGCTCCGGTAACCTTGGAACGATTAGAAAAGCTGAAAATCGTGAGCTATAGATCACTCTTTCGGTCAGATGTGCTCCGAAAAATAAAAATCCCCAGACTTGCCGGGTAACCGTACAACAACTAGAAAAGCTACAAATCGTGAGTTATAGGTACGCTTTCGGTAAATGTGCTCCAAAAAATAAAAATCCCCGTACTACTCCGGTAACCCCACAACGACTAGAAAAGCTGAAATTGTGCGCTATAGGTCACGCTTTCGACCAAATCTGCCCCGAGAAACAAAAATCGACGAAATGCTCCGGTAAACATAGCACGACTAGAAAAGCTGAAAATCGTGTGTTATAGGTCACGCTTTCGGCCAAATGTGCTTCAAAAAATAAAAATACCTGGACGGCTCTGGTAACACCGGAAGGACTAGAAAAGCTGAAAATCGTGAGCTATAGGTCACGCTTTCGACCAAATCTGCCCCTGAACAACTAGAAATGCTGAAAATGTGAGCTATAAGTCACGCTTTCGGCCAAATGTGATGCGGAAAAAAAATCCCCGGAGTCCTCTAGTAACCCCGGAAAGACTAGAAAAGCAGAAAATCTTGAGCTATGGGTCACCCTTTCGGCCAAATGTGATGCGGCAAAATCACTGGAATCCTCCGGTAGGACCGGAATGTTTAGAAAAGTTGAAAATTGTTACCTATAGGTCACGCTTTCGGGCGAATGTGCTCCTAAAAATAAAAATCCCTGAACTGCTCCGGTAACCCCGGAACGACTAAAAAAGCTAATATCGTGAGCTATAGGTCATGCTTTCGACCAAATCTGCACCGAGAAAAAAAAATCGTCGGAATGCTCCGGCAACCCTGGCACGACTAGAAAAGCAGAAAATCATGAGTTATAGGTCATGCTTTCGGCCGTATGTGCTTCGAAAAATAAAAATACCCGGATGGCTCTAGTAACACCAGAACGACTAGAAAAGCTGAAAATCGTGAGCTATGGGTACGCTTTCAGCAAATGTCTGCGAAAATTAAAAATCTCCGGACTGGCCCAGTAACCCTGAACGACTAGAAAAGCCAAAAATCGTGAGCTATAGGTCACACTTTCGGCCAAATGTGCTCTGACAACTAAAAATCCCTGGATAGGTCCGATAACCCCGGAACGACTAGAAAAGCTGAAAATTGTGAGCTATAGGTCACACTTTCGGGCCAATGTGCTCCGAAAAATAAAAATCCCTGAACTGGTCCGGTAACCCCGGAACGACTAGAAAAGCTGAAATCGTGAGCTATAGGTCACGCTTTCGACCAAATCTGCCCCGAGAAACAAAAATCGTCGGAATGCTCCGGTAACCCTGGCACGACTAGAAAAGCTGAAAATCGTGAGTCATATGTCACGGTTGCGACCAAATGTGCTCCGAAAAATAAAAATCGCAAGACTGCCCCGGTAACCTTACAACGAATAGAAAAGCTGAAAATCGTGAGTTATAGGTCAGGTCTTCACCAAATGTGCTCCGAAAAATAAAAATCCCCGCATTGGTCCGGAAACCCTGGAACGACTAGAAAAGCTAAAATCGCGAGCTATAGGTACGCTTTCGACACGTGTGCTTTGAAAAATAAAAATCCCCGAACTACTCCGGCAACCCCGGAACGACTAGAAAAGCTGAAAATCGTGAGCTATAGGTCACGGTTTCGACCAAATCTGCACCGAGAAACAAAAATCGTCGGAATGCTCCGGTAACCCTGGCACGACTAGAAAATCTAAAAATCGTGAGTTGTAGGCCAAGCTTGCGGCCAAATGTGCTCCGAAAAATAAAAATCCCCAGACTGGCCCGGTAACCCTACAATGATTGGAAAAGCTAAAAATCGTGAGCTATAGGTCACGCTTTTGGCCAAATGTGCTCCGAAAAATAAAAATCCCTGGACGGCTCCGGTAACCCCGGAACGACTAGAAAAGCTGAAATTGCGAGCTATAGGTACGCTTTCGGCACATGTGCTTTGAAAAATAAAAATCCCCGGACTACTCCGGCAACCCCGGAACGACTAGAAAGCTGAAAATCGTGAGTTATTGGCCAAGCTTGCGGCCAAATGTGCTCCAAAAAATAAAAATCCTTAGACTAGCCCGGTAACCCTAAAACGACTAGAAAAGCTGAAAATTATGAGCTATATAGGTCAGGTTTTCGGCCAAATCTGGTCCAAAATATAAAAAATATCCGAACTGCTCCGGTAACCCTGGAATGACTAAAAAAGTTGAAAATCATGAGCTATAGGTCACGCTTTCGGGCAAATGTGCTACGAAAAATAAAAATCCCTAGACTTCTCCGGTAACCCCGGAACGACTAGAAAGGCCGAAATCGTAAGCTATAGGTAACGCTATCGACCAAATCTGCCCCAGAAACAGAAATCGTCGCAATGCTCCAGTAACCCTTGCATGAATAGAAAAGCTGAAAATCGTGTGTTATAGGTCAAGCTTGCGGCCAAATGTGCTCCGAAAAATAAAAATCCGCAGACTGGCCCGGTAAACCTACAACGACTAGAAAAGCTGAAAATCGTGAGCATAGGTCACGTTTTCGGCCAAATCTGCTCCAAAATATAAAAATACACGGACAGCTCTGGTAACCCCGGAACGACTAGAAAAGCTGAAAATCGTGAGCTATAGGTCACGCTTTCGGCCAAATGTGCTTCGAAAAATAAAAATGTCCGGACTGCTCCGGTAACCCCGGGACGACTAGAAAGCTGAAATCATGAGCTATAGGTCACGCTTTCCACCAAATCTGTTCTGAGAAACAAAATTCCGCCGACTGCTCCGGTAACACTTGAATGACTAGAAAAGCTGAAAATCTTAAGCTATGGGTCACCCTTTCGGCCAAATGTGATGTGACAAAAATCCCCGGAATGTTTAGAAAAGTTGAATATCATCAGCTATAGGCGTTCGTGCAAATGTGCTCCGAAAAATATAAATCTCCGGACTGCTCCGGTAACCCCGGAACCAAGAGAAAAGCTGAAATCGTGAGCTATAGGTCATTCATTCGGCCAAATGTGCTCCGAAAAACAAAAATCCCTAGAATGCTCCGGTAACCTTGGAACGACTAGAAAAGCTGAAAATCGTGAGCAATAGATCACTCTTTCAGTCAGATGTGCTCCGAAAAATAAAAAACCCCAGACTTGCCGGGTAACCGTACAACGAGTAGAAAAATTATAAATCGTGAGTTATAGATACGCTTTCGGTAAATGTGCTCCAAAAAATAAAAATCCACGTACTACTCCGGTAACCCCAGAACGACTAGAAATGCTGAAATTGTGCGCTATAGGTCACGCTTTCGACCAAATCTGCCCCGAAAAACAAAAATCGACAAAATGCTCCGGTAACCATAGCACGACTAGAAAAGCTAAAAATCGTGAGTTATAGGTCACGCTTTCGGCCAAATATGCTTCAAAAAATAAAAATACCCGGACGGCTCTGGTAACACCGGAAGGACTAGAAAAGCTGAAAATCGTGAGCTATAGGTCATGCTTTCGACCAAATCTGCCCCTGAACAACTAGAAATGCTGAAAATGTGAGCTATAAGTCATGCTTTCGGTCAAATGTGATGCGGAAAAAAAATCCTCGGAGTCCTTTAGTAACCCCGGAAAGACTAGAAAAGCGGAAAATCTTGAGCTATGGGTCACCCTTTCGGCCAAATGTGATGCGACAAAAATCCCTGGAATTCTCCGGTAAGACCGGAATGTTTAGAAAAGTTGAAAATTGTTAACTAAAGGTCACGCTTTCGAGCAAATGTGCTCCTAAAAATAAAAAATCCCTGGACTGCTCCGGTAACCCCAAAACGACTAAAAAAGCTGATATCGTGAGCTATAGGTCATGCTTTTGACCAAATCTGCCCCGAGAAAAAAAAATCGTCGGAATGCTTCGGCATCCCTAGCACGACTAGAAAAGCGGAAAATCGTGAGCTATAGGTCACGCTTTCGGGCAAATGTGCTCCGAAAAATAAAAATATCTGGACTGCTCCGGTAACCCCGGAACGACAAGAAAAGCTGAAAATCGTGAGTTATAGGTCACGCTTTCGGACAAATGTGCTCCGATAAATAAAAACCCCTAAACAGGTCCGATAAACCGGAACGACTAGAAAAGCTGAAAATCATGTGCAATAGGTCTCGGTTTGGGCAAATGTGCTCTGAAAAATACAAATCCCTGGACTGCTCCGGTAACCCCGGAACGACTAGAAAAGCTGAAATCGTGAGGTATAGGTCATGCTTTCGACCAAATCTGCCCCGAGAAACAAAAATCGTCGAAAGGCTATGGTAACCCTAGCACGACTAGAAAAGCTGAAAATCGTGAGTTATAGGTCACGCTTGCAGCCAAATGTGCTCTGAAAAATAAAAATCGCCATACTGGCCCAGTAACCCTACAATGACTAGAAAAGCTGAAAATCGTGAGCTATAGGTCAGGATTTCGGCCAAATCTGCTCCAAAATATAAAAATACTCGAACTGCTCTGGTAACCCTGGAAGGACTAGAAAAGCTGAAAATCGTGAGCTATAGATCAGTCTTTTGGCGAAATGTGCTCCGAAAATTAGAAATCCCCAAACTGGCTCGATAACCTTAGAACGACTAGAAAAGCTGAAAATCGTGAGCTATAGGTCACGTTTTTGCCCAAATCTGTTCCAAAATATAAAAATACCTGGACTGCTCCGGTAACCATAGAACGACTAGAAAAGCTAAAAATCGTGAGCTATAGGTACACTTTCGGCAAATGTGCTCCGAAAAATAAAAATCCGCGGACTAGCTATGGTAATCCCGGAACGACTAGAAAAGCTGAAATCATGAGCTATAGGTCACGCTTTCGACCAAATTTTCCCCGAGAAAGAAAAATCATCGAAATGCTCCGGTAACCCTGGCACGCCTAAAAAAGCTGAATATAGGTAACGCTTTTGGGCAAATATGCTCCGAAAAATAAAAATCCCCGGACTGCCTCTGTAACCCAGAAACAACTAGAAAAGCTGAAAATCGTGAGCTATAGGTCATGCTGTCGGCAAAATGTGCTCCGAAATAAAAATCCCCAGACTGCCTCGGTAACCCAGAAACGACTAGAAAAGCTGAAAATCGTAAGCTATAGGTAACGCTTTCGCCTAAATCTGCTCCGAGGAACAAAATTGCCCGGACTGCTCCGGTAACCGTTGAACGACCCGAAAAGCTGAAAATCGTGAGCTATAGGTCACGCTTTCTGCCAAATGTGATGCAAAAAAAATCCCTAGAGTCCTCCAGTAACCCCGGTATGACTAGAAAAGCGGAAAATCTTGAGCTATGGGTCACCCTGTGGGCCAAATGTGATGCGAAAAATCAACAAAATGCTCCGTTAACCCTGGAACGACTAGAAAACTTGAAAATACTGAGCTATAGATCACTCTTTCGGCCGAATGTGACCCAAAAAATAAAAATCCCCAGATTGGCCAGGGAACCCTGGAACGACTAGAAAAGCTGAAAATCGTGAGCTATAGGTCATGTTTTCGGCCAAATATGTTCCAAAATATAAAAATACCCGGACTGCTCGGTAACCCTGGAACGACTAGAAAAGGTGAAAATCGTGAGCTATAGGTACGCTTTCGACAAATGTGCTTCAAAAAATAAAAATCCCTGGACTACTACGGTAACCCCGGAACGACTAGAAAAGCTGAAATCGTGAGCTATAGGTCACGCTTTCGACCGAATCTGCCCCGAGAAACAAAAATTGTCGAAATGTTCCGGTAACCCTGGCACGATTAGAAAAGCTGAAAATCGTGAGCTCTGAAAAATAAAAATGCCAGCACAGGTCCAGAAACCGTGAAACGACTAGAAAAGCTGAAATGGTGAGCTATAGGTCACGCTTTCGACAAATGTGCTCCGAAAAATAAAAATCCCTGGACTGCAACGGTATCCCCGGAACGACTAGAAAAGCTGAAATCGTGAGCGATAGGTCACGCTTTCGACCAAATCTGCCCCGAGAAACAAAAATCGTCGGAATGCTCCAGTAACCCTGGCACGACTAGAAAAGTTGAAAATCGTGAGCTATAGGTCACGCTTTTGGCTAAATGTGCTCTGAAAAATAAAAATACCCAGACTGGCCCGTAACCCTACAACGACTAGAAAAGCTGAAAATCGTGAGCTATAGGTTACCCTTTCGGCCAAATGTGCTTCGAAAAATAAAAATCCCTGGACTGCTCCGGTAACCCCGAAACGACAAGAAAGCTGAAATCGTGAGATATAGGTCACGCTTTCGGCCAAATCTGCTCCAAGAAACAAAATTCCCCCGGTTGCTCCGGTAACCATTGAACGACTAGAAAAGCTGAAAATCTTGAGCTATGGTCACCCTTTTGCCAAATGTTATGCGACAAACATCCCCGAAATGCCCTGGCAACTCCAGAACGTTTAGAAAAGTTGAAAATCGTTAGCTATAGGTGATACTTTCGGTGCAAATGTGCTCCAAAAAATAAAAATCTCCGCATTGGTCCAGAAACCATGGAAAGACTAGAAAAGCTGAAAATCGTGAGCTATTGGTACGCTTTCGGCAAATGTGCTCTGAAAAATAAAAATCCGCGGACTACTCCGGTAACCCCGGAATGACTAGAAAAGCTGAAATCATGAGCTATAGGTCACGCTTTCGACCAAATCTACCCCGATAAACAAAAATCGCCAGAATGCTCAGGAACCCTGGTACGACTAGAAAAGCTGAAAATCGTGAGTTATAGGACACGTTTGCAGCCAAATGTGCCCCAAAAAATAAAAATCCCCAGACTGGCCCGGTAACCATACAACGACTAGAAAGCTGAAAATCGTGAGCTATAGGTCAAGTTTTCGGCCAAATGTGCTCCGAAAAATAAAAATCCCCGGACTGGCCCGATAACCTCGAAACGACTAGAAAAGCTAAAATGGTGAGCTATAGGTCACGCTTTCGGCAAATGTGCTTCGATAAATAAAATTCCTTCGTCAGGTCCGATAACCACGGAACGACTAGAAAAGCTAAAAATCGTGAGCTATAGGTACGCTTTCGGCAAATGTGCTCTGAAAACTAAAAATCCCCGGACTGGCCCGGTAACCTTGGAACGACTAGAAAAGTTGAAAATCGTGAGCTATAGGTTGCACTTTCGGCCAAATGTGCTCCGAAAAATAAAAATCCAGGTACAGGTCTGGAAACCCCGAAGCAACTAGAAAAGCTAAAATGGTGAGCTATAGGTCACGCTTTCGGCCAAATGTGCTCGAAAAATAAAAATCCCTGGACAGGTCCGGTAACCCCGGAACGACTAGAAAAGCTGAAAATCGTGAGCTTAGGTCACGCTTTCGATCAAATCTGCCCCAAGAAACAAAAATCGTCGGAATGCTCCGGTAACCCTGGCATGACTAGAAAAGCTGAAAATCGTGAGCTATAGGTCACGCTTTCAGCTACATGTGCTTCGAAAAATAAAAATCCCCAGACTGGCCCGGTAACCTTACAGCGACTAGTAAAGCTGAAAATCGTGAGCTATAGGTCACACTTACGGACAAATGTGCCCAAAAAATAAAAATCCCTGGACTGCTCCGACAACCCCGGAACAACTAGAAAAGCTGAAATCGTAAGCTATAGGTTACGCTTTCGGCCAAATTAGCTTCGAGAAACAAAAATCCCCGGAATGCTCCGGTAACCCTGGAACAACTAGAAAAGTTGAAAATCGTGAGCTATAGGTCTCGCTTTCGGCCAAATGTGCTCCGAAATATAAAAGCTAAAATGTGAGCTATTGGTGATGTGTTCGGCAAAATGTGCTCTGCAAAATAAAAATTCTGGACAGGTCCGGTAACCCCGAGGACTAGAAAAGCTGTAATCCTGAGCAATAGGTCACGCTTTCGGCCAAATCTGTTCCGAGAATCAAAATTCCCCCGACTGCTCCGGTAACACTTGAACGACTAGAAAAGTTGAAAATCTTGAGATATGGGTCACCTTTTGGCCAAATGTGATGTGACAAAAATCCCCGAAACGTTTAGAAAAGTTGAATATCATTAGCTATAGGTGACGCGTTCGTGCAAATGTGCTCCGAAAAATATAAATCCCCGAACTACTCCGGTAACCTCGGAACCAAGAGAAAAGCTGAAATCGTGAGCTATAGGTCATTCTTTCGGCCAAATGTGCTCCGAAAAACAAAAATCCCTAGAATGCTCCGGTAACCTTGGAAGGATTAGAAAAGCTGAAAATCGTGAGCTACAGATCACTCTTTCGATCAGATGTGCTATAAAAAATAAAAATCCCCATACTTGCCGGGTAACCGTACAACGACTAGAAAAGCTACAAATCGTGAGCTATAGGTACGCTTTCGGTAAATGTGCTCCAAAAAATAAAAATCCCCGTAATACTCGGTAACCCCAGAACGACTAGAAAACTTGAAATTGTGCGCTATAGGTCACGCTTTCGACCAAATCTGCCCCGAGAAAAAAAATTGACGAAATGCTCCGGTAACCATAGCACGACTAGAAAAGCTGAAAATCGTGCGTTATAGGTCACGCTTTCGGCCAAATGTGCTTCAAAAAATAAAAATACCCGAACGGCTCTAGTAACACCAGAACGACTAGAAAAGCTGAAAATCGTGAGCTATAGGTACGCTTTCGGCCAAATGTGTGCTCCGATGAATAAAAAAACCCTGGACAGGTCCGACAAACCCAGAACGACTAGAAGAGCTGAAAATCGTGAGCAATAGGTCTCGCTTTCGGGCAAATGTGCTCCGAAAAATAAAAATCCCTGGACTGCTCCGGTAACCCCGGAACGACTAGAAAAGCTGAAATCGTGAGCTATAGGTCACGCTTTCGACCAAATCTGCCTCAAGAAACAAAAATCGTCGAAATGCTCCGGTAACCCTGGCGCGACTAGAAAAGCTAAAAATCGTGAGTTATAGGTCACGCTTGCAGCCAAATGTGCTCTGAAAATAAAAATCCCCAGACTGGCCCGGCAACCCTACAATGACTAGAAAAGCTGAAAATCGTGAGCTATAGGTCAGGTTTTCGGCCAAATCTGCTCCAAAATATAAAAATACCCGAACTGCTTTGGTAACCCTGGAAGGACTAGAAAAGCTGAAAATCGTGAGCTATAGATCAGTCTTTTGGCGAAATGTGCTCCAAAAAATAAAAATCCCCAAACTGGCTCGATAACCTTAGAACGACTAGAAAAACTGAAAATCGTGAAATATAGGCCACGTTTTCGGCCAAATCTGTTCCAAAATATAAAAATACCTGGACTGCTCCGGTAACCATCGAACGACTAGAAAAGCTAAAAATCGTGAGCTATAGGTACACTTTCGGCAAATGTGCTCCGAAAAATAAAAATCCGCGGACTACTCCGGTAACCCCGGAACGACTAGAAAAGCTGAAATCATGAGCTATAGGTCACGCTTTCGACCAAATTTACCCCGAGAAACAAAAATCATCGAAATGCTCCGGCAACCCAGGCATGCCTAAAAAAGCTGAATATAGGTCACGCTTTCGGCCAAAAGTGCTCCGAAAAATAAAAATATCTGGACTGCTCCAGTAACCATGGAACGACTAGAAAAGCTGAAAATCGTGAGCTATAGGTCACGCTTTCGGCAAAATGTGCTCCGAAAAATAAAAATCCCCGGACTGCCTCGGTTGCCCAGAAACGACTAGAAAAGATGAAAATCGTGAGCTATAGGTAGCTTTCGACAAATGTGCTCCGAAAAATAGAAATCACCACACTGGTCTGGAAACCACGGAATGACTAGAAAAGCTAAAATGGTGAGCTATAGGTCACGCTTTTGGCCAAATGTGCTCCGATAAATAAAAATCCCTGCACAGGTCCGGTAACCCCGGATCGACTAGAAAAGCTGAAAATCGTGAGCTATAGGTCACGCTTTCGGGCAAATGTGCCCCAAAAACTAAAAATCCCTGGACTGCTCCGATAACCCCAGAACGACTAGAAAAGCTGAAAATCGTGAGTTATAGGTCACTCTTTCGGCCAAATGTGCTCCGAAAAATAAAAATCGACGCATTGGTCTGGAAACACCGGAACGACTAGAAAAGCTAAAATGGTGTCACGCTTTTGGCCAAATGTGCTCCGATAAATAAAAATCGTTGGACAGCTCCAGTAACCCTGGAACGACTAGAAAAGCTAAAATGGTGTCACGCTTTTGGCCAAATGTGCTTCGATAAATAAAAATCGTTGGACAGCTCCAGTAACCCTGGAACGACTAGAAAAGCTGAAAATCGTGAGCTATAGGTCACGCTTTTGGGCAAATGTGCTCCGAAAAATAAAAATCCCTGGACTGCTCCGGTAACCCCGGAACGACTACAAAAGCTGAAAATCGTGAGTTATAGGACACGCTTTCGGCCAAATGTGCTCCGAATAATAAAAATCCCCGGACTGCCTCGGTAGCCCAGAAACGACTAGAAAAGCTGAATATCGTGAGGTATAGGTCACGCTTTCGCCCAAATGTGCTCCGATAAATAAAAATCCTTGGACAAGTCCGGTAATCACTACTAGTTTTCAGGTCTAGGACAACGGAGCGAAATCGTTGCAATAGGGCCAAAATAGATGCAATATGTAACTATTGCAACACATCACTTCTGTTGGCAAGCATGGCAAGTACTTGCGTGCTTAAAAGATTGCGCAACGGATTGTGGTTTTGTTGCAATACCTATGGTTATTGCCATGCAATGTGTTGTGGTAATTGTTTGTTGTTGCAACGAATGATGTCGTGGCGATATATGCTATTGCCACGGCCGACTCCGTGGCAATAGCTTCTTTTGCCACGAAGTTTGGTCGTGGCAATAGTATCATTTGCCACAAAAATATTGCGTGGTAATAGGTTCTATTGCCACACCAATGGTTCGTGGAAATAGATCCTATTGCCACGGAGAGCATTTCGTTGCAATAGGATATATTGCTACGAGAGGCGTTTCGTTGCAGCAGGTTTAATTGCCACGGGAGGCGGTTCGTTGCAATATGTATTATTGCCACGGAAGGCGTTTCAGTGCCATAAAGTTATTGCGACGAAATATGTTTTGTGGCAAATAGATCCTATAGCAATGAACATTGTTCATGACATATAGTGGAATCGCAACATAGTAGCGTCGTTGCAACAGCCTATCACAACGAAATACCAATTTTGCATATAGGTTTATCGCAACGGTAAAATTTGCGGTAGCATATTGAGCATATGATATTTTATTATAATTTGTTGTTGCAAATTAATGATCAAATTAGGAACACGGTTGGATGAAAAACACATATATTAATTCAACACATAATAATTTAAAAGTGCCACCACTCATGCAGGAATTACATATCAATCTCCATACTTAAACTACAAAGTTTGTAACTAATAACAAAAATACTGTCACTTCCATTCCATTTGTCCTTGCTTCTTTGCCATGTTGAATTTCCTGACTTGACGACGCCACGACTCTGTTTGCTCTGATCAAATTATTTCATCCTGATAGAACATGAACAATAAAGAGGGAACTTAATGTGAGTATTGTCTAGCAGCACATACTTAAGTACATCATAGTGCAAGTTTAGATATACGAGTTACAGCTGAAAATAGTAATCTTGAGTTCTCTAGTTCAGTTGCGTAGCAAAGTATTTAGCAAGTGATTCCAGTAGAATTATTTAATTTCATTTCATTTACCGATATATAGTAGCCCTACTTCACCTGGCATAATTTTCTAGTAGTTTAGAACAGTATGCTATATTTGACATAAGAACAATGACAGATGAAGATTAATCACATTTTCATTTCATACCTGCTGGTCCCTCCTTTTCTTCGAACGAGTTGTAGCAGTATTCTTCAATTGTTGTGGAGGAATGAAGTTCGATGAACCATTATTAACAGCGACATCTTGGAAGAGGCTTCGGTTAAGATTAGAAGCTTGAGTGATGCGAATAGGTGGCCTAGCATCTTTTTGTGTGGTCAGGATGCTTGCTGGGTCATTCTGCAAATGTAAAATATAGAATAAAAAATATTAGCATCCTGATGTGTACTACTATTAAAATATGTTTAGCATGCATGCATCAATTGAAGTTCAGGGAAGGTACACATCAGAAGGTCATCAATAGAATGTACAAAGTCCAAATCCCTTATGGAAGCAAACTATTTGCAAAATTTGTTTCCTGTTGTAATGTTTCTTCCACATGTTCAGGTGTCTTTTTTGTGGTGTTCAATGTACTATCTGGGTTAGCCTTGTCCAATGTTGTAATGTTTTCGTCTTCCTCATTTGGATTAGCCTCGCTTTCCCTTGTGTTCAATATACTTCCCTGGTTAGCCTGCATATGGACCATGAGGAAAAACATTAGGGCTCATTAGGTTGGGTGGTCTCTGCAAGCCATCAACAACAAACAGCGCAGCTCTACTGCTGCGTATGTCTGCATGTATTACCTATAATGTTGCTTGTCTTTGTTGTGCTAGCAATGAAAGGAACTCTTGCCTAAGTTGTTCTCTTGCGTTCCTTTCCTTCTCCAGTTCCTCTTGCATCTCTCGCCTAGTTTCTTCCCTTTCAGCAACTCCATTTGCAATTTGTTCCTTTAACATTTGCACCTCATCTTCAAGCTCATTATTTTTATTTGGTCAGAGTGAAGCACGGGATTGTTCATCGAGTCTGTCTTTCAACAGTTGGCTTCTTGTGGGATATTTCGCCATGTATCTATGACCATGAGCTTTGCATGATTTGGTACCGGTGCTTTCCTGGTAACTTGATTGAAAAGCAATGTTTTCCTCTTCAACTGTAAGGAGGTCTTTATCTAGCTCTGTTGATAGGTCAGTAATTTTGAAGGCTGCATCATCCTAAGTGTGATAAGAGAAAATAAGAAGTTAAATCAGTTAAGTTTTATGCACAAAATTCTGAAAAATGTACTAAGTCATGAACAAATTAAATTTACTACTCACATAGACATCCCTGGAAGCGTTATTTGACCATTCCCCGTTCTTCATGTGGGTAGCCATCCAAAGAGTCAGATCAGTTGGCTCTTCTTCAGTATTTGGGTCTCTCTAAGATGGCAAACATTGTGCCTTGTGAACAATTGATCATTTAAGAAAAGAATCAGATAAGTTTAATTTTTCATTACCTGCTCGTAGCTACATTGGGAGAACGGTTTGGATCCCATTAGATGCTTGGTCTTCTATTTTTGACGGTTTTCAGAGTTTTGGCTGCTAACCCTCTGCAAAAAAGTTTACAAGTGCACTCAACAAAGCATTCTTGTCACCATATATGTATTAAAAAAATAAAGTAAGACAACAATGTTCAAATTCTTCGGCTAAGGTTTTTTGCGCTTGGGTTCTGCAATAGCTATGAGCAGCAATAGCTAGCTATAGCTACAGGTAAGCCATTTAGTGATTTTGCAATAATTGGACATAAATATTTGGAGTAGACAATATAGTCTAGAAGATAAAATTATAAAACTACTACTGTCACTAATCAAATAGGTCATTGATCAATAGTCAACTATTGATACAAAATAATGTATGTGCCTTATTTTAACTACTACTTACAAAGGTGTTCTGGAGCTAACTACTATATGCCTTATGCAGCAATTGTTCAAGTCTAAATAAGAATTATATGCATACTAAATAGTGGTAGTAAAAAGCATATATGTCTGTAACACATGCTGC
This sequence comes from Dendrocalamus sinicus, assembly GCA_036346575.1. Lineage (NCBI taxonomy): Eukaryota > Viridiplantae > Streptophyta > Magnoliopsida > Poales > Poaceae > Dendrocalamus > Dendrocalamus sinicus. The sequence goes on along the minus strand of CM070643.1, from coordinate 40,137,346 downwards.
TGCATATATTTTGTAATTGCTATTGCTAATGCATCAACTGTACAAGTCCATACATTAATGGTTACTATCTCAATTCCATTCACTAATTGGTAATTGCAGAGAGAAAAATTGAACCTTGAATTTTTCAGTTCCAAAATAGTGCCATTCGACAATGTCTATATCTTCAGGCTTATGTTTCATTCGCTCAGCGTAAGTGTTGTATGCCTTGTATGTAGAACTGAATGTTGATCGCCATCCTTTGTACTGCTCTTTAGCAATGTCCCATATCTTTTCCGTTGCATTCTCAATGTTTGGAAAATCCCACCTACTCTGCTTGTATTGAAACAGAAAGTGAAGGTGAAGTCGCATGCGTAATTCTGAACTAACATGCTTATTTACCAACAAATAAAAGATGCAACTTACTAGCAAATCCTCTGCTATTGTAATTTTGACATTTTGTTTTATATCTTTCCACTTTTGACTCCAATAAGTGGAGCCCTCTTTCTTGTAAACATTACCACTTCATCCACAAATGTTCGGAGTTTTCTCCTACGGGGCCTCCTAACCTTGCTGAAAATTGAATTGATAGTTTCTGCCATGCATTCTTCACTCTCTTGTTAGCTGCTGCTAAACCTTTAAGGCATCCACGTACACCTTTCTTGCACTGTTGGGAGCCACCTCCTTGTGAGCAATTTAAATGTCATTTAATGTACACATTCAGCAAAAACCAATTGAACCTAGAAAATAGAATTGACAGAAGATAGCATACCATTTTGTTGTTGCTTGTTTTTTCGAGCATGAGATGGCCTCTCTGGTGGTGTTAGGCCGCTGTCTTGACTTTCCTCATCTTGAAGGCCAGCTGGATTGTTGGTATGGTCCTCTTTTAAAAAGGATACTGCACACATTATAATACTCATCAGAGAAATATATGTGAGTTTGAAAAACTAATAATATGCTTGTATAGTTCATTGAAAGATTTGAAAATTACAGATATCATCAAGATGGCCTTTCCTCCTTAACCATTCCTTATATGTTTTGATTGTTTCATCCCTGTAGTCATCTATAAATTCTGTGAGCCATGAATATATGTTAGTGCAGTTGCCAATTCAGTACTTTTGTTAAAATCAGCGCGATTAGTGTAGCAACATATATAACTTACCCGTGTGTTCTTCCTCGGCTTGCATATTCGCTAGCCAAACCTTGTATGCATCAAGTTGTTCATTTGTAATTGGATCATCACTATTTTGTTGACTCCTCTTTCGCTTCATGGGTGTTATGGTCACTGATTGTCTTTACTCGCTCCTTGACACTACTAATCGGACTTCCCTTTCATCTTGATTGCTTTCTATCATTCATGCATCACGACTATAATCGATCGGCTCGAGTTGCTACCGCCTCGCCACATCGCTTCTTATAGTATAAGAAGTCCCTAACTGAGTATCCAAGCTGTTCTTTTAAACTTAACAATGTCATAAATGAGACATTAGTCCTATCAAGATCGCACTCGAAGAATTCTTTTTCTGGTGGTGCTCCCTTGCATTGAATAACTAAAGTCCACTGCTGACCCGACCCTTGTTTCGTTTTGTATGTTTACATAGAGAAAGGTTAAATAGTCAAAATGCAGTTGTCAGTATGCAAAATCTAAGAGGAAAATAGGAGATGATTAGAAGGAAACAATAAATTTGTAATGAGTGTGCACGTGCATGGGTATGCACACAAGCATATGTTTGCAGTTTCTTTTTCATTAAATTCACCTGTTCAAAATCTCATTGCAATTTTGATTTACCTTGCCATGCTTTTAGGTTGTTTCATGTTTTATGTTTTAGACACGCACATATGTTTGAACAAATATGTTTAAACATAAATCATAGACACGCATAGGTTAGTTCACAACTATAGTTCTGAATTCCAACACATTCGGTATCACACTATGTCACTATTAAAATAACAGCAGCAGGCAAGATGGAACAAATTATCGTATTAATATTTACCACTGCGAAAAATCAATTTCCCTATCGCAAAGTCATCCCAATAGCAGCAATATACAAGATACAAAAACCTTTGGCACCAATATAGTCAAACTTCACATACTCTTATCCTACTCTTAATAGTTGTGACGCTTTACACAAAATGGTGCAACAATCATAGTATAATACAAATAAATGACAAGTTAAGAATTTTGCAGCAATACAAATAATAGCAGCAATATACAATCATAGTATAATACAAATAATAATAATACAATCATAGTATAATACAAAAAAATGACAAGTCATCCCAATAGCAGCAATATACAAGATACAAAACCTTTGGCACCAATATAGTCAAACTTCACATACTCTTATCCTACTCTTAATAGTTGTGACGCTTTACATTAAATGGTACAACAATCATAGTATAATACAAAAATTTTGCAGATGTTCAAACTGTAATTTGACTTAAGAATTTTGTGTTTCTTGATTAATGTGGTGGCTAAATTTGCTGTATAATCTAGACTAAGAACATCTGCCACGGATGGAGAGGAGCGAGGAAGAGGCGATCCCGAATGACTCAGACCCTCTCCTTGGGAGGAAGAATGAGGGCTCGGAGCCGTCGTCGTAGCTGTCGCCACCGCAGCCGGCAACCGTGAGCGCGCTGGAGATCGAGGACGAGGAGAGCGATGCCTCCTCTGCCGCGTGCTACCGCATTTGCCTCGAGGCCGAGTCTGAGATAGGTGATGATCCTGTGTATTGACGAGTGCAATTTTGTTGTGTCAATTGGATTGCTTTGTTTCAATTCTTTTGGGAATGCTTTTGTCTATGGCAGATTTGGTTCTCTGATTGCAGCGAGTAGAAAAAAGTTTGTGTGTTGTTGATTACTTGCTCAAAGTGGTTCGGCAACTTCACCTGATAGTCCAAAATCTCAGTGTGATGTATATTCCAATTTGTTCTGTATCATAGCCTAATATGCAAGGATTAGGTCATAGGATGCATGCCCACAAGCTTTAACTGGAGGTTACCGTCATTAGCTAGGACAACAAGGTAAGATGCACGGTTGACTAGCTTACAGAAGGTCATCACTTTGTATATGCTGTTGTTATAGAAATTGAAATATGGCTTTACACCCTCCTGCTGAACCCTCTCAGCTGATTTAACTAATTTAACTACTGGCCTGTAATCTGGAGAAGATCTGCAATCACATTATATCTGAAGCCTAAAGCCAACTCTAATACCCACTACTGCAGGTGTTATCAGGAATAAGTGTCATTTTACTCACGATGAACAACAACCATTATGCCTAGACCACTGGAGGACTGTTAAGGTACTGTGGCTACTGTCTCATCCCATGTTGCATTTTTCATACCATTTTCATAAGGAAATCTGATAATTACAGGTCATGTAAATGTATATATGTGTAGCTTACATTATTCACTGCAAGAAGCTTTTCTTAAGCAATCACATGATATGCGGTGTTGCTTTCCATTGCCAACACTATGCTATATACCTTAGGTTTGTAACTACCAAATTGAGACATAAGTGGGAGATATAGATAACGTATAGTCAACTGAAGTATTCAGTAATTTTGCATCAAGAAAATTTGATATGAAATAAACTACATGACACAAATTTTAGATGATGAGGCTTCATACCTTGGGAGGGAAGCATCATCCGTGCCGTCTTCTTCAGCGCCAGAAGTTCGAGGTGGAACCCGTCGGTCGGCCCTCGTGATGGCGAAATCCCCGTCGGTGGCGTTGGCGGCGGCCGAACCAGTGATCGGCGTCGTCGATGGAGTCATCGCCATCGTCTTGTCGACCTAGGTCTTCTCCGAACCGACGCCTCGTTCCCTCTCACGTATGGGATCGGAATAGATCGCGGCGTCGGCCTTGGGGTGTATAGAGGTGGCGGAGGTGGAGGGAGACGGGGACTGCGGTGGAGGTAGGGGGAGGTGGGGGAAGGCGGAGGGGGGCGACGGCGGGGGAGGCGACGGAGGCGGAGGGGGCGGTGGGCGGCGAAGGTGCCGGGGAGGCGGAGGGAGGTGGAGGGAGACGGGGAGGCCGGGGGAGGTGGGGACGAGGCGGCGGCGGGGGAGGTGGGGGATGAGGCGGCAGGGCGGTGTGGGAGGGGGTCCCGTGGGAGCGGGCGCCGGGCGGAGTGGGGAGGCCGGGAGGCGAGCCGGGGAGGCGGAGGGAGGCGGGGAGGCCGGGGGAGGTGGGGGACGAGGCCGGGAGGGCGAGGGTGGAGGGGCCGAGGGGGTGGAGGCGGAGGGCGACGCGGTCTGGGCGTCTGGCGGGTGGACGATTTAGGGGTGTATATCCCGCGATGGTTTTGGACAGGGGCTGAGGAATTTGGGCGGGATGTGTGTATTGTGGGGAAGTTATTAGGGAGGGAAATTTTTTTATGTTTTTAAAACTATAATAAAAATAAAAATAAAAAAATATATATCTTTACTATTATAAAAGAAGGAGTCGCGTATTGTGGGGAAGTTATTAGGGAGGGAAAATTTTTATGATTTCTAAAAATATAATAAAAATAAAATAAATATATATATATATATATCTTTACTATTATAAATAAACGGTGTTGCAGCCTAGTGATTCAGAGCTGAAATGTTTATTACAATAATAATTAGAGTGTTGCAGCAGAACAATAATTAGAGACAAAACACAATATTACACGAATATCGCCACGCAGGGCTACAGTTTAAACAAAAAAATCATCATCTCCATGTCCTATAGAATTCACAGGTGCGACAATTCCATCATCTATGTAGGTGTCATCATCTTCATCATCATCGTCTAAGTCCTCATAATTGGGTTCAGGTATAGGAACCGCCTTATCTATGACAGAAGCATCAACACTTACCCCTTCCATGTCATTCCTTTTCCAATTTGTCAAGTCTTCATGTAGGAGGGATACATTCATGTCTTCCAGTCCGACGACCAGCGACTCAACATCAGGTTCTCCCTCCTTTTCTGCGCCTACTGCTTCAGGCATGGAAAACAAATTCCTAGGTTTCATGCGAAGCACTATGCACCAATTCAGTTTTGTCGCACAAGGCACATAAAAATCTGCTCAGCTTGTGTCCCTAAAATGTAAGGCTCATTGAAATATTGAAAATGAGTCTTATCAACATCATCCCTGCTGAACCCTCTTCCTTTCTTCGTAGTAGCAGCAGGTACATCGTTGGTCATTGAAATATTGAAGACGAGTCACACTGAAAAAGTACGACTTCTTTTTGGTTGGCAAAATCTAGCGTGATAATTTTTGTAATCACGCCATACCAGTCCATGTTGCCGGTGTTGTCATCGCCCTTCACAAAGAACACCACCATTTTTGTGTAGTTAGGTTCTTCTCTATGGCAGCCGTCTGAAACAGATATCCATTTATGTAGCATCTGTTGAAAAATCGAGCCCGATGGTCTGGTCCCCGGGAAAGGGCATACATTAGATCACTTGTTTTTCCTTCTTCATATAGTTTGGAGATCTGCAATTAGTTCAAAGAAAAATTATTAGGCAAATATGTGACAGCATAATGAACCAATAAATAAAAAAATAGTAACTCACTTTACGCTCAAACCATCCTACAAATTGCTCCTTGTGATGGGTTTCAACATTTTGTGCACTCATATTTCTAAGCTCATCCTTGTGCTTACTAAATTAAAACAAAAAAAGAGGGCATCCATTAGTTGAAAACATGAAAAATAATATATACTTGAAATTTAGTACATCTAAAGTACAACTTACTTAATCCATGGAATAGCCTCATCACAGTTTGTAATTATGTAGTGCCTCATCCGATGCAACTCCAACCTAGAAAGTGACTCGATAGTACAACCTTTCTTACTATAGTCAATGCTCCCAAATATGCTTAGCCCAGATGGTGGTTCGTTCACAACAGCGCTTTCATGCCGCTCTGGACGATTAAGCTTGGTGTCGACGTCTTCCAAGAAGCGAGACCAAAATGTCATGACTCCTCCGAGATATATCCCTCAGCTATTGAACCCTCAAGGTACGCTTTGTTCCTCACATAGCCTTTAAGCGTACGTAGATACCTCTCAATAGGATACATCCATCTGTAACACACGGGCCCTCCAAGTCTAGCCTCCTCAACTAAATGAACTGGCAAATGCATCATGATATCAAAAAAAGCTAGTGGGAATACCATCTCAAGTCGACAAAGAGTCTCTCCAATCGAAGTGCTCAAGTTTTCAACCTCTTTTTCATCCAGCTCCTTTGAACATATTGCATTGAAAAACCTACAGAGCTCAATCAATGGGATAACAACATCTTGTGGCAATATGTTGTGTACTACTAAGGGTAAAAGTTTCTGAAAGATAACATGGTAGTCATGAGTTTTGAGAGAAGATAGCTTACACCCAGTGACATTCACAGATTTCTTGATATTGGAGGCGTAACCATAAGGCATTTTCACTCCTTCTAGAAATTTGCATAATACCGTCTTTTCATCATTACCTAGAGAGTACAGAGCTGGTGGCAAAGTATACTTACCATTCTCGAGCAAAGGATGTTGATCCTTCCTTATCCCTAGATGTTGCATGTCTAGCCGAGCCTTCTCACTTTCCTTAGATTTATATTTTATGTCGAGCAAAGTCCCCAATATGCTCTCACATATGTTTTTCTCAATGTGCATCACATCCAAATTATGCCTTATAAGCAATGAGCTCCAGTAAGGCAGTTCAAAAAAAATACTCTTCTTCCTCCAATTGTGCCATCTAGTTTCTTCTTCACGCTACTTCCTCTTTCTTGTTGCCTTCCCGAAGGTCACTTGCTCGAAACTCTCATATTGTTCCATCACTTGCTGACCAGTCGGTGTACTGAGCCTCCTATTTTCCACCTTGTTGTTGAAGCTGATCTTGTTCCTGCGCCACCTGTGGTTCGAAGGCAAAAAACGGCGATGTCCTATGTAGCAATGCTTGGACCTGAATTTCAGCCATAAGTAGTCAGTATCCTTGTGGCAGTATGGACATGCAAACTTTCCTTTAGTGCTCCATCCAGATAGCATTGCATATGCAGGAAAGTCATTAATTGTCCAAAGTAGAAGTGCACGCAGAGTAAAATTTTTCTTCAGCTTTGCATCCCATGTTTCAACACCCTTTTCCCAAAGATCCTTTAGCTCATCGATAAGGGGCTGCAAATATACATCAATGTTCATTCCTGGAGATTTCGGCCCTGGTATCAACATCGACATCATCCAATATGGTTGTTTCAAACACAACCATGGAGGCAAGTTATAAGGGATTATGATCACAGGCCATGTAGTGTATGTAACATTCAACATCCCAAATGGATTGAAGCCATCAAATGCAAGGCCCAACCTAACATTGCGAGGATCCAATGCAAAATCCTTATACTTGTCATCCACATGCTTCCATGCCAATGAGTCTGCAGGGTGACGCATTTTCCCATCACGGACCAATCCTTCCTTATGCCATCGCATATATGATGATGTGGTCTCATTCATATACAATCTTTGAAGCCGAGGAATAAGTGGGAAATATCTTAGGTTTTTACGTGGAGAACGCTTTTTTGCTCCATCAGTGCCACTAGCCTCATCATTTCCAACGGAATCGGTCGTTTTCCACCTAGACTCACCACATATTGGACACGTATCCATCTTAGCATAATCACCTCGGAATAACACACAATCATTCTCACATGCATGTATCTTCTGGTAGTCTAGCCCAAGATCTCGAACAACCTTTTGCACTTTATCCAAGGTGTTTGGGATACAATGTCCTTTAGGGAGCACAAGCGAGAATAGATGAAGTATGGACTCCAAGGAACTGTTACTAAGACCATACATGCATGTAATCTGAAATAGCCTGACAATGAAAGAAACCTTAGTTGCCTCCTTGCGACCTGGATACAATTCCTTCTGTGCCTCATTTAATAATTTAAAGAATTTCTTTGCTTGTTCATTTGGCTCTTCAATATTAGAACCGATGATGTCGCCACGAATAGCGCCACCGATTATTGAAGAAACTAGATCATTGATGAAGCCCCATCACTGTTGCACCTTCATTGCAATCTCCTTCATCTTTGTTGTCATCGTCAGCCAAAGCTTCACCATTACCTTGCTCTTGGATGAAACTTTCATCAAACCCTCTAACTAGCAAATGTCTTTCAACCTCATATTGTAATCTATAGGACATGCAACGACACCTTGAACAAGGATAGGGTGCAGTTAAACCTTTAGATGTGCCTCCAAAAGTAGTTTCAATGAATTTCTTGAATCCTTTTTGCCACTCAGATGTTGACTTATCCATCCGCATCCAACTCCTCCCATCATGTGACATGCTTCCAACGATTATCAATCAAAGTACAGCAAATTAAAACCAATCTGGCCAAATTAACACTACCTGCAAGACCACAACATACACAATTTAAAAAGCTTATTAATGAAACAGAAAAAGCTTATCAACCACACAGCATAACAAAACACACTAGAGCAAAATTTCATGCACTCCTCCGAGATATATCCCTCCCTCGCCTTCCCCGCGTCTCCGCTCCCACCGCTCCCCCGCACCTCCGTTCCCCCCATCCTCCCCGATTTCCGCTCCCCCGCGCCTCCCCCCATCGCCTTCCTCGGCCTCCACTCCCTCCGCCTCCCCCCATCCTCCCCGATCTCCACTCCCTCCGCCTCACCCCATCCTCCCCGATCTCCACTCCCTCCGCCTCCCCCCATCCTCCCCCATCTCCTCCCTCGCCCTCCACTCCCTCCGCCTCCCCCGTGCCTCCAGCCCGCCTCCCCCATCCTCCCCCGCGCCTCCCCCTCCCCCGTGGTAGCAGCCGCAGGAGCCCTAGGGGAGAGGATGCAGCATCCTCACGATGGTGGTGACCGGAGGCGCTCTCCCGCCCCTGTGCACTTGTGTAGCCAGAAACTTAGGCTTCATCGAGGTGTTCACGACCTTCTTGGCCTAGATGCCGTGGCCACTGCTAATCAAGTGCTGCCACCGCTCCAATTTATCCACCGGTGAGTTGGATATTACTCCTTACCTCTCTCCTTGGGGTTTACTTGTCAGATCCCCGGGATCGCAGGGCGTACTGGTGGGAAGCTCGCGGTCGCCCCTGCTCCCGGCGGTGGCCTGGACCGTCGGCTTGACGAGTCGCCAGCAGGAGAACGGCAAGGAAGCAAAGGTGAGACAATAGATTCTTTATTACTTCTTGATTCCCAACATTGGGCCTACAAGCTATATATATATGAGGTGATTTACAGGGAGAGTCCGATCTGGACTGCAATCCCAACCCCAACTCTGAAACGGAACTAGAGTCCTTACTCTCTTCAACCTCTACCACAATGCTTTTCTGGTATGATTGAAAGTAGTTTTCTCGGATGCCATACTCGACGTCTTCAAAGAAAGTGAACTGGTTGATGTTGTTCACAAGGTGCAGGAATTTCAGGTACTACACACCACACTCCTGAGGGTAGTATTCGTGGTATAGGAATGCAGCAAAGTGTGTAATATAGCTGCTCTCAAAGGAATCCAACCTAGAATTCTTTGTGACATTAGCATAACACAAGCAGTACATTGGTCACTGTTCACATATATTCATAACGAATCAGACAATTTTTTCCCATGTCATGTTTAAAATTATGTCTAAAAGAGTTTATTTGCACTGTCATGACTGATTTACACTAGATACTAGATGAAATTTGTAGGAAATCCTGTGCATGAACTAATTTGGATGAATATAGATTAGCTGAATGTACACATATGTGGTCACCACTTACTACAGCCTAAGTGTAACATCCTGATTTTCAGAGCCTTTTTGAAGCTTTTAAAATAAAATTCACCATTTGGATTTTTCTGAAATTAATTAAAGCCTAATTGGAATTTTTATTAATCAAAAAGATTTAATATGATTAAATTAAACATTAATATTTTCTAAAAATATTTTATTTGTGTTCCTTGTGTCACAAGAAATTTTTCTGTATTTTCTGGGATTTTTCGGAGTTTGTTTGAGCTCAATTTGAAATTTCCAAAAAAAAAGAAAGAGAGAGAGAATGAACAGTACCCACAGTACCCGCGGGGTACTGTTCATCCGTCTTACCCAGCCAGACAGAGATGATTCGATGTCCTGCTCTGTACAGTTCTTTCCCGTTTTTCTCTCTCTTCATAACTTCCAATCCGGACGTTATTTGAATGTCTTCCCAAAAGAAAAGTTGTGCCAAATCACGCAATGAATCCATCCCAACTGGTCTCTTTCCGTTTCGTTCATCTGTTTGCCTTTTATCTCCAATTTTCTGAAACGGACTGTAAACCGAAATCCGCGGATTGGAGTCGGTTTCTACCTCTTCCAAGCCTATAAATAGGACCCCTTGGCTCCCCTAAACTCATCCCAAGCCGTGCCAAGTCCCCTCAAAGCCCAGGACGCCGTTGGCACCGAGCCCCTCCGGTCCCAAATTTGCTCGTCGTGTCTCGAGCAATCCGGTGAGTTTTTCCGTGATTATTTCGCGTCACATTGTGCCATCATGTGCCATCTACCTTCTTGCCAAGTTAATTTGGTTTTGGTGCAGCCAATCTCCTGGAATCGAGTTTTCCCCAATCTAGGTCAAGAGCGCTTCCCGACGTCGATTCGTCGCCTCCGGTAAGCTTTAGCCCTTACTGTAATTTTTCTTAGACTTGCCTCGCCATGTTCTACGCCGTACTCACTCCCTTTTCCCCAAAAAGTCTCTACAAATTTTCGCCTCCGAACCTCGCCATGGCCGTCAATGGCATTGCGTGCCCCCCATCTACCCGGTGATATTTTCACCAATCCGTTCGCGTCACTTTGTGCCAAACCATCCCAGGTAGCTACCCTCCAAGTGGTCCTAGATTTTGTTAACCGAGCACCAAGATATTAAGTTTTTCCTTTTCCCTTCCCGACGTCGTTCAAACGTCGATTGCGCCGTCTCCGATGGGTTTCTGGCCGAGCCGATAATTTTCCTAGCTTCGCCAAGCCGCATTCTAGCCCGTGCTCACCCTACTTCTCCATGTCCTATGCCCGGATTTTATTCCTCTCTCCTACCCATGCCATTGAAGCCGCCCGTGCCGTCAACGGTCTCCGTTTGGCATGCCGTCAGTTCCTTTGTGTGCCTTAGTTCCCTAACAACCTATTTTGCTAGTTAGATTCATCTCCCATGCCTCCTCTCGCCAGCGCTAGCCTCCTTTCCAAAAATTGCTCTCGGGTGAACAGTAACATCTGTGAATTTCCAGCATTTTCTCGCCCCGGCAAACTTTAGATGGCTCGTTCTCCTTCGTCCGAACTCCGATTGACCCGATTATTCTTCCTAAATTCATATAAAATTGAGCTCAATCTTTTGGTTCTGGTTTTGCAGTTTTTGGAGTTTATTTGGATTTTATTTGAATTTTTTTTGTGTTTCGTCTCGGTTTCTCTCTCGTTAGATCACGCGTTCGAAGGAGCTAAAGCAGGATTTGAAGATCAAGAATTCCTAACTGAGCATGGCCAAGGCAAGTCGTGTCCTTTGATCATGTTGAACCCAGTTTGCAATCTATTATTTAATTAATTTGTTTTAAATTATCTTGCATCGCTATTTTTATTCAAACCCTTGTATTGGTAGTTATCGTCCCAATTGGTTATTTCCCTCCTTGATATTTTGGAATACCTTGATGCCATTGTCACCTTAGGTTGGGAATTTAATTAGTGATGCTATGTTATTTGTCACATTGGGTTGGTACGATTAGAATGCTTAGCCTTGCTTATTTTGCGAAAGGGTTCATCATCACATGTGATTAATTAATTTGACTTAATGAGATATTGAATTGTGGTTGGTGCCACTGTTATAAAATTTGTGACGTGACGTTGGTGCGTCATTGGCAGTGGTGATACAAAATTGGTTTTCACTCGGGCGAGTGATCGTGCAGTAAAGGGGGAAGTGTTGGAGCACTTCGATGGATGTGGTAGTCTCGCCCGAGAACACTTAAGGACTTAACTTTGTGCGCCATTGATCTGAGTCTTACCGTGCAAACCACATGTCTGGTATGGGACAGACCTGGCTGATTAATTTGGGATGTTTCAATTTCAATCTCGCTGGGATGAACATGGTTGCTGATTTCCATGAGGCGCAAGGGGGGTGTGATGCGAAACCCTAGCGGGCGGGATTGGGTTGGAATTGAACATTGTAAAGGCCTTGTTGTGATTATCTTTAACGTGAGGATTATCACATCGTGTGGGTACAGATTGTGCAACCTCTGCGAGTGTAAAACTATTCGAATAGCCGTGTCCTCGGTCATGGACAATGCTCGGTGATTTCACACGAGGTATAGTTATTTCTAAAAGTTTTGGACAAAGTGGATGGTTAATTCACTTTGTTGGTTTAACTTGTGGATGGGAGGTCCATGAGTGGTTGGTTTAGCTTATGGATGGGAGATTCATAAGTGGTTACTTCAATTCCTTTGATTATTGTTTATTATTGTTTTACTTCAAATGCGCCTTCAATCTATTTATTGTATTTTCAAATGCCGTTTTATGCAAATTAACCTTTCAGCCTTCCATTGGTAAGCCTTGCATATTATATTGCATTCATTTGTTACAAACGGCTTGCTGAGTACCAATGTACTCACGGCTTTATGCCCCTGTTGCTCAGTTGAGAAGGAGGAGTATCACCAGCAGGAGGTTCCAGAAGGAGAGTACTTCGACGTCTTCGCGGATTAGGCTTCGTTCTCCACTCGATAGCCTGTGGGCGTGTCGATTGGCTGCTGCGCTTTCTTTTGGATTTCCGCTGCTAGTTTCTTTTAAACCTTTCAGGCTATTAATTGTAAGCTTGGCCATAAGGTCGCACTCTGATAATTATTAATAATATTTGAGTCTTTTCTTAGTAAATCGTGATATGTTCGATATTTCATCTTTGTTTTTACTGTGTGCACTAGCGTGATTCTGGACTAGTGCAGAATACACAGGAGAGTCCGGATTTGTATATTCGGGTCTCTACAGAGATGGTATCAGAGCTATATCGACTGTAGGACGAAGCCCTAGTTAGAATGGTCGAATTAGCAAAAATTTCAAAATCTACTTTCTAAATCAAATCAACCAAATGATTGACTAGTAATTCTTGATTCTTACCTCATTCTTAGGATTCTTGCTCCTTGTCTCCTCTGAGACTTGTTTTCGAAACTAAATTTGACTTCTTATCTCCATAACGTCCATAGATGTCTCGAGTGTTCCTCAATCAAAGTGAAAGTTGGCATGTAATTCTTCAAGCTGTACTGTGAAGTTTGGATCAAGGAAGCACCCAATATGTCAAGAAAAGATTGGAGATTTCCGTGAAGATTAGGAGCCATTAGATTTGAACCTTGTTTTAGTATCGTGTAGATCGTCTTGCTTCTTATTTGCCGTTGTGTGTGATGTGAGCTGCAGTTTTGCTTCTGGCATTATGATGCAGTCATGTCAAAATCTTTTTGTGGAGTTTATTGCTTCTTTTGTTAGCCTTTTTGGCTAAGTGTTTGTTTAGTTTAGGTTGCCATTAGAAATTCCCCTTAGACGAGTTTACCTCTCATCTATGCTTTTCCCACTTATCTTTAAAATCCGGTCAGAGTTTTGGAAGTGTCAGAGCAACTAACCTGGAATAAAGTTGTCCAAGTTCAACCTCAAGTCTTACCTATGCCTTTCCCCCTTACCTTTTCGCCTGGAGCAGTCAGTAGTGTTTCCCTTCAGAGCAGCAGCAAGGTGGTTGGACCCAGGAACCCCACAGAAGCATCGAGCAATCTCACCTATTCCTTTCAAACTTGGGAGTGCACCTGCCAAGACTCCAGGAGCAAGCCGTGGAATATCGTCAAGTCAAGGAAGCCAAATACCACAAAGCGTTACAAGGGGAAGCCTCAACAACGTCGTCTCCGAAGTCGCACCTGGTAACCTATTCTTTTAGTCAGCCTGAATCTCGGGGTCGAGATTCCGTTTAAGGGGGGAGGTTTGTAACATCCTGATTTTCAGAGCCTTTTTGAAGCTTTTAAAATAAAATTCACCATTTGGATTTTTTCTAAAATTAATTAAAGCTTAATTAGAATTTTTATTAATCAAAAAGATTTAATATGATTAAATTAAACATTAATATTTTCCAAAAATATTTTATTTGTGTTCCTTGTGTCACAAGGAATTTTTCTGTATTTTCTGGGATTTTTCGGAGTTTGTTTGAGCTCAATTTGAAATTTCCAAAAAAAAAGAAAGAGGAGAGAGAATGAAGGTACTGTTCATCCGTCTTACCCAGCGAGGCAGAGATCCATTCGATGTCCTGCTCTGTACAGTTCTTTCCCGTTTTTCTCTCTCTTCATAACTTCCAATCCAGACGTTATTTGAATGTCTTCCCAAAAGGAAAGTTGTGCCAAATCACGCAAGGAATCTATCCCAACTGGTCTCTTTCCGTTTCGTTCATCCGTTTGCCTTTTATCTCCAATTTTCTGAAACGGACTCTAAACCAAAATCCGCGGATTGGAGTCGGTTTCTACCTCTTCCAAGCCTATAAATAGGACCCCTTGGCTCCCCTAAACTCATCCCAAGCCGTGCCAAGTCCCCTCAAAGCCCAGGACGCCGTTGGCACCGAGCCCCTCCGGTCCCAAATTTGCTCGTCGTGTCTCGAGCAATCCGGTGAGTTTTTCCGTGATTATTTCGCGTCACATTGTGCCATCATGTGCCATCTACCTTCTTGCCAAGTTAATTTGGTTTTGGTGCAGCCAATCTCCTGGTATCGAGTTTTCCCCAATCTAGGTCAAGAGCGCTTCCCGACGTCGATTCGTCGCCTCCGGTAAGCTTTAGCCCTTGCCGTAATTTTTCTTAGACTTGCCTCGCCACGTTCTATGCTGTACTCACTCCCTTTTCCCCAAAAAGCCTCTACAAATTTTCGCCTCCGAACCTCGCCGTGGCCATCAATGGCATCGCGTGTCCCCCATCTACCCGGTGATGTTTTCACCAATCCGTTCGCGTCACTTCGTGCCAAACCATCCCAGGTAGCTACCCTTCAAGTGGTTCTAGATTTTGTTAACCGAGCACCAAGATATTAAGTTTTTCCTTTTCCCTTCCCGACGTCGTTCAAACGTCGATTGCGCCGTCTCCGATGGGTTTCTGGCCGAGCCGATAATTTTTCTAGCTTCACCAAGCCGCGTTCTAGCCCGTGCTCACCCTACTTCTCCATGTCCTATGCCCGGATTTTATTCCTCTCTCCTACCCATGCCATTGAAGCCGCCCGTGACGTCAACGGTCTCCGTTTGGCGTGCCGTCAGTTCCTATGTGTGCCTTAGTTCCCTAAGAGCAACTCCATCCCATTAGTTATTTCTTCATCTCTATTTCCTAGGATGAAGAGGCTAGCTATTATTTTCAGCTCTCTATTTGAGTTAGCATTCCAATGGCCTAGCTATTTGAGAAGCAAGTGAGGAGGCACTCGCCAAATCTAGCTAGTGGCCGGGAGAAAATAGCGACTCGATAAAAATGAAGAGGAGGATAAAGAACTGGTTGGAGTACATTTCTTGAGTCATATTATGTAAATATACAATGAAGAGCATGATAAATAACCGGTTGGAGTTGCTCTAACAACCTATTTTGCTAGTTAGATTCATCTCCCATGACTCCTCTCGCCAGCGCTAGCCTCCTTTCCAAAAATTGCTCTCGGGTGAACAGTAACATCTGTGAATTTCCAGCATTTTCTCGCCTCGGCAAACTTTAGATGGCTCGTTCTCCTTCGTCCGAACTCCGATCGACCCGATTCTTCTTCCTAAATTCATCTAAAATTGAGCTCTATATTTTGGTTCTGGTTTTGCAGTTTTTGGAGTTTATTTGGATTTTATTTGAATTTGTTTTTGTGTTTCATCTCGGTTTCTCTCTCGTTAGATCACACGTTCGAAGGAGCTAAAGCAGGATTTGAAGATCAAGAATTCCTAACTGAGCAAGGCCAAGGCAAGTCGTGTCCTTTGATCATGTTGAACCCAGTTTGCAATCTATTATTTAATTAATTTGTTTTAAATTATCTTGCATCGCTATTTTTATTCAAACCCTTGTATTGGTAGTTATCGTCCCAATTGGTTATTTCCCTCCTTGATATTTTGGAATACCTTGATGCCATTGTCACCTTAGGTTGGGAATTTAATTAGTGATGCTATGTTATTTGTCACATTGGGTTGGTACGATTAGAATGCTTAGCCTTACTTATTTTGCGAAAGGGTTCATCATCACATGTGATTAATTAATTTGACTTAATGAGATATTGAATTGTGGTTGGTGCCACTGTTATAAAATTTGTGCCGTGACATTGGTGCGTCATTGGCGGTGGTGATACAAAATTGGTTTTCACTCGGGCGAGTGATCGTGCAGTAAAGGGGGAAGTGTTGGAGCACTTCGATGGATGTGGTAGTCTCGCTAGAGAACACTTAAGGACTTAACTTTGTGCGCCATTGATCTGAGTCTTACCGTGCAAACCACATGTCCGTATGGGACAGACACTGGTGATTAATTTGGGATGTTTCAATTTCAATCTCATTGGGATGAACATGGTTGCTGATTTCCATGAGGCGCAAGGGGGTGTGATGCGAAACCTAGCGGGCGGGATTGGGTTGGAATTGAACATTGTAAAGGCCTTGTTGTGATTATCTTTAACGTGAGGATTATCACATCGTGTGGGTACAGTTGTGCAACCTCTGCAGAGTGTAAAACTATTCGAATAGCCGTGTCCTCGGTCATGGACAATGCTCGGTGATTTCACACGAGGTATAGTTATTTCTAAAAAGTTTTGGACAGTGGATGGTTAATTCACTGTTGGTTTAACTTGTGGATGGGAGGTCCATGAGTGGTTGGTTTAGCTTATGGATGGGAGATTCATAAGTGGTTACTTCAATTCCTTTGATTATTGTTTATTATTGTTTTACTTCAAATGCGCCTTCAATCTATTTATTGTATTTTCAAATGCCGTTTTATGCAAATTAACCTTTCAGCCTTCCATTGGTAAGCCTTGCATATTATATTGCATTCATTTGTTACAAACGGCTTGCTGAGTACCAATGTACTCACGGCTTTATGCCCCTGTTGCTCAGTTGAGAAGGAGGAGTATCACCAGCAGGAGGTTCCAAAAGGAGAGTACTTCGACGTCTTCGCGGATTAGGCTTCGTTCTCCACTCGATAGCCTGTGGGCGTGTCGATTGGCTGCTGCGCTTTCTTTTGGATTTCCGCTGCTAGTTTCTTTTAAACCTTTCAGGCTATTAATTGTAAGCTTGGCCATAAGGTCGCACTCTGATAATTATTAATATTATTTGAGTCTTTTCTTAGTAAATCGTGATATGTTCGATATTTCATCTTTGTTTTTACTGTGTGCACTAGCGTGATCCTGGACTAGTGCAGAATACACAGGAGAGTCCGGATTTGTATATTCGGGTCTCTACACTAAGTAAGTATGCAATGTTATTTGGTTGATGCATTAGTATATTTAGTGCTTCCGCAGAATGTTGTACAACTGTGTGTGCATGAATTGTAAATACTTCATGTACTGAACTTTGGTATGGCACTGTATTAGTACAATTTTTATTTTTGGTATAACTTATCTAAGATATATTGCTTTCTGAAAGAAATCATCATGGCTACACATTTCATTTATCTGACTTAGCATTTTTAATATAGCATGCAGTGAGGTTGTTGTTAATATATCATGCAGTGAGGTCAATGGCACGATAACTACGAGATAGAAGATGGCAGCCATCTCTTAGTTTGGCCAGTGTGCGGGCCCTAGAAGGCAAATGAGCTGCAAAAGTTCACATAGTCATTTCTCTGTTAGTTTCCTTCCTCTTATTTTACCTTCCATTACTTTGCGAGATTGTTTTTCTTTCGCACTTATGAAAGGCCTTAAGCAAATGCAATCATCTTTCTTCAATTGCATACATTTAGTATTGTAAGGTTTAATTGTTTATTTGTTTGGGGTTTTCTGATACAAGTGCTAGGTATGATTAGCTGATTACTAGCAAGGTGGAGTGGGGACTGTTTGCACATTCTCTATTGCTAGACAAATTTTGAGTTATTTATTCTTGATTTGCTTCCTTCAATTTGGAGTTTTAAGTTGTGGATTAACCTACAAATGATGATATGATCCAATCTTCAATAATATTGGGTACTGTATGCATTGTCTATGTGATAATACTCGAAGTCCCTGATAGCAAAAAGCCAAAATACATGACCTACATTTAGTTTTTAATTTGCCTTTAAATTAGATCTCGCTTTTGAAATTTCATGTTTTGATGATGCACTCTGTTGGTAATTATTCCTTGTAGACAATGGCCATGATCTCCAAGCTAACTGAGGAGAAAATGTCTGCTATTCAGCAAAACCAGAAGTTGCGACAAGAGTTGGTAAGCAGTTATGCCATTGTGACAGCCCGGAGTCAAACTGTAGTATGTGACATTATTCTTGAAGGTATTCCTTCTTTTTTTCCATTTGTTGGTGTAGGATTCGAAATTAGATCTACATGTTTCATGCTTGATTATCTAATCATCACTTTCATCATAAGGGAAAAATATGGGAAATCTATTGCATGAGGCATCCTATTTTCTTGTTTCTACAAACAGAACATTGTCAATGTCATCTTGTAAAAGTACTTAGATTTGATTATATAAAATGTTTTTGTTTAGAAATTCAGTCAAATTATCAGTCGGAGGAATTAAGAGTTACATTGTTGCAACTGCTGGGACTTGGGAGTTAAGGCACTATTCATTTGCGTTGTAGGGGAAAATTCTGAAATTTTGTTAGAGGTAGCACAGAGAAAATGCAGTGAGTGATAATGGTCTTAGCTGAACTATATGCTATTATGGTTGGTCATTTAGTTCCTGCTTTTGTAGTGTATGGGGTACTAGACTTCAAATTTGGAAGGCCCCGTTATGGAGGACAATATTGTGTCTTATTTCAATATACTCAAATCAACCATATCTACTAGGTCTGATTGACTAGAATCTGGTGAATATCTTGCAGATTCACATTTACAAAATGTGCTACTTAGTGACTAATTCAAAGCTTATCGATTGTGCAACTGCAAACACTATTTCGTTGGTAAATACTAAATTCAGTTGTGCAAAGTTAGGAAAGATGCAATAATTTTTTTCCTTCTTTCTTTTTTAGCTTAGTTCTGAAATTTGTATGTTCTATTTCTACAGTGACCTCGATGCCTCAACCATTTGATGCTCCTTACCACGGTCATCAGTTTATCTGTTCATTCCAGGAGAATATGCTCTGGCACATGCATTGCTTGGTGTGTGCCTAATATATCGGCTATCTTGGTGCGTGGCTCCGCACGGAGGAAATTCATTTCTTTGTATTCATATGAGTCCACTCATCTGATAGGAACTCATAGCTTATCTTTCTCCCGAGATATTTGTAAAGCGTTGGACGTGTGTATGATAAGCAACATTTGACTTGGATCGTGTATGTGCATATAATTAGTTTGCTTATATTGATATTTATTGTATAGTTTAGGATCTTTATATTTATATATTATCTTTTTTAGATTCCATTGCAACGCACAGGTAAAGTACTAGTTTAACTGAGAAGTGCAAGACATGAGCGTATCCGCGTCATCTGTGGAGGCGGGGCGACTGCTAGGTAGCGGCGTTTGCACGGTGGCCGCGGATGGTGGAGGCGGGGTGACTGCTGGGCGTGCGGTGGGAGGTGCCCAAGGTTTTATATGACAGGTGCTTACCATGCTTAGATAAATAGAAATTTACAATTATAATTGACAGTGGGGTACAATAGTCTGGTGGTAAACGCCTTGGCCTCCGAGCTAGGAGGTTGTTGGTTCAATTCCTCCACACCCCATGGTTTTTGTTTTTATTTTTTCAATTCTAATTTTTATCCTCTCCTGTTTTGTCAAGTGAGACCTCCTCAACTGCGTTTTAGTTGTCACTTTTCAATTTTTTTATCTCCTCTAGCAATTAATAACTATAGATAATATAATTCCTCCACACCAATTCGGCCCTTGCATTGAGCAGTTAGGCCCACGAAAACAAAGCGTTGCAATAACAGATTATTGCCACGAACAATCATCATATATAGCAACAAATTTATTTCATGGCAATACAAACTCATTTCATACGCATTGTATAGAAAACTTTTGCAACGCAATTGATGACTATGACAACGCAATAAAATTATGGCAATATTGTCACCCACTCGCAACGAAATTCTATAAGGTGGCAATACCTCCTAACTATTGCAACGAAAATCAATATTATCACAACGCAAGACAACCGTGGCAATAAAGTCATACTACTCGCAACCATTTTCTAAATGGTGGCGATAAAGCCACCTTATTACAACGAATTCAATGACTATCGCAACGCAATATTTTAGAGGCAATACTGTGCACATATCACCACAATTTTGCCAAAACGTTGCAATAGTACATACCTATTGCAACTAATTTAGTGTCGTTGCGATACGTTTCGTGGCTAAAGGGTCGGAATCCAGTAGTGAACCCTGAACGACTAGAAAAGCTAAAAATCGTGAGCTATAGGTCACGCTTTCGGGCAAATGTGCCCCGAAAAATAAATATCCCTGGACTGCTCCGATAACCCCAGAACGACTAGAAAAACTGAAAATCGTGAGTTATAGGTCTATAGGTCACGGTTTCGGCCAAATGTGCTCCGAAAAATAAAAAACCCCAGATTGGCCCGGTAACCCTATAACGCCTAGAAAAGCTGAAAATCGTGAGCTATAGGTACGCTTTCAGCAAATGTGCTCCGAAAAATAAAAATCCTGCACAGGTCCGGTAACCCCGGAACGACTAGAAAAGCTGAAAATCATGAGATATAGGTCACGCTTTCGGCAAAATGTGCTCCAAAATATAAAAATCCCCGGACTGCCTCGGTAACCCAGAAATGCCTAGAAAAGCAGAAAATCATGAGCTATAGGTCACGCTTTCGGCTTAATCTACTCCGAGAAACAAAATTCCCCTGACTTCTCCGGTAACCCTTGAACGACTAGAAAAGCTGGAAATCGTGAGCTATAGGTCACGCTTTCGGCCAAATGTGATGTGAAAAAAATCCCTGGAGTCCTCCAGTAACCCCGGAATAACTAGAAAAGCAAAAAATCTTGAGCTATGGGTCACCCTTTGGGCCAAATGTGATGCGACAAAAATCCCCGGAATACTCCGGTAACATCGGAACGATTAGAAAAGTTGAAAATCGTTAGCTATAGGTCACGCTTTCGGGCATATGTGCTCCAAAAAACAAAAATCCTAGGACTGCTCCGATAACCCCGGAACGACTACAAAAGCTGAAATCGCGAGCTATAGGTCACGCTTTTGGCCAAATTTGCTCCGAGAAACAAAAATACTTAGAATGCTCCGGTAACCCTGGAGCGACAAGAAAAGTTGAAAATCGTGAGCTATAGGTGACTCTTTCGGCCAAATGTGCTACGGAAAATAAAAATCCCCAGACTGGCCCGGTAACCCTACAACGACTAGAAAAGCTGAAAATCGTGAGCTATAGGTACTCTTTCGGCAAAAGTGCTACAAAAATTAAAAATCCCCGGACTGCTCCGGTAACCTTGGAACGACTAGAAAAGCTGAAAATCGTGAGCTATAGGTCACGCTTTCGGCCAAATGTGCTCCGAAAAATAAAAATCCCAGCACTGGTCCAGAAACCACGGAACGACGAGAAAAGGTAAAATGTGAGCTATTGGTCACGCTTTCGGCCAAATGTGCTTCGAAAAATAAAAATATCTGGACTGCTCCAGTAACCATGGAACGACTAGAAAACTGAAAATCGTGAGCTAGGTCACGCTTTCGGCAAAATGTGCTCTGAAAAATAAAAATCCACGGACTGCCTCGGTAGCCCAGAAACGACTAGAAAAGCTGAAAATCGTGAGCTATAGGTCACGCTTTCGCCTAAATCTGCTCCGAGGAACAAAATTGCCCCGACTCCTACGGTAACCGTTGAACGACCCGAAAAGCTAAAAATTGTGAGCTATAGGTCACGCTTTCTGCCAAATGTGATGCGAAAAAAATCCCCAAGTCCTCCAGTAACCCTGGAATTACTAGAAAACAGGAAAAATCTTGAGCTATGGGTCACACTTTGGGCCAAATGTGATGCGACAAAAATCCCCGGAATCCTCCGGTAACATCGGAATGATTAGAAAAGTTGAAAATCGTTAGCTATAGGTCACGCTTTCGGGCATATGTGCTCCGAAAAAAAAAAATCCTAGGACTGCTCTGGTAACCCCGGAACGACAACAAAAGCTGAAATCACGAGCTATAGGTCACGCTTTCAGCCAAATGTGCTCCGAAAAATAAAAATCCCCGCCCGACTGGTTACCAGCGCTAACTCTTTCCCCCCTCGGCTCCCTCGGCGCGCGTTCGAGCCCCCGGCTCCGCACGCTGAGGTCGAGCCATTCTTTTAAAAATCTCGCGCTGATAAGTGGGCCCCACACGTCAGTGGCTGCCGGTCTGCGCTGGCCACTGCCGCCTGGGTCCCACCCCTCTGTGCTGGTCTCTGACAAGTGGACCCCAAGTCCAGTGGGTCCCACGTGTCAGAGGGCTCACTGTCCAGTGGGTCCCACATGTCGGTGACCGCCAGTGGTTGCTGTTCAGTGGGCCCCACCTTTCAGTCTCTCGGAATAAAAATAGAAATTAAAATCTAATATTCCAGTGGGCCCCACCTGTCAGAGATTTCCTAATTTCTGGATTTATTCAAATCTGAGAATTTCAAATGGGCATAACTCTCTCATTTTAAATCCAAATTCAGCCATTCAAATTTCTAAATTCATCTAAAATCATGATCTATCCAACCATGGCCTCTATTTGAATTTTTGAGTTTGTTTGAATTTTCATTTGAATTTATTTGTTTTGTTGCTTTTCTCTCGTGCGTAGAATCCAACGTTGAAGAAGACCTCTCCACTCCTCAGCAAGAAGACCCAGAGCCCCTGCAAGAAGGCAAGTCTCCTTTGATCATCTTGAACCTATGACTTTGAAATGTTTTAATTGTTTTAAATGTTATGCATTGCTATTTACATAAAATGATAATTCAAATCTTAAGGTAGTAGTTAATCCAACCTTGTTATGCCTTCCATTGGAATTGATTATCATGTACCCTTGTCTCAATAATGAGGTTAATATTTATTCTTTGATAATGATAGTATGGTAGTATAATGCTTAGTCATGCTAAATAAATACCCTTGGAAACTTTGAAAAATGGGAAATTATGATTTATTGTTGAAACCCTTGTGTTCACAAAGTTAGTGGTGATTGGAGTTACCACTGGTTCTTTTAAAATAAAATAAAAATGTGAAAGATGGTTTAGATTAGGGTGGATGGTTGGTTTGGCTTGGTGCAGTTAGCACGAGATCTTGTTAAGTGTATGTCCCACCCTAGTCAACTAAGGACCGACGCTTGTGTTTGTCCAAACTGAGCATTAACCGTACAACCACAAGTCTATATGGGTACGACCTAGCTGAATAACTTATGATAGTCTAGTTTAGGTGCCACCGATGGGAAGTGGGTGCCGGATGGACCGGTTATTCACAAGTGAGGGACAGGATTTCTGTACTCATATGGCGCAAGAGGGGCTTCTGTTCGGGCGGTTAGCCTACTGCGGTGAAACCTCGTGGTGGTATCTAGCTAGATTAGAGTAAGGTAAAGGATTTGTGATATTTTATCTGGGTCTCATGCCATAGGAAGCGTGTTGACTTTTAAGATAATTTATCTCTTGTGGGTAAAGTTGTACAACCTCTGCAGAGTGTAAAACTATTCGAATAGCCGTGCCCGCGGTCAAGGGCGGGCAAGGAATGCATTCACATGGTAGATTTCTTGTTTTGGTTTTAAAATCAAAGTTTTGTATTCCGAGAGTGGAGGGAACTCTCGGAAGGGTATCCTGGCGGATGGAGCCAGAGAGGGTGGAAGTAACCCGCAGTATTAACCTTGTTCAAGTTGTTAGCTAGTGTTGGTAGATGGAACCTTCACTAGAGAATTAATGTTACTTTCTGTTAAAACATTTACTTTATTAACTTGATGCCTTCGAAAATAGTTAGTAGTAATTGAATTCTAAAATGTTGTTTTGTGCAAAAGAACCATATAGCCTTCCTTTGTTAAGCCTTGCATCTATGCATTTTTCCCAAGACTTGCGGAGTACTTTATGTACTCACATGCTACACTTAAAATAAACCTCAGAAGATCATGAAGCTCAAGAAGGTGATTACAACTACTACTTCGTCTGTGGCTGTGACGGATTCTTCCCGGAGGACTAGGTTGCGCTTCCCCAGTCAACTGCCTGTGGCATATTGATGGGTCTACTTTGAGTTTTCTTTGCTTCCGCTGTGTTTGGTTTGTGCGAGGTCTCGATACCTCCTGTGTAATAATGAGACCTTGTAGTCAGTACTCTTAATTATTGTAATAAATGCGTTGTTGGTCATGAATCATTTCTGTTTAACTGTGTGCACTAGCTGTGATCTGGGACTAGTGCGGTAATACACAGAGGGTCCGGGTTCAGAAATCCGGGGTCCCGACAGAGATGGTATCAGAGCCAATTTGACTGTAGGACGTGACTTAGTTTAGGAATGGCGAACCTTAAGGACTTATATTTACAAAAAGAGTATATTTAAAACATATAAGCTTCTTTGCTTCTACTCTCTTCCCACTTACTCGTTCTTGCCTCTACATTCCCTTGTTAAAACTTTTTACTAATCTTCTCATTTAATTCAACTTTGTAGATGACCGGTTCAGACTCCGCTGCCCCGTGGGACTACTATTCACATGGAGAGGATGCTGGAGCATTCGCTAGCCTTCTCCGACAATTGATGCGATGTCCGAGTGCGTCACCGCCCATTTTCAGGGGACGGAAGACGTGGATTCTGGATCGAGACTCCTGGACGATGGAAGTATTCCTGTATGCACGGGAAAGGGAATTCAACTCCCACACATACCCCATCACACATCCTCGGTCCCGCTGTTTCGACGCTGTCCAGGACGCAGCACGCCTCGCCATTGACGAGCTGTGCCATCTGCACAAGGATGTCTTGTACATCGCCCCCCTTTGCTTCTTCATCAACCTCGCCAGACAGGTATCCAGATCCTTTTGACATATCGGTGACGATCCTCGATCATCACATCAGTGCAGCTCACCCGGGCAATGGACATCACTTACGCTAGAGCTCGGAGGAGATTGGACAACTCCGGATGCTTCTCACTTCCAGCTACCAAAGATTCGGACACACCGCGCACGGCTTCTCGAGCGAGCAGCTGAGTTTGAGCTGGGGCGTCTCGTGGCCGCAGCTAACTACACGCCGTCTTCACCCACCGCCGACTACGCCGCCGTCTTCACGCATGCACCGCCGCTCCCAACAACCCGGCACCAGCTCGACTCTCGGGACTCCGCGTCAGGATGACAGCACGCAAGAAGGTGTGACGCCCCAGTCCGCCACCCGTCATCACGCTCAAGAAGCGCAAGCCTTCTCCTTCTCGCTCGCGTTCGACTGCCTCCAGTCGTAACCGTCCCCGTGCTTTGGCCACTTGTAATTGTTCGCGGCATCATGTAAAGGAGCATGAAGAACCTGAAGAAGAACCTGAAGAAGAACCTAAAGAGGAACCAGAGGAGGACCCTGAGGAACGCATCTTTTCGGAGGATTAGTAGTCTTTAGAGTCAGTAGTGCCCAAATAAATGTCCACGTTATTAGAACGCGTATTTATGTTTTGGTGTGCTAGATGGATTGTACCAAGCCTTTGTGCACGTGTGGTACAGCCATCCCTAAACCTAGTTTGATTTTAATAAAGGATTCTTTAATTGAGTTATTTGTGGGTTTCCAAAGTGTTGGTTTGGGATGTGGTTTAATCCCCCTAAATCTCTTATCTTTACTATTTCCCTCTTACCTTCTGCTAACCTGGAACCCCTTCAGATGGTGAACACAAGGAGCAACCCTGACAACAACCGTGAGGCCAATACTCAGCCAGAGAACAACATTCCACCACCCCCTTCTCAAGCCCCCAGCTTGGAGCAGATGATGGCCATGCAACTGCAACTTCTTCAAGCCTTAGCTCAAAATCAAGTGCAGCAAACACCCCAGGCCTCCAACCAAGCTCCTCAGTCTAAGATGGGAGAGTTTATGAGGACAAGGCCTCCTACTTTTGCTGGGTCCGTAGACCCCATGGAGGCAGATGATTAGATTAAGGATATGGAAAGGAAGTTGGCTCTAGCCCAGTGCAATGACAACGAAAAGGTGTTATATGCTGCCCACCAACTCAAGGGAATCGCTGCTAATTGGTGGGAAAATTACCGCGCCGCTCATCGAAATGCACAAGCTATCATGTGGAATGAGTTTGTTGAGGCTTTTCGCACTGCGCATATTCCTACGGGAATCATGGATATGAAGAAAAGAGAGTTCTACCAACTGCAGCAAGGAAACCTCAGCGTTTCCGAATACCTGAACAAGTTTACTCAGTTGTATAGGTATGCAGCTGAAGAGATCACCTCGGAAGCAACCAAGACCTGGAGGTTCATGCAGGGACTCGACCCCAACCTCAAAGTGCAGCTAGTGTCGAATGATTTTCCGACCTTCCAGCACATGGTGAACAAGGCTTTTGTACAGGAAGATGCTCAACGTCAGCTGTATGAGAGCCGGAAGAGGAAGTTTCAAGCACAGCAGGGCGCGAGCAGTTCTCGATTTCGCCCCAGTCCACCTCAGTTCCACAGAACCCCAGAACCAAGTGCACCAAGGACTCCATTCACTGGACCTCGCCCAAATAACCAAGTTCCCCGGACAGGCAATGGTGGCCAACCACAGCAGAACCGGACTTCAGCAGCAGGAGTGCAGTGTTTCAACTGCAAGAATATGGGTCACTATGCGATGCTTCGCCCCGAGCGCCACCGTGACCCCACCCGCTTCAACCTGGGAACGCCACCAGCACGAATTCCAAACGCAGGCCAAGGCCGTGGGACACCTCAGACCCCAAGAGCTCCACAAGTGGTGAGCAGAGGACATCTCAACCATGTGACCGCGGAAGCAGCCCAGGATGCACCCGACGTAGTTCTGGGTAAGTTCCTTGTCAACTCAGTACATGCATCAGCATTATTTGATTCTGGAGCTTCGCATTCTTTTGTGTCAAGAGATGTTGTTGGAAAATATAATTGGGATGTGCGTAAGTTACAGAATCCCATGCTAGTCCAATCTCCTGGAAAGGAAATGAGGACTAACACAGTTTGCCCTAACGCAACTGTGGACATTAATGGAGTTAAGTTCCTAGCGAAACTTATTATAATAGACTCCAAGGGTTTAGATGTAATACTTGGTATGGATTGGTTAGCCAAGTATAAAGGAAAGATAGATTGTGCTGACCGTGCTGTTACTCTTACCAACACGGAAGGGATTCAAGTAAGGTTTCAGTCAAATTCACATTCCCAGAAGGGGGGTAAGTTAAATAGTATGAAGGGAATTACCCAACCCACGATTTAGAGCTAGCTGCCGTAGTTCATGCTCTAAAAATATGGAGGCATTATTTGATCGGAAACCGTTGTGAAATCTACACCGATCACAAAAGTCTAAAGTATATATTTACCCAGCCTGATCTCAACATGAGGCAAAGGAGATGGCTTGAGTTAATAAAGGATTATGATGTGGGAATACATTACCATCCGGGAAAGGCCAATGTAGTAGCAGACGCATTGAGCAGGAAGAGTTACTGCAATAAGCTGTGGATCAAGGAAAGTATGCCTGCACTTCAAGCAGAATTCCAGCGACTCAACTTGGAGGTAGTAGAGGAAGGATTCCTGGCTACTCTAGAGGTTCAACCAACCTTAGAGGAAATGATCAAGGCAGCTCAAGGAGAAGATAAGTATGTTAAGGAAATCAAAGAAAATATGAAGAAAGGGAAGGCACCAGGATTTACCGAAGATGAGGGAGGTGTCATCTGGTTTGGGAAAAGAATTATCGTACCCGAGAAGGAAGAAATAAAGGAGTTAATTCTGAAAGAAGCCCATGAGTCTGGGTATTCAATACACCCTGGGAGTACAAAGATGTACCAAGATCTCAAGGAAAGGTATTGGTGGTCAAGTATGAAAAGAGAAATTGCAGAGTATGTAGCTTTGTGTGATGTTTGCCAGCGAATTAAAGCGGAGCATCAGAGACCTGCTGGGCTTCTACAACCTTTGTAGATACCTGAGTGGAAATGGGAAGAAATTGGAATGGACTTTATAACTGGATTACCAAGAACAAAATCAGGGTACGATTCGATTTGGGTTATTGTAGATCGTTTGATGAAAGTCGCCCATTTCATTCCCGTAAAGACTACCTACTCTGGAGACAGACTCGCCGAGTTGTACATGTCCTGAATCGTGTGTTTGCATGGAGTTCCAAAGAAGATTGTGTCAGATCGAGGGACTCAATTCACCTCAAGATTTTGGCATAAGCTACATGGACTTTTGGGCACCAATCTAAACTTTAGCACAGCATATCATCCCCAGACAGATGGTCAAACCGAAAGAGTAAATCAAATTTTGGAAGATATGTTGAGGGCTTGTGTTCTCGCAAACAAGGCTAATTGGGATCAGAGTTTGCCCTATGCAGAGTTCTCCTATAACAACAGTTATCAATCCAGCTTGCAAATGTCTCCGTTTGAAGCCCTGTATGGCAGGAAATGTAGGACCCCATTGTATTGGAAGGAGGCAGGAGAAGGACAAGTATTTGGACCAGATGTGTTGAAGCAAGCAGAGGAACAAGTTCGCCTGATCCAGGACCGATTAAAGACAGCTCAAACCAGACAAAAGAGCTATGCAGACAACCGTCGAAGGACATTAGAGTTCGTACCTGGGGATCACGTTTATCTGAAAGTTTCCCCTCTCAAAGGTATGCGGCGTTTTGGAGTGAGTGGAAAGCTTTCCCCTAGATTCATTGGGCCCTTCCCTATTACGGCAAAAAGGGGAGAAGTTGCCTACCAGCTTGAGCTTCCACCTCAATTGTCCAAGGTGCATGATGTGTTCCATGTGTCTCAACTGAGGAAATGTCTCCGGGTGCCAGAGGAACAGATGTCACTAGAAGAAGTGAATGTGAATGAGGACCTCACCTATCCAGAGTATCCTGTGAAGATATTGGAAGAAGCAGAGCGTTGTACCCGAAGCAAGGTCATAAAATTTTGTAAAGTGCAATGGAGCAATCATTCGGAGTCGGAAGCGACTTGGGAGCGTGAAGATGATTTAAGAGAAGAGTTCCCCGATATTTTTCCCAGTCCATCCGAATCTCGGGGTCGAGATTCCTTCTAAGGGGGGTAGGTTTCTCACATCCCAAAAATTTGCTTTTTGGAAAAATTTAAATTCAAATTTATTATTTTAAAGTAATTGGAGTTTATTTGGCTTTTATTGGATTTTCTGAATTTTCTGGAATTTAAAACCCATTTTAAAAATTAAAAAGGTAATTCAAACTATGAAAGTTAAATACCAACAGTAGTTGGAAATAATTTTATTCAGTCCAAAATATCCCCAGAAGCTTCTGTGAATTTTTCTGGAATTTTTGGAGGTATTTTCATATTTTTCTGAGGCCTAAACAATTTTCAAGCCTTTTCTGAAATTAGAAATCCAATTCTGAAAAATAAAATTCCCCCTCTCCCTCCAGCCGACGCGTGGACGGCCCAGGACCACCCACGTCGCCACTCGGCCTGATCCGAGCCGCTTCTCTCCCTCTCGCTGCCAAGCGGGCCAGGCCCGTCAGTGACCCCGCCTTCCCCTCCTCCCCGCCTGGCGCGTGGCCAACCCAGATGCACGCCACGCCATCCCGAGCGCCCATCCGGCCGTTCCCTCCCACTTGCGCGCCGCCGCCGATCCGCCTTTGGGTTGCGTGGCGCCATCCGCACCGCACGCCGCTCGCTCGACGCCCCGCTCGCCGCCTGGCGCTCGCGCGCGCCGGACTCTTCCTCCCTTCTCTCTCTCTCCC
This sequence comes from Dendrocalamus sinicus, assembly GCA_036346575.1. Lineage (NCBI taxonomy): Eukaryota > Viridiplantae > Streptophyta > Magnoliopsida > Poales > Poaceae > Dendrocalamus > Dendrocalamus sinicus. Next base: position 40,107,504 of record CM070643.1, on the reverse strand, counting down.
GAGGAATCTGGCGACCGAATCCCGCTCAAACTCGGCCTCTTCTTCGAATTGAACGGGAATTCGAATTCCCGGGGAGATGCGCTCCTTATCCCCTAAAAGCCCGGGGCTCCGCGTTGCCTCTGACGGCTTATCCCCAATTCAAACGGACGCCGGCCGCCAACTCCGTTGAGGAATTCCCGCACCCCCGTTCCCTCTCCGCTCCTATAAATACCCCCTTGACTTCCGCCTCCTTCCGCACCACATCCCAGCACCCTCCACCTCCTCTCCCGAGCCCCGTAGAGCCTTGCCATCGTGCCACGTTCCACTCCGAGCTTCGCCCAACTCCGGCGAGCTTTCCTCGCCGCCTCGGTTATCCCCGGAGCTCGCCGCCACTACCCCGAGCACCCCCGTGCCCGTGCGGTCCTCCCCGACACCTCAGCCGCCCCTCCCCGCCGCCGGAGCGCCGTCGCACCGGAGGACCCGAGCCAACTCCGCCCTCCCCTCGTCGTCGGCCACCTTCGCCTGTCCCCGAGCCCTGCCGACCCCTTCATCGGACTCGTCTCCGCTCCGGGTTTGTATTTCACGCGTCATCCGCACCCCTCCAGCACTCCCTCGCCGCCGACGACCCTGCCTCCGGCCATCTTCCCCGGCCTTCCCTCCGGCAGGTAACTCAAAAGGGTTACCTACCCATATTGGGTAGGCAACGCCTCCCCGCCCGACTGGTTACCAGCGCTAACTCTTTCCCCCCTCGGCTCCCTCGGCGCGCGTTCGAGCCCCCGGCTCCGCACGCTGAGGTCGAGCCATTCTTTTAAAAATCTCGCGCTGACAAGTGGGCCCCACACGTCAGCGGCTGCCGGTCTGCGGCGGCCATCGCCGCTGGGTCCCACCCTCTGTCTTTGGTCTCGACAAGTGGACCCGAAGTCCAGTGGGTCCCACGTGTTAGAGGGCTCACTGTCCAGTGGGTCCCACATGTCGGTGACCGCCAGTGGTTGCTGTTCAGTGGGCCCCACCTGTCAGTCTCTCGGAATAAAAATAGAAATTAAAATCTAATATTCCAGTGGGCCCCACCTGTCAGAGATTTCCTAATTTCTGGATTTATTCAAATCTGAGAATTTCAAATGGGCATAACTCTCTCATTTTAAATCCAAATTCAGCCATTCAAATTTCTAAATTCGTCTAAAATCATGATCTATCCAACCATGGCCTCTATTTGAATTTTTGAGTTTGTTTGAATTTTCATTTGAATTTATTTGTTTTGTTGCTTTTCTCTCGTGCGTAGAATCCAACGTTGAAGAAGACCTCTCCACTCCTCAGCAAGAAGACCCAGAGCCCCTGCAAGAAGGCAAGTCTCCTTTGATCATCTTGAACCTATGACTTTGAAATGTTTTAATTATTTTAAATGTTATGCATTGCTATTTACATAAAATGATAATGCAAATCTTAAGGTAGTAGTTAATCCAACCTTGTTATGCCTTCCATTGTAATTGATTATCATGTACCCTTGTCACCCTAGAACTTCCTTTGTCTCAATAATGAGGTTAATATTTATTCTTTGATAATGATAGTATGGTAGTATAATGCTTAGTCATGCTAAATAAATACCCTTGGAAACTTTGAAAAATGGGAAATTATGATTTATTGTTGAAACCCTTGTGTTCACAAAGTTAGTGGTGATTGGAGTTACCACTGGTTCTTTTAAAATAAAATAAAAATGTGAAAGATGGTTTAGATTAGGGTGGATGGTTGGTTTGGCTTGGTGCAGTTAGCACGAGATCTTGTTAAGTGTATGTCCCACCCTAGTCAACTAAGGACCGACGCTTGTGTTTGTCCAAACTGAGCATTAACCGTACAACCACAAGTCTATATGGGTACGACCTAGCTGAATAACTTATGATAGTCTAGTTTAGGTGCCACCAGTGGGAAGTGGGTGCCAGGGATGGACTGGTTATTCACAGTGAGGGACAGGGATTTACTGTACTCATATGGCGCAAGAGGGGGCTTCGGTTCGGGCAGTTAGCCTACCTGCGGTGAAACCTCAGCGGGTGGTATCTAGCTAGATTAGAGTAAGGTAAAGGATTTGTGATATTTTATCTGGGTCTCATGCCATAGGAAGCGTGTTGACTTTTAAGATAATTTATCTCTTGTGGGTAAAGTTGTACAACCTCTGCAGAGTGTAAAACTATTCGAATAGCCGTGCCCGCGGTCAAGGGCGGGCAAGGAATGCATTCACATGGTAGATTTCTGGTTTTGGTTTTAAAATCAAAGTTTTGTATTCCGAGAGTGGAGGGAACTCTTGGAAGGGTATCCTGGCGGATGGAGCCAGCGAGGGTGGAAGTAACCCGCAGTATTAACCTTGTTCAAGTTGTTAGCTAGTGTTGGTAGATGGAACCTTCACTACAGAATTAATGTTACTTTCTGTTAAAACATTTACTTTATTAACTTGATGCCTTCGAAAATAGTTAGTAGTAATTGAATTCTAAAATGTTGCTTTGTGCAAAAGAACCATATAGCCTTCCTTTATTAAGCCTTGCATCTATGCATTTTTCCCAAGACTTGCGGAGTACTTTATGTACTCACATGCTACACTTAAAATAAACCTCAGAAGATCATGAAGCTCAAGAAGGTGATTACAACTACTGCTTCGTCTGTGGCTGTGACGGATTCTTCCCGGAGGACTAGGTTGCTGTAACATCCCAAAATTTTGAAATTTTAAAATGTGGAGTTGTCGAATTATTATTGCAATGTATTTCATTTGAATTTGGAGTTATGGGATTTTCTGAAAAATTTGGTGAAGGTTTCGAAGGTTAAAAGGAACAAGAAGAAAACAAACATGTTTAAACAATAGAGAATTAAAATTTAAAATAAGAATCTGAAAAGATGATCCAGAAAAGAAAGAGAGAAAATTGACTTAAATATAAAATGTCATCCTTGAGAAATAATGGCATAAATAGCAATAGTAGCAAGTAAATAAAATACCAACATATATGGATATATATATAGACATACTCAGATTGTGCACCTACAAAATTTAATGCCAAGAAAATAATAATAATAATAATAATAATAATAATAATAATAATAATAATACTTGAATAACAAAGTTAAGTGAGCAAGAGGGAATGAATGAAATATGAATATATATATACATTTATATGTGCACACACAAATAATGCAATAAATAAATGGGTAAATAAAAGAAAATGGATTCGGCCGGCCGAACGGCCCAGCCCAGCTCAATCTCTCCTTCCCAACTGTTTCCCTGGCCAGCGGGTCCCGCCCTCGTCCCGCGCGCGTCTCCCTGCCTGCGGACCCGCCCTCGCCCGCACGCCCCTCTCCCCCCGCCATCTCCTCGCTGACACCGGGCCCCCGCGCCAGCTCCTCTCTCTCCTTCCTCTCCCGTGCGCGCGCGCTGTTTTTCTTCTTCCTCTGCCGCGCCCAGCATCCTTCCTCCCCGTGGCGCCCATGCAAAAGCTCCGCCATCTGCTTTCCTGCCGTCGCCCGGTTTTCCCAGCGTGTCGCCGTCCCCATCGCCGCCTGATTCGCGCCATTGACCCCCGCTCCGCAGCAACCGTTGGCCACGCGGCGTCCCTGCTCTGCAGCCCGGCGTGCGCAGCGCCCACCCCCGGCTGCGTTCCTCCGCGCGTGCGTGCTTTTTAGGAGCCCAAGCTGCCTTCTTTGCTTCCCCACGCCATCTGCCCCTCCGCCCCTGCTTCTTCTCCCGCCCCGCAACCGTAAGCCACCGGCACTGCCTCTTCATCATTCCGGCCATCCAGCGAGCTAATCCCATTTGTGATCGCGCCAATCCATGCTCCCACACCCCTTCTTCCCTCCCTCCAACCTAATTGGAAATCCGTGCACTAGAGTTCATCGCACCGGCCGTCTTCCCAAGATCCGGCCAGAAGCCGCCGCCACCACTCCATTTCTTACCCGCCGCTCCTCGGCTCAATTACTCCCGGTTGGAGCATCTTCAAGTCATCGCCAACACCCCACAATGGCCGCCGGAGCTTCTCCTTCGCCCCAGCTCGCCGGCGTCGTGCGCCCCCGCCGTCCGACCTCGCCTCACGCCGCCGGCACTCCGTGGGCCCTCTCCGGCTCGACCGTTGGCGAAGTCCACACTCCCTCCCCTCCCTCCTGCTCCAGCGCCCAACACATGCCCCCTTACTCCACGCCGGCGCCGCCGCCCCGAGTCCATCACACCGGCGGCCGCCCCACGCTGTTGCCCGACCACCTCAAGGCCACCCCAGCCGGCGCGTCGCCACCTCTAGGTCCGCCTCCCTCCGGGCAACCCGTTCTTCGAGTCGCTATCCTCTCCCCGGCCACCGCCTGCCACCGGCCGAGCCCGCACTGAGCACCGCCGGCCTGCTCTGTTTCGAGCCATCCCTGCGCACATGAATGGTATGTAACCCCCACCCTTTATCATTCGCATGAGTGCCGTTGCCCAGTTGGCTAGCCGCATCGCTCGTTACCCTGTCGGTCCTGAGTTCGATTTCCCCAGGCCGCATTATTTAGATGCTAAGTTTTTGCCCAGTTTGCCAGCAACTCCAGTGAAGGAAAATCAAGGAAAAATCAGAAATAAATTTCTAAAAGATGCAAAAATTTATTAGGTATATATTGTATGGACTTTGGTAAATAAAATTTGTAAAAGCCCTGTTTGTAGTAGCTAATGCAATTCAATTGTCATAAACTCAAATGAAGTGCATACAATCTAGTTGTAGATATATATATGTAATATACAGTAGGAAGAAAATGGATCAAAAATCAAATTGGATTTAATATTGGCTAAAGTCACATGTTAATCAAGACTAACGAACTGATTATTTTACAAGGATTAGGTTATTTGAATATTAGGTAATATAGAATCGCAAATAGAGATCATCTTGCATATAAACTACTTGAGATCCAAACTTAAAAGGGTAGGCTTTATATAGATCATATGTAATTAAAATATCAATATCATGAAAGCCTTTTTTTAAAAATAATAGTTAATATAAATAGTTATCATAAAACCAAACAAAAGTACAATGACCTATAATCTAGTGATGAATATATATACATGCTATAATAGGAGTAAATTTGTGAAAATCAAGTAAGGTTTTAGTAAAATAAAAAGGTCAGAAAACCTAAACTTGAATAGTTGTATGCTCATAGAGTTGGTAAATGATCAATAAAAAGTGTTATTTTGCAACATGAAAGCATAAAGGAAAATATTACAAAAGATAGCTGAGTAAATACCCAAGGGACGCAAGATTGTAACTAAAAATGCATAAATTATCAAGGTGAACAACTAATAGGGCTTTACATTCAAAAGCAAGTCTGAGAGAAAATGGTGCTAAAGTTGTTAATATTTAAACTAGAAGTGCGTGGCTTATACAACTTAATGCCATTCAAGAAATAATAGGCTTAAAAAATTACCTATCATTGTATAGGTTTTATCTAATTAGTAAGTAAAAAAACCTATATCAGAGATTATCCTAAAAACTTAATAAAGATATCCAAATGTTATAATACCTTCGACTAAAAGATTTATAAAATAAGTACAGATCTCATCCATTAGCCCAGGTTGCCTTTACCATAACCTAAGTTGCAAGGAATACATACCCAGCCAGACTCATACTTCGATATATAGGTCTACCCTAACTCATGGAACTCCCTTGATAAATACGAAAATAATAAAAGAGGTTATTAATAAAAAGATCGAACCTCGTCTTTCTCCAATCGGCTATGTTTGGCCACTTCTTTTCCAAAGTAAATAATCCCTGTAAGATACTTCCTTACTTATGATCCCTTATTATCCTAAAATTTTCCCTCACGGTAAAGCTATTCAGATAACTCGATCTCTCATTCAACCCAGCTACTGCTGTGTTTGCAACACACTAAGCCGAATCATCCTCCTATTCTCAAACCATAATAAATGCATAATTTAAAGTAAATTGGGCATTTAAAGTATTTGGATTTAATTGGATCTTTTGAGTTATTTGCTTTCATTTGGATTCCGACGTTGTCGCGTAAATAGAAATTGGGAGCCGTGAAGACTCGTTGGATCAAGCAAGATTAAGCTCGAAGTGAAGATAAACACCAGAAGCTCAGGAGAAAGCATCATGCGAGCTCGAGACCGCGGTAAACCGCGCCAGAGAGTCAATACTTTGATCATGTTGAACCTACACTTTCTGCAAATTATTTTGTTTTAAATTATCAAATTGCATGCTGTTATTTTATATGCAAATACATGTTTAATTTAATATGCTAGTTATGTGCCTATTGTTTACCTTGAATAATATTACCCCTCCTTTGGAATATTTGAATGTGTGAACCTTGTCGCTCTAGCAAAATTTATAGTAATAACCTTTCAAAAGTAAGTCCGTAATTATATGCCATGCTTAGTATTGCTTAGATACTCATGGGCGCGAGAGCGCCCAAGCAACACTTTTAATCCTGAGAAAAATTGGTTGGGCAGTCATGGTGGTAATGACTGGTGTATGTTGGATATGGCTATTTTGTATTCCCAAAAACCCCAAATTGCTTATTTATCTGGGCGGATGGTTCGGGGGTATGGTGCAGGGTGCACGAGAGTGTGGTTTGTGGTAGAACCGCCCAGATACCACTAAGGACTGAATCTTGTCATGTCAACCCGTGTAAAACAGTACAACCACAAGTCTGTAAAATACAACTTGGCTAAGTAGACTTATCAAAATCCCGGACTCATCTCACTGGTAGTGGATTGATGGGGTTATGCTATGGCAAGGGGGCCTGAAGGGACACCAGTGAGGGGTGAAGTTTCTCAGTTGTACTAGCGCAGAGGGGAGGGAAGCCCGTACGCTAGTAGTAGTGAGAAACATCCCGTGCAAACAGATGGGGCCCATCGCAAATGGGAGGTTACCCATAAGGTGAGATGGGAGAAAGGACTAGATACTTTGAAAAGTCACTGTGATGGTCTGCTCGACCACACGTCTAAGGAATCGTGTGGGGCAACGAGTTGATTGTCTCTTGTGGTGAAAGTGTACAAACTCTGCAGAGTCAAAACTATTCGAATAGCCGTGCCCACGGTCATGGGCAGACATGGGAACTTAACTAGATATAGTTCTATTTAAAAATATTTGGAAGATGGGAATGGAAAAGTGGAGGGCAAAGGAAAGCCCTGATTTAAATTGTCCTGGTGTCATCCCAGTGGTAAGTTAAGCGGCTATAACGCTGAAAGATGTTATACGGTGTGATGCCGTATGTATGGAGAAAATATGGTGATATTAGGCATATGGTGTGATGCCATATGTATGGAAAATCATGTAAATATTCCTTGAACATTATGTTTTGTTCCAAGCTGCTAGGTCTCAGGAAATTTTATGTATTGTATTTCAAATAGTGGCATTACTAATCTTACAGACTAAAATATGGGTAGAATAAAAAGGGATGTGAGTAAAAGAGATGGATGTTTTTAGTAAGCACATAAAGGTAATGGTGGATTCAGGTCGATCATAAATAGGAAACGATAGAGTGGATTCTGGGAGAAATAAATTGGTGGAGACTGAATGGATATATATACTAGATAGATGATTTAAATGATTTTTGGAGAATTAAGGAGTGCAAAGGTAATTGTTGGATTACGATACTGATATTAATATTAATTCTTGGGAGATGTTGGCAATATTGGGATTAATATGATTTGATCAATTACTGGATGGATGAATTGAACTTCTGAGAATATTGGAGGAATAATACAATTATTGGTTTATAAAATAGATCAATGATATTATTGGTGGATCAATTAAAAGGATATTAGATAAGTGATGTTTGGAAGTACGATAACAATTCTGGAGTATAAATTTGATCCATGATATTCTTGGTGGATGAATACTAGTGAATTGTAGAATTGATGATATGTTTGGTGGATGTATAATAGTGAATTAGTTAGAGATAAATAATGGGAAATCAGGTTGATTATTAGAAGAGCCAATTTGTGGTTGTGGATCAATAGCAAAAAGGAAAGGGGTCGATAGGAATTTGGAATACAAAAGTTATTGGTGGATTGTATAATTGATGATATTCGCTGTTTGGAGTCTTAGACAGCAGCCAATAAAGAAAGTGTGTTTTCAGGTGGATCAAGTCAATTATGGCAATCATTGTGTGGAGTCTAGGTAGCAACAATAATACTATGACTAAATAATAATAATGCTGCTAAAAGCGATTTTTGGCAAATAAAATAACCCGAGCCTCTCCTTTGTTAAGCCATGCATACTATTTATTTGCATTCTGTGTATTGGCTCGCGGAGCACGGGGTCGGAGTGCTCACGCTCGCTTTTGCGACAAAATTCAGATTCAGGAATCAAATTACCTCGCCTCAGCAACAACATTGGACAAGCTGGCCGAGAAGATGAAGATGTCAAGGGCTAGGTCGCGAACCTCCAGTTGGCTGCCTGTGGGCATGTCCTGAAGGTCCCACCTGTGTGCTTCGTTCTTTCGCTGCTGCAATTTCATGATTTCGGCCTAATCGGCCCATGAGTAAGTTTACTATTATATTTACGCTTCCGCATGATATGTACTTTGATAATCAGAACTGTAATCTGTGAGCACTATCTACTGATCCAGGGAATAGTGCGGTGGAATCACAGAGGATTCGGATTGAAAAATCCGGATCTTACAGTTGCGCTTCCCCAGTCAACTGCCTGTGGCATATTGATGGGTCTACTTTGAGTTTTCTTTGCTTCCGCTGTGTTTGGTTTGTGCGAGGTCTGGATACCTCCTGTGTAATAATGAGACCTTGTAGTCAGTGCTCTTAATTATTGTAATAAATGCGTTGTTGGTCATGAATCATTTCTGTTTAACTGTGTGCACTAGCTGTGATCTGGGACTAGTGCGGTAATACACAGAGGGTCCGGGTTCGGAAATCCGAGGTCCCGACACATGGGCTATAAAAGGAGGGAGTGGCTGCATGCCCCCTCATGACTTTGGAGGAGAATTAGGGTTTGCTGGAGTCAAAAGAGGCTTTGAGAGATGTCTTTGGCTTTAGGCTTTAGTTGGTGAGGCTTTGTAGTGGAGAGTGGTTGAAGAGGGCAGAGGGTTTATCCCCTCTTCGATGTGTTCTGTGTAGGTGGTGTGCTCTCCCTCTTACTCAAGCATGTATGGGTGAGGTAGTTCTTGAGAGGGTGAGGAGAGGATTGAGTGGAGTCTTGTAATCACTTCCTAGTTCTAATGTCCAGTGGTATCGGGACGTCTTTGTATTCCTTTGGCTTCAATGAATGAAATCTGAAGTTTTTCCTCCTGTGCTCTCTCTGTTTTCCTTCGTTGCTTATTTGGCTTGATTTGTGACTGTTGTAGGGGTGGCCCCCACCTAAACCCAGCAGGCCTGGTAGAAGGTTATAAGGCTTAGAACAGGCCATGTGTAATGACATAAGTGCCCCTGAAGGGGATACTCAGATGTAAGGGTACAATTGTAAAAGCACTCCTCATGTATATATATATATATGAAATGCAGGCCATGGGGAGGGCCAAGGACATTACACTCTCCACTACCATCTCTCTCTCTGTTTGGTCTGTAACCACAACAGTTGGCGCCGTCCGTGGGGAGGAAAGGAGTAAGCCTGAAGCTTGAAGAAGGATGGCACTGAAGAAAGCTTCGTCGACGGCGGCGAAGGGAAAGAAGACGGCGGGAGCGGAGCGCCACGTGAGTACCTGGGCTTCGGCATCGGCTGTCGCGGGCGCGGCGGTCGAGGACGTTGATACTCGCGCGGCGACGACCAACCCCGCCATCGGCACTGCGACGACCAACCCCGCCATCGGCACTGCGACGACCAACCCCGCCATCGGCACTGCGATGACCAACCCCACCATCGGCACTGCGACAACCAACCCCGCCATCGGCACTGCGACTACCGACCCCGCCACCGGCACTGCGATGACTAACCCCGCCATCGGCACTGCGACGACCGGCCCTGCCACCGCTGCTACCGACAGTTCGGGAGCCCGCGAGGTGATCGTATCTGCGTCGACCCACCCGCTGGGCGCGTCAGCGGCTCCGCCGGCGCAGGAGATGGAAGGTGCCCTGCTGGCGGCCCTCAAGGCATTCCAGCAGGAGCTAGGGGACCTGCGTGGGGCTGTCCGAGACATACAAGAGGCTTGGAGCCAGCAGGCCGCACCAGTGGTCGCGCCAGAGCCCACGCCGGAAAGGGTGGACAGCCGTGACGCCCCCACATCCAGCCGCGTCCCGCTGCGACGCGTCGATCCAAAGTCCTCGCTTTCGGCAGGACTACAGTAGGCGGCGTGGCCCGAAGATTTCAAATTCCCCAGTGTCATCGAGCCCTTCAAGGGCGAAACGGACCTCCGTGAGTTCGTACGGGTGTACGAAACCGCAATCGAAGCCGCGGGCGGAGATGACACCACGAAGGCGAAGGGACTCCCCTCGCGTTGCAAGGAGTGGCGCTCTCCTGGTTTTTTTTACCATAGAGCCAAACTCCATTTATGCGTGGGAGTAGCTCCGCGACCGCCTTCACAACAATTTTCAAGGAAACTACGTCGAGCGAGTCGACGCGGACCAGCTCTTCGCCGTGAAGCAGAAGCCTTTGGAGAAGCTCGGGACTACTTCAAGCGCTTCGCAAAAATACGATGCCAATTCAAGGACGTTAACGAGACAACCGTTGTCAATGCGGCCATACAGGGCCTTCGCCCGGGCCCGATGGCCGAGTACAACGCACGGAAGCCAATCAGGACAGTGACGAAGCTCTTCGACAAGATGGAAGAATACGCCAGGGCGGAAGAGGACGCACGGCGAAGACAAGGGGACGACTCCGACACCAACCAGGCCGGTACCTCGGCGAAAATCGAAGATCCACCGAAGGATGGCTCTTCGAAGGGAAAGCGCAAGCAGGTGTCGTCGAAGGACGCGCCTGAGCACAAGGATGCCCCGCACAGGGAGCCGTCCGGTAGGCCCAAGCGCGGCCAGCAGAAGTCGCGGCGAGGCTGGCAGGTCTTCGATATCGAAGGCGGTTCCGAAGAGAACACTCCCGCTGGTCGGGGCGACCGAGGGCGCCGAGGTCGAGGGTGTGGTCATGGTCGAGGCCGCGACGATAGAGGCCGTGGAGATTACGATGACCAGCACCAGGGGCTGTGGTGCGAAGTCCACGGTCGCGGCACCCACGACACGCGCACCTGTACCTCTATCGTGGCGCTCTGCCAGAGCGTCACCAGGGACAGGAACCTGGAAGAGCGCTCGCCTGTGGTGGCCCACATACAGCACCCGTACGATGCCCCCATGCACATCCAAACACAGGGGACGCAGCCCCACGAGGGCCCCCTGCGGATTCAGGCTCACGTGCAGCCAACTCGGGAGGGCCTCTTACAGCTGCAGGCTATGGAGACAGCCCACCACAGGGTTATCAATATTATCTCCGGAGGCTCCTCGTTGGAATTCACCTCAGCACGACAGTAGAAGGCCTACGTACGGTGACTACACCACGTAGCGGCATACCCGGCGCAGGCACCGCCGGAGTGGGCACAGCACGAGATCACGTTCACGCCTTCGCACGTCCATGAGACTTTAAACGAGTCGTAGTGCGGAGGTTCGCCTTCGCACGCGCTAGTCCACGAGACTTTAAACAAATCACAGTGCGGAGGCCCACCTTCGCAGGTGCCAGTATACGGGCTCTAAACAAGTCATAACGTCGAAGTTCGCCTTCGCCGAGGAACAAGGCCCCAGGAGTGCCCACGCGCCCCCTTCCGCTGGGCAGGCGGGGCCCCCGAGCAGCTGCTGTCAACGGCATACGTCGAAGGTGGAGACCTCGCGCGCCCCAACACAGTACAACCGCCCGAAGCACAATGCACAATGCAGATCTTAAACGCCAGCGGATGTATATATCGGGAAAATCTTACAAGTACAAAGACCCGCCAGCATGTCTGCCGCTCTAAGCTATTACTCGGCGGGCTCGTCTTTGATGCGTGTCAAGGATGGGACCTCCCCCGAAGAGGATCGGCCCGCCCAAAAGTTCAGCGACTCCTCGGCCCTTTGCCAGCGTCGAAGCCGCCGCCAGCAAGGAAGCTGCCCGGGGCACAAGTCAAATAGTCAGTTCATGGAACAAATACGCACTTTATTCACAAAGGGGCAGACGTTACAACGCACGCCTACACCTAGCCTACACCTAGCCATCTTGGCATCGCACCTGCGAGTCCTCGGCGCCTTCGGGGCCCCAGTGTCGCCTTCGTCGCGTCGGGGGACCTCGTCCAGAAATTGGCCAAGGCTCCCTTCCCCGAGAAGGGACTTCCGGAGCTCGACCCGCGCGGCGCCTATACCGGCATAGTCCCAGACCCGCTCGTAGAATTGCTTGATGGCGCGACGAACGGCGCGCACGGCACTGGACATCACTCCAGCTCCGTCGGGCATGTCCAGCCGGGGGTCCTCCAGCTCGGTGATGTGCGTGCAGCCACGGTGTCGTAGGAGCGCGCACACCAGGCAGGACGCCACATAGGCACAGTGGTTGCCGAAGGTCATCGCGGCACCATGCGCAGCGTCGGTGGCGTCCTTGATCCAGCGAAGGGTCCGCGACAGCTCCTCCGGGATGAAGTCGTGGTCCGGCACTTTGGTCATAAGCCCTTCGAGGTGACCCTCCAGCGCTTGCATGGCGTCCCATGCAACCACCGAAGCCTCGTCAAGCGCCCGGTCATGCTCCGTTAGAGTCAAGGCGAGTTCGCCTTTTTCCTTCTCTAGCGCGGCGACCTGTTGCAGCAGGCCATCCCACTCCGTCGAAAACTCCCGCTGCGCAGCCTCCGCGGCCGACTCCTGCGCGGACGCGGCAAGCCTCGGCGTGCGCCTTCGCTTCGGCGCATTCCACCTCCAGCTGACGGATGCGGGCATCCTGGGCAGAGCGGGCTCTCGAGGCTTCACGCAGCTCCTCGGCGGCTCACAGTCTATCCTCAAGTGCCCTTTGGGCGCGAGTATAGGCTGACTGCAGGGCCTGCCCCAGCACAAGCGTCTGCAAAACAGAAAGGCTTAAGCAAGCTCAACAGGCCCAGGCGTTGTCGTATGAGTACGTACCCTCACCCCCGACACCTCAAAGGCCCAGGCGTTGTTGTAGGGGTGGCCCCCACCTAAACCTAGCAGGCCTGGTAGAAGGTTATAAGGCTTAGAACAGGCCATGTGTAATGACATAAGTGCCCCTGAAGGGGATACTCAGGTGTAAGGGTACAATTGTAAAAGCACTCCTCATGTATATATATATATATATATGAAATGCAGGCCGTGGGGAGGGCTAAGGACATTACACTCTCCACTACCATCTCTCTCTGTTTGGTCTGTAACCACAACAGTGACTTTCTTGATTTCCTGTTGTTTCTTGCTATGGAGGTGCAAAATGGGTTGCTTAGTGATGGGAGTAGGCCTCAAGATCATTTGATCAATTTTCCCAAGAGCTAACTTCGTCAAATCTCATATTCTCCTCCTCAGTCAGCTCTGTTCATTTTTGCATTTCTAGGGTTTTGTGGAAATCTTGATTCCCTTTGATGGAGGGCATGAAATTTGGTAGGGAGAGCTCTGAGGCTATCTAGTATATAGTTCCAAGATTTCATGGCCTGAGGATCAAGGATTTGTGAGAAGTTTGGATTTTGGTTTCTCTTCTGAAGTTTGCCCAGTTTCTAGGGTTTTGGTCCTTTTCTCGTTTCTCCTCTCAAGTTGGCATGATATTTGAGGTTTGGGCTCCTGAGTTGATTGCTAATATATCCTCAAAGTTTCATGTGCAAAGGATCAAGGGTTTAGGAGAAATTTGATTTTTGGTGGAGTCTCGGTAATTTTTAGGTTTTTGAGCATAATCTGAAATTTATGGCTTTGAGTTGTATTTCATTGTCTCCTTAGCCCTCTTAGCTATTTGGAATATAGTTGTGGTGCTTAGAGACAAAAAGAATGGAAGAAATCATTTTTATTCTTTGATTTTTGAAAGTCTGAAATAGTACTCAAACTTCAGGTTTTTCAGTGTGTCCTCGGGCTGTCTGAAACAGGGGGAGGCGGTCTGACCGCACCCATCAAGGCGGTCTGACCGGCCATCTAGTGGCGGTCTGACCGGCCTGCTAGTGGCGGTCTGACCGGCCTACTAGAACCGGTCTAACCGGCCTCTGTTAGGTTGTGCTAATTTTTACTCCTTTTGTTGTCCCTCCTGTTTAAGTCTTGTCCCCTCTGAGTGCTTGAGTTTCCAGAGAAGTTTAGCTTGCCCCTCTTTCATAGCTGTTTCTTAGCTATTGGAGGAGAGTTCGAGTAAGTACTTGTTGGGGTAAGTTTTTAAAAAGCGACATTCACCCCCCTCTGTCGCCTTTTCGGTCCAACAATTGGTATCAGAGCTGGTTAGCTCTAATTCATAGATCTTAACCAGTCTCAAGAGCCATGGCGACGGACAAGTACTCGACCAAGTCGCCCGTTTTCGATGGCATCGATTACCCCTTCTGGAAGAGCCGAATGGAGACATACATCCAGGCCAAGGGGTACGCTATCTGGCGCAAGGTCAAGGTCCGGTTTGCTGTTCCTGCCGATGAGAACATTAATGCTGGGAATATGCATGATGTTGAGGCAAACGCTAAGGCAAGGAACATCATTATCCAGGGCCTGAGTCGTAGCGAGTTTGACCGCATCTCTCATCTTTCGTCCGCCTTCGATATCTGGGAGACCCTCGATGCATACCATGAGGGCACCACCCAGATTAAGACGGTGCGACAGGACCAGTTCAAGCGGGACTACAACAAGTTTGAGATGCTTGCTGGTGAGTCTTTGGATGAGTGTTTTGTGCATTTTCACAAGATCTTCAGCAACCTCCGAGCGGTCGGTCTCACATACCCAGACTCGGACAACACTCGTCAGATGCTTGCTGCACTCGACCTTCGTGTTTGGGAGATGAAGGTGACTACCATCAAGGACACCACGGACCTCTCGACTTTGATGCTTGATGCGCTATACTCGCGCCTCAAGATGCACGAGATTGACATTGTCTCTCGTAAGTCGAAGTCCCAGTCGATGGCTTTAGTCACCGATCCCACCTTGGCTTCTGGACACTCTTCTGATTTGCTTTGTGGTTTCTCCCTTGCTGCTCTATGTGACGTAACTGATGATCAATTAGAGCAGCTCAAGGATGAGCAACTGGCCCTCCTAGCTCAGAAGTTTTCCCATGCTTACAAGAGGAGGAGGGACAAAAAGAGGGAAGGACCCGTGATTTGCTTCGAGTGTGGTGGCCCCAACCATATTCGGGCAAACTGCCCCAAACTAGAGAAGGGCAAAGCAAACTACGGCGGTTCGGGCAAGAACGACTACACCGACAACAACCGCAACAAGAAGCCTCCAGTCAATGCCCAAGGAAAGAAGAAGTTCCACAACTTCGGGAAGGCCAAGAAGCTATTTCACCGCGTCCTCACCGTGTTCGACGACCTCGACCTCAGCGAGGTGGAGGGATGGAGCGACGACGACGGGATGGGTGACCAAGACCCCAAGAGCGGCGATGATTTCTCCGGCATGTGCTTCATGGCCCTTGAGGGCGAACTGAGCGACAACGAGCTGTACTCCGACTCGGACGAGGTATGCCCCACCTACAACCAGCTCAATCATGCTTTTCTTAAGCTAGGTGGTTTTCATGCTAGAGCTAGGGCTAGGTGTACTGAGTTAGAGAAGGAAGTAGATAGATTGTCACTAGAGATTATTGCTCTTACATCTGCTCCTGCTAGTGATGATTGTGATACATGCTCTGCTTTGTTGGATGATTTGGAGAAATTAAGGACCTCGCATGATAGTTTGTCCTCTGAGCTTGATATTGTTAAGGTGGAGAACATTAGTCTTCTTGCTGAGCTTGAGATGAGTAGAGTAGCGCCTATTTCATCTACTACTGTTGAGACTATTGCTTGCACCTCATGTGAGGATAAGGACAATGCTTTTAGATGTCTTTACACCATGCTGTTAGATTTGCCCGAGTCTTGTGAAAACTGCAATAACTTGAAGATGAACCTAAAATGGGCAGATCATAAGACAACTGCTTCATGTTCAAATTGTCCTAAATTAACTGCTGAACTTGAATCTGTTTCCAAGCAGTTTCAAGAAATGATTGACCATAATAAGAAACTGGCTAATTATGCTTCTAAGGACCCTGTTAGCTCACCTTGCAAAAATTGTGAAAAACTAAAAATTGACTTGATTGCATTGGATGAGAAATGTGTGAAGCTAACTAAGGACTTACTAGAGAAGCAACCATCAGCTTGTACTATGATTACTAAGGCGAGGGAGAAGCCCTAGGGTAAGGTTGAGACGCTTAGCGACGTGAACCAAACTGCTAGTAGAAGGACTGTCCCTTCAGGATCGGCTGTGCGTGCACAAGCCATTCTCTCCTCTACTGTTGGTTCTTCTTCTGCTCCCTTACCCTCTGCTATTTCCTCTTCCCCCTGCCCTTCTTGCACCTCTCTCTTTCGGGAGTGTCAGTACCTTATGAACACTCTCGAGAGGTTTGTAGGAGGCAAGAAGAAGCTTAATCTTATTCTAGACCAATCTAAAATTTGCAGATTTAATCAGGGTCTAGGGTATGACTTTCATGAGGATATGAGGAAGCATCCACCTGCCGTGCTCAGACCCATAGCACCAGGTGTGATCGAGACTGAGCCCAGGACCGAGAAAGTCCAATTTAAGTCAGCGGGCTATGTCCAGGGGATTTCTGACAGCAAGGTGAGTCCACCTGTTGCTTCGGCCTCTCAGGAGCCGAAGTCCTCTCGTGCTACTTCCACCTCTCAGAAGGTGAAGTACCACTGCACCTTCTGTCAGAAGGATTGGCACACAGTCGATCGATGCTTTAGGAGTGCCAGGATTGCGCGTAGAGACCGTGCTGAGGCATTTAGGCGTATTCAGGGTCAGCCCCAGACCCTGAGTGCACCTAAGGCCGGCACGAGGTCTAGGACTGTTTTTCATGATGGGTTTGGGCAGCATCGATGACTTGGTTTTTCTGAGTCTTCTGGTTTTCGTCCTCGTGCTGCTCTTGATCGTGACTTCTACCGTCCTGAGGGTAGATCTCGTTTCCCTTGTCGAGATGGCTACCTGCGGCGTGTTCAGCATGTTGCCGGTGCTCCGACTCGCTTGCCTGTAGCAGTCGGATCCAACAACATCTTCGGGTCTACGCGTAGACCTTCTGGCTTGTTGAGTGACAGAGAGCGTAGGGTAGATAGAGGTTAGTCGTGCTTGACTACTTCATCTGCTCGACGTGTTGTTCAGTATTGGGTGCCAAAATCACTCTTGATTTACCCCAGTACTGAGACTTTACTCACTTGTTGACTCAGGTTCGTCGGGCTATGAAGGGAGAGGTTTGGCTTGTAGACTCCGGTTGTTCTCGTCATATGACCGGAGACTCACGTTGGTTCTCTTCCCTAGCCCGCGCTCCAGGTGATGAGACGATCACCTTCGGAGACGCTTCGTCTGGGCGCGTCATCGCCAAAGGTACAGTGCGCGTTAATGATTCATTTCTTTTGAGAGATGTTGCCTTGGTTAGTAAGCTGCGTTATAATTTGCTTTCAGTTTCTCAGCTTACCGATGACGGTTATGAGGTGAGCTTTAAGAAAAATGCTTGCACAATTCTTGATTCTTCGGGTAGTCTGGTTTGCGGGATTTCACATTATAGGAGGATCTTTCGTTGCTGTAGCCAGGTGCTTTGGATGGTCTCGACCCTGCGGGACTTTGGGTTGGTCATTGATAGTGTTCCACTCTTTTGTGATAACACTTCTGCGATTAACATTGCTAAGAACCCAGTGTAGCACTCCCAGACCAAGCATATTGACATTCGCTATCACTTCCTTAGAGACCATGTAGAGAAGGGTGACATAGTGCTCCAGTTTGTGGAGAGTGACCACCAGTTGGCTGATATCTTCACCAAGCCATTGGATAGTTCGAGGTTTTCAGCTCTGCGGGGAGAGCTTGGGGTGGTTTGTCCTTATGGACTGCTGTGAGGGGGAGTTTGTGCTTTACTGCTTTATCATATTGATTATGCTTTTACTCCTCACTGTTGCATTACATTCGGGGTGCATTGGGTTTAGTCCTTCTAGCATAGGTTAGAGTGATTCTCTTGCCGAGCTGCTTAGACTTCTTCCTCTCATCTTGTGCTTCTAGGATGCTGCTTATTAGCTGTTCTCTTCTTACTAGGTTGAGCTTACTCACTGCTTTTAGGTTCTAGCGAGGGTCGGGCCACTCTCGGGTAGACAGGGTATGTGTTTGCTCCTTAGTCTGTTAGATGACTAGTTGATAGTCCTAGAGTCATATGGGGTAGATGAGAGTCAGTCTGAGCCATAGTTGCCTCTATATCTTATCTATGCTTTAAGGACTGCTTGTTTGCTGTTTTCTTGCCAGCTTCTCGATTTTATTACTTTGGTTTAGGGGGAGTTCATTTGGGAGCTTCTGGAGCTTAACGTTGACATAACTCAACTTGAACTGAAAGTTGCATCTCATGTTGAGGGGGAGCTGGATTTTCTGCATTTTCAGCATTTCTGCATTGTAATATAACTACATTGAGCCATGATTATTATCCTGTTATGACATGCTTACAATGCTTTACACCTTGCCATGATTTATGCTTTATTTGCTAGATTTATCATGACTTCATATGTGTAGACTAGCTTTTGCCATGATAAGTTAATTAAAATTGCTCAACTTGAATTAAAACTTGTCATGCTCGCATTTGAGTCTAGTCTTGCTTTAGCTATCCTTTTATGATTCATGCCATGTCAAATAGGCTGAGTTGCACATTGAATCTCTATTTGAGCCTTAGATTGAGCTATTTTAGTCTCTTGATGATGCATAACTTAGTACAACATGTTAAAATGCAAAAAGATCTCTTTTGTGCGAAAAAACTGATCTCACCAATTCTTTCTCATGAGACGGCTTGCCATTGCACTAGGCATGAACTCAGGGGGAGTTTTGGATGACCTAGACTATCTTCTTAAGCTTATTGCTTGGAGTAGTCGCATAAGGCTTGAGATCTAGCACATGACTAAACAAAAATCTGGTTGGCAATGACCATGAATTTTGAATAAAAATATGTCATTTGTGCTCAATTTTCTTAAGCTACAAAAAGAACCAAGTACTTCAACTAATGTTTCACTCTTGAGCATATAGCACTCTAATTGACTCAATTTGAGCTTCTTGGTTACGCTTAGCTTATTGACATGGCCTGCATCAGCCTTGGATATCTCTAGCTAGACTTTACTTCTGGATGTCTTGACATTCTCACATAATATACTTCATTCTCATATTGACATCTATGTGCTCTAGCTGGCTTATATATATGTTGTCATGATCTAGATAGCGTTTTATTGAGTTATGGCTTGGTGTATTACATTATGGTCATTTTGGATAATTCTCATAGCTCTAAATGCTTAAATAAATAAACTTCAGCCATTTCATCCATTGCCATGTCATATTCTCTCTTTTGAATCCTTGATGTGTTTATTGCCAAAAGGGGGAGAATAGTGGTAGAAAAAGCTAGTTTGGGATCATTTTAGAGTTTTGGAGAACAATTTGCTCTTTCAATTGTTGCTCTAGTGTTCCTTCTGTCGACATGGTCATTAGCTTTCATTTTCCTTCCTTGGACCATGTTGGATTCTTCAAACTCAAACTCTACTTTGCGCTTTTTCTGGGTTTGTCAATATACTCATCAAGGGGGAGATTGATGAACCATGTGGAGGTGACCACATGTGAGTGATGAGTAATTGACTTTGGTTTAAGTAAGTCGAGTTTGGTTTGAGTGGTTCGGAGTCGAGTCGTTGCGTGGCGCAGTCGGGCTCGGTCGGAGAGTTTGGTTTGAGTGGTTCAGAGTCGAGTTGTTGCATGGTGCAGTTGGGCTCGGTCGGACTTGGTCAAACTTGGTCGTATGGGTTTAGGATGCCTATTCTTGGTTTCGACAGGTTTGGACTTCATATGTGGTAAGTATGAGGATATTTACGCCTTCATGTATCGAGCGGTGTTATTTGATGTGTTTCTTGTCTGTGTGACTGCAGGATGTCGAAGCGGAGCTGTGGTGAGACACGAGGTGACCGAACTAGACACAGGGAGGTGTCGAGGTCAAAATGGTTGGATGTGTCGAAGACGGCGGAGATTCGACGTGGTTCCGAGTCGTGGACGACAAGGAGCGCGGAAGCTTCCTGGAAGGTGCAGGAGGGGCGAATCGGGAATTTCGCAAGGCTGCACAAGCGGGAGCGAGCTCCGTTGGATTTAGCGGGCATAACGAGGTGGAGACCCGTTAGCCATGGGCTAAAAAAGGAGGGAGTGGCTGCATGCCCCCTCATGACTTTGGAGGAGAATTAGGGTTTGCTAGAGTCAAAAGAGGCTTTCGGAGATGTCTTTGGCTTTAGGCTTTAGTTGGTGAGGCTTTGTAGTGGAGAGTGGTTGAAGAGGGCAGATGGTTTGTTCCCTCTTCGATGTGTTCTGTGTAGGTGGTGTGTTCTCCCTCTTACGCAAGCATGTATGGGTGAGGTAGTTCTTGAGAGGGTGAGGAGAGGATTGAGTGGAGTCTTGTAATCACTTCCTAGTTCTAATGTCCAATGGTATCGGGACGTCTTTGTATTCCTTTGGCTTCAATGAATGAAATCTGAAGTTTTTCCTCCCGTGCTCTCTGTTTTCCTTCGTTGCTTGTTTGGCTTGATTTGTGACTTTCTTGATTTCCTGTTGTTTCTTGCTGTGGAGGTGCAAAATGGGTTGCTTAGTGATGGGAGTAGGCCTCAAGATCATTTGATCGATTTCCCAAGAGCTAACTTCGTGAAATCTCAGATTCTCCTCCTCAGTCAGCTCTGTTCTTCATTTTTGCATTTCTAGGGTTTTGTGGAAATCTTGATTCCCTTTGATGGAGGGCATGAAATTTGGTCGGGAGAGCTCTGAGGCTATCAAGTATCTAGTTCCAAGATTTCATGGCCTGAGGATCAAGGATTTGTGAGAAGTTTGGATTTTTGGTTTCTCTTCTGAAGTTTGCCCAGTTTCTAGGGTTTTGGTCCTTTTCTCGTTTCTCCTCTCAAGTTGGCATGATATTTGAGGTTTGGGCTCCTGAGTTGATTGCTAATATATCCTCAAACTTTCATGTGCAAAGGATCAAGGGTTTAGGAGAAATTTGATTTTTGGTGGAGTCTAAGTAATTTTCAGGTTTTTGAGCATAATCTGAAATTTATGGCTTTGAGTTGTATTTCATTGTCTCCTTAGCCCTCTTAGCTATTTGGAATATAGTTGTGGTGCTTAGAGACAAAAAGAATGGAAGAAATCCTTTTTATTCTTTGATTTTTGAAAGTCTAAAATAGTACTCAAACTTCAGGTTTTTCAGTGTGTCCTCGAGTTGTCTGAAACAGGGGGAGGCGGTCTGACCGGCCTACTAGAACCGGTATAACCAGCCTCTGTTAGGTTGTGCTGATTTTTACTCCTTTTGTTGTCCCTCCTGTTTAAGTCTTGTCCCCTCTGAGTGCTTGAGTTTCCAGAGAAGTTTAGCTTGTCCCTCTTTCATGGCTTTTGCTTAGCTATTGGAGGAGAGTTCGAGTAAGTACTTGTTGGGGTAAGTTTTTAAAAAGCGACATTCACCCTCCTCTGTCGCCTTTTCGGTCCAACAACGAGAAAAGCTAAAATGTGAGCAATAGGTCACGCTTTTGGCAAAATGTGCTCCGAAAAATAAAAATCCCCAGACTGCCTCGGTAACCCAGAAACGACTAGAAAAGCTGAAAATCGTGAGCTATAGGTCACGCTTTCGCCTAAATCTTCTCCGAGGAAGAAAATTGCCCCGACTGCTCCGGTAACCATTGAACGACTCGAAAAGCTAAAAATTGTGAGCTATAGGTCACGCTTTCTGCCGAATGTGATGCGAAAAAAATCCCTGGAGTCCTCCAGTAACCGCGAATGACTAGAAAAGCAGAAAATCATGAGCTATGGGTCACCCTTTGGGCCAAATGTGATGCGACAAAAATCACCAGAATCCTCCGGTAACATCGGAACGATTAGAAAAGTTGAAAATCGTTAGCTATTGGTCACGCTTTCGGGCATATGTGCTCCGAAAAATAAGAATCCTTGGACTGCTCCGGTAACCCCGGAACGACTACAAAAGCTGAAATCGCGAGCTATAGGCACGCTTTTGGCCAAATTTGCTTCGAGAAACAAAAATCCTTAGAATGCTCCGGTAACCCTCGAATGACTAGAAAAGTTGAAAATCGTGAGCTATGGCCACTCTCTCGGTCAAATGTGCTACGAAAAACAAAAAAAATCCCCAAACTAGCCCGGTAAGCCTGGAACGATTAGAAAAGCCGACAATCGTGAGCTAGGTCACGCTATCGGGCAAATGTGCTCTGAAAAATAAAAATCCCCGCATTGGTCAGGAAACCCCGAAACGACTAGAAAAGCTAAAATGGTGAGCTATAGATCACTCTTTCGGCCAAATCTGCTATGAAAAATAAAAATCCCTGGACTGGCCGGGTAACCCCGAAAGACAAGAAAAGCTGAAAATCGTGAGCTATAGGTCACGCTTTCGACCAATGTGCTCCGAAAACTAAAATTCCTTGTACTACTCCGGTAAACCCGGAACGACTAGAAAAGCTGAAATCGTGAGCTATAGGTCACGCTTTCGACCAAATCTGCCCCGAGAAACAAAAATCGTCGGAATGCTCCGGTAACCCTAGCACGACTGGAAAAGCTGAAAATCAGGAGTTAGAGGTAACGCTTTCGGCCAAATATGTGTCACATCCCAAAAATTTGCTTTCTTGAAAAATTTAAATTTAAATTAATTATTTTAAAGTAATTGAAGTTTATATGGCTCTTATTGGATTTTCTGGAATTTCTGGAATTTAAAACCTATTTTTAAAAGTTAAAAGTAAATTAAAAATATAAAATTAAATGCCAACAGTAGTTGGAAATAATTTTATTTAGTCCAAAATGTGTCCAGAGCTTACGTGAATTTTTCTGGAATTTTTGGAGGTATTCTCATATTTTTCTGAGGCCTAAATAATTTCCTAGCTTTTTCTGAAAATCAAAATCAAATTCGGAAAATAAAAACCCTCCCTTTTCCTCCGGCCGACGCGTGGACGGACCAGATCGCCACGTCGCCGCTCGGCCTGATCCAGCCGCTCTCCTCCCTCTCTCCTCTGCCAAGTGGGCGGGCCGTCAGGCGACCCGCCTTCCCTCTCCTCCTCGCCCGACGCGTGGGGGCTCGGATGAGCCGCGTCTTCGCGCCGGCCTCAATCCACCGCTCCCTCCCACTTAAGCCATCCCGCCGTCCGATCTTCTCTCCAAGCCACGTGGCGCCATCCGCTGCGCGCGCTCTCGCCTCGCCGATCGCGGGCCCGCAGTCGATTCCTCGTCTCGCGCGGCGCCGGACTCTTTCCCTTTCTCTCTCTCCGAAGAATCCGCGATCAAATCCTACCGGCACTCGGCCTCTTTCTTGAATTGGGCGCGATTCAACTCCGGGAGATAAGCGCCTTATCCCCTAAAACCCGAGCTCGCGTTGCCTCGACGGCTTATCCCAAATTTGAATCAACCCGGCCGTCGACTTCGGCGAGGAATTCCCGCGCCTCACCTCTCCCAAGCTCTATAAATAGCCCCTCGGCCTTCGCCTCTCCCGCACCACCTCTCGGCACCCTCCGCCCATCTCTCGAGCCCGAGCGCCGCCGCGCGTGATTTCCCGTCGCGCGCCCGGTAAAGACTCCGGCGAGCAATCGCCGTCGCCTCGGTGAATCTGCAGAGCTCACCGTCGCCGCCCGAAGCTTCCTCGCGTCCGTGCGGTCCTCCCGACACCTCGGCCACCTCTTTCCGTCGCCGGCGCCGCCGCCTTTGAGCACCCAGCCGCTCTCGCTGCTCCCTCGCCGCCGGCCGTCTCCGTTCATCCTCGACCTCGCCAACCCCTCGGTAAAGCCCTTGCGCGAGATTGCAATCTACGCACCGCCCGAGCACCCCGGCCCTCCCTCGCGCCCGGCGCCGTCGCCTCCGACCATCGCTGCCGGGCCACCCAAGGTATCCTCAAAGGGATTTGCTGCCCTCTCTGGTAGGCAAAGCCTCCCCCTCCCCACAGTTAACAGAGCGCTCTCAACTCCGGTGCGCGTTCGAGCCCTCGGCTCCATGCGGCTGGGTTGAGTTTTGCGGTTAATTCGCGGCCGACAAGTGGGTCCCACCGTCGGCCGACCGCCGTCTGTCGCGGGCCATCGCGTCGTCTGGGTCCCACTCGTCTGCGTCGACATCGACAAGTGGGTCCAGTCCCGATGGGTCCCACCGCCGATGACCAAGGCAGATGAGGTCAGCGACAGAGGGGTCCCACATGTCGATGACCGCAGAGGGTCTCTGTTCATGGGTCCCACCTGTCGAGCTCTCGGAATTAAAATAAAAGATTAAAATTGAATATTCCCATGGGCCCCACCTGTCGAAATTTCTTAATTTCTGGATTTATTCAAATTGAAAACTTCAAACAATCATAACTTTCTCATTTCAACTCCAAATTCGGCCATTCAAATTTCTAAATTCAGCTAAAATCATGATCTATCCAAATATGGCCTCTGTTGAATTTTTGGATTTTATTTGAATTTCGTGTGTATTTATTTGCTTTGTTTGCTTCGTCTTTTATCGCGTAGATTCCAACGTTGTCGACGATCCTCTTCACAGCAGACAGAGAAGACCCGAAACCCTGCAAGAAGGCAAGTCTCCTTTGATCATCTTGAACCTATGCTTTTGAAATGTTTTAAAATATTTTAAATTATGTGCATTGCTATTTACATAAATCATTAGTTCAAATCTTAAGGTGATAGCTAATCCAACTTTGTTATACCCTCCATTGAGATTGAATGCCATGTACATTGTCACCCTAGAACTCCCTTTGTCTCAATA
Organism: Dendrocalamus sinicus; assembly: GCA_036346575.1. Lineage (NCBI taxonomy): Eukaryota > Viridiplantae > Streptophyta > Magnoliopsida > Poales > Poaceae > Dendrocalamus > Dendrocalamus sinicus. Next base: position 40,082,717 of record CM070643.1, on the reverse strand, counting down.
ATGAGATTACTATTAATCTTTGTGAATATTAGAATGGTAGGTTGATGCTTAGTCTTGCTATCTAATAACTTTGGAAAATCTTGAAAATGGGAAATTATGATTTATTATTTAATCCTTGAGTTTGAAAGTGAAGTGGCAATTGGAGTTGTCACTGTGATTTAAAAATAAAATAAAAATGTGAAAGTTGGTTTAGATTAGGGTGGATGGCTGTTTGGGTTGGTGCAGTAAGCACGAGAACTTGTTAAGTGTATGTTCCACCTAGTCAATTAAGGACCGACGCTTGTGTTTGTCCAAATCGAGCATTAACCGTACAACCACAAGTCTATATGGGTGCGACCTAGCCGACTAACTTATGATAGTCTAGTTTAGGTGCCACCATTGGAAAGTGGGTGCCGTGGATGGACCGTTATTCACAAGAGGGACAGGATTTCTTGTACTCATATGGCGCAAGAGGGGCTTCTGGTTGGGCGGTTAGCCTACCTGCGGTGAAACCTCAGCGGGTGGTATCTAGCTAGATTAGAGTAAGGTAAAGGCTTTGTGATATTTTATCTGGGTCTCATGCCAAAGGAAGCATGTTGACTTTTAGGATAATTTATCTCTTGTGGGTAAAGTTGTACCACCTCTGCAGTGTAAAACTATTCGAATAGCCGTGCCCACGGTCAAGGGCGGGCAAGGAATGCATTCACATGGTAGATTTCTGGTTTTGGTTTTAAAATGAAAGTTTTTGTATTCCGAGAGTGGAAGGGAACTCTTGGAAGGGAATCCTGGCGGATGGAGCCAGAGAGGGTGGATGGAACCCGAAGTATTGAACTTGGTCAGATAGACTGAATTAACTAGTGTTGGTAGATGGAACCCTCACTAGAGAATTAATGATAGTTCTGTTAAAACAATTACTTTGCCAAATTGATGCCTTCGAAAATAATTAGTAGTAATTGAAAGTAAAATATTGCTTTGTGCAAAAGAGCCATATAGCCTTCCTTTGTCAAGCCTTGCATCTATGCATTTTCCCAAGACTTGCGGAGTACTTTATGTACTCACCGCTACACTCAAAAATAAATCTCGAGAGGAAGTTGAAGCTCAAGAAGGGGACTACGACTCTTGCTTAGCTTGTGGTCGTGATGGTTTCTTCCCGAGGAATAGGTCGCGTTTCCCAGTCAATTGCCCGTGGCGTATTGATGGGTCGTCGTCAAGTTTATTTTGCTTCCGCTTAATTCTCATGTGCGAGGTTGAAACCTCGGATGTAATAAGGAGACCTTTCGGTCCGTACTCTTATTTATTGTAATAAATCGTTGATGGTGATGTTTTCCATTACATTTAATCTTGTGTACACTAGCTTTGATCCGGGACTAGTGCGATAATACACGAGGGTCGGGTTTGAAATCCGGGGCCGGCAGAGATGGTATCGAGCCTATTTGATATGAGGACGTGACCTAGCTTAGGAATGGCAAAACCATAAGGACTTATATTTATAAAAACAATATATTAAAAATTTATAAGCTTCTTTGCTTCCACTCTCTTCTTACTTAGTATCTCGCTCTTGTCTCTACATTCCCTTGTAAAACTTTTTACTAATCTTTTCTTTTATTCAACTTTGTAGATGGCCGCTGCCCCGTGGGACTACTACTCACATGGAGAGGATCTTTGGAGATTTCGCTAGCCTTCTCCGACGATTGATCAGATGCTTGAGTACCGTCAGCCGCCCATTTTCAGGGGACGGAAGACACGGATCCTGGATCGAGACTTGTGGTCGATGGAGGTATTCCTGTATGCACGGGATGGGGAATTCAACTCCCAAAAATACCCCATCAAGCACCCTCGGTCCCGCTGTTTCGACGCTGTCCAGGATGCAGCACGTCTCGCCATTGATGAGTTGTGCCATTTGCACAAGGATGCTGTACATCGCCCCCTTTGCTTCTTCATCAACCCTCGCCCAGGACAGAGGTATCCAGATCCATTTGACATTCCAGTTGACGACCCTCGACTTTCACATCAGGTGCAGCTCACCCAGGCGATGGCAGTCACCTACGCAAGAGCTCAGGAGGAGATTGGACAACTCCGGATGCTTCTCACTTCCAGCTATCAGCACTCTGACACTCTTCGCGCCGCGGCTTCTTCGGACGAGACGGACGAGTTTGGGCGAGACGCCTCAAAGCATGCCCGACTACACGCCGTCTTCGCCAAGATACCGGCTACCGTCCCCAACAACGCGCACCATTGCGACTGCAGGACTTCGTACGTGCTCACGGCCGCGCAAGAAGGTGCACCGCCCGATCCGCCACCCGTCATCACTCTCAAGAGGCGCAAGCCTTCTCCTTCGCTTCGCGTTCGATCGCCGCCACGATCGCCGCCCCCTCGACCGCTTGTGATTGTTCACGGCATCACGTCAATGAGCACGAGGAACTAGAAGAAGAACGGAGGAGGAGCGGAAGAAGAAGAGTATGAGGAGGACCCGGAGGAGCGCGTCTTTGGAGAGGATTAGTAGTCTTTGAGTCAGAGTACCCAAATAATGCCCACGTTATTAGAACGCTTTTATTATGCTTGGTGTGCTAGATGGATTGTACCAAGCCTAAGTGCACCGTGGTACACCCATTCTTAAAACTAGTTTGATTTCAATAAAGGTTCTTTCGCTTTAGTTGAATGATTGTTTCTTTCTTGTGTGTTGGCTTGGGATGTGACTTAATCTCCTAAATCTCTTACCTTTGCTATTTCCTCTTACCTTATGCTAACTCAGAAACCGCTTGGATGGTGAACACAAGGAGCAACCACGACAACACCGTGATGCCAACCCTCGGCTGAGAACAACATTCCACCACCCCTGCTCAAGCCCCCAGCTTGGAGCAGATGATGGCCATGCAACTGCAGCTTCTTCAAGCTTTAGCTCAAAACCAAGTGCAGCAAGCTACGCAGGCACCCAACCAAGCTCCCCAGTCTAGGATGGGAGAATTTATGAGAACAAGGCCTCCTACTTTTCTTTGGTTCGATGGATCCAATGGAGGCGGATGATTGGATCAAGGATGTGGAAAGGAAGCTGGTCCTAGCCCAATGCAATGACAATGAGAAGGTGTTATATGCTGCCCACCAACTCAAGGGAACCGCTGCAAATTGGTGGGAGAATTATCGCGCGCCCATCAAAATCATAAGCTATCGCATGGGATGAATTTAAGGAAGCTTTCAAGATCGCGCATATTCCTACGGGAATAATGGACATGAAGAAGAGAGAGTTCTACCAGCTGCAACAAGGGAACCTTAGCGTTTAGAATACTGAACAAATTCACCCAACTATACGGTATGTGTCCAAGAGATCACATCGGAGGCAACGAAGATCCGGAGGTTCATGCAAGGACTCGACCCCAACCTCAAGGTGCAGCTAGTGTCGAATGATTTTCCAACTTTCCAACACATGGTGAACAAGGCCTTTGTACAAGAAGATGCTCAACGTCAATTGTATGAAAGTAGGAAGAGAAAATTTCAAGCTCAAGCAGGCGCGAGTAGTTCCCGATTCCGCCTAACCCACCTCGGTTCCATAGAACCTCGTAACCAATTGTGCCAAGGACTCCATTCACTGGACCTCGCCCAAACTCACAAGTTCCCGAACGGCAATGGTGTTCAACCTCACAGAGCCGGACTTCAGCGGCAGGAGTGCAAGTGCTTCAACTGCAAGAACATGGGGCATTATGCTAGCAATGTCCCCGAGCGCCCAGTGTGACCCGATTCGCTTCAATTTGGGAACGACACCAAAGCCACGAACTCCAAACGCAGGACAAGGCCGTGGGACCCCTCGGACTCCAAGGGCTCCACAAGTGGTGAGCAGAGGACATCTCAACCATGTGATCATGCGAAGCGACCGGATGCACTGACGTAGTTTTGGGTAAGTTCCTTGTCAACTCGGTACCGCATCGGCATTATTTGATTCGGAGCTTCGCATTCTTTTGTGTCAAAAGATTTTGTTGAAAAATATAATTGGGATGTGCGTAAACTAAAGACCCTATGCTAGTCAATCCTGGAAAGGAAATGAGGACTAACACGGTTTGCCCTAGTGCAACTGTGGATATCAATGGAGTTAGATTTCTAGCTTAATCTTATCATAATAGATTCCAAGAGTCTAGATGTGATACTTGGAATGGATTGGTTAACTAAGTATAAAGGGCGATAGATTGTGCCGATCGAGCTTCTGATTTACCAACTCGGACGGAATCCAAGTAAGATATAAGTCAAACACCTCTTCCCAGAATAGGTGTGGATTGAATAGTGTGAGGGGAGTAGCCTTGGAAAAGGTACCTATTGTAAGTGAGTACCCGGATGTATTCCCCGAAGATTTGCCGGGAATGCCGCGACGAGAGAAGTTAAATTTGTCATCAACTCGATACAGTGCAGCTCCTATATCAAAGAGACCCTATCGAATGTCTGCGAACGATTTGGCTGAAGTTAAGAAGCAGATTGAAGAGTTGCAAGATAAAGGTTTTGTGAGACCAAGCTCGTCACCCTGGGGAGCACCAGTACTGCTAGTAAAGAAGAAAGATGGTAGTCTTCGCATGTGCGTGGATTATCGATCTCGAATGATGTGACGATCAAGAACAAATATCCTTTGCCCGAATAGATGATCTGCTTGATCAATTGAAAGGTTCATGTGTCTTCTCCAAGATTGACCTTCGTCAAGTTATCACCGATTGAAGATAAGACCGAGGATATACCAAAGACAAGATTTGCTACTCGTTATGGATTGTATGAGTATACAAGTGATGTCATTTGGCTTGACAAATGCACCCGCATATTTTATGAACTCGATGAATAAAGTGTTCATGGAATATTTGGATAAGTTTGTAGTGGTGTTCATCGATGATATTCGATATATTCCAAGAATGAGGAAGAGCATACGGAGCATCTAAGGATGGTTTTGGAAAAACTTAGAGAACACCGGTTATACGCCAAGTTTAGCAAGTCGAGTTACGGTTGAGGAAAGTAGCCTTTTAGGTCATGTGATTTCCGCGGGAGGAGTATCCGTAGACCACGAGAAAGTAAATGATGTGCTTAATTGGATGCAACCAAAATCGTGATCCGAGATCGAAGTTTTCTTGGGTGGCGAGGATACTATCGTCGCTTTATTGAAGGCTTCTCCAAGCTTGCAAGACCTCTTACCAGTTGCTAAAGAAGGAGAAGAAGTTTGAATGGAGTAAGTCGTGTGAGAATAGTTTTCAAGAATTGAAGAAGAGGTTAACGTCTGCGCGATGTTAACACTCCGGATATTAGGAAGGATTTTGAAGTCTTACGTGATGCATCAAGACAAGGATTGGGCTGCGTGCTAATGCAGAAAGAAGGGTAGTTGCATATGCTTCAAGGCAATTGCGGCGCATGAGGAGAATTACCCAACCCATGATTTAGAGCTTGCTGCCGTAGTGCATGCTCTAAAAATTTGGAGGCATTATCGATCGGTAATCATTGCGAGATTTATCTGACTCACAAAAGTTTGAAGTATATATTTACTCAACCCGATCTCAATATGAGGCAAAGGAGATGGCTTGAGTTAATAAAGGATTACGATATTGGGATACATTATCATCCGGAAAGGCTAATGTGGTAGTGATGCTTTGAGTCGAAAAGTTCTTGTACCAAGTGTGGATTAAGGATAGTATGCCAACACTTCAAGAGGAATTTCAGCGGCTCAACTTACAAGTAGTAGAAGAAGGGTTCTTAGCTACTTTGGAAGTTCAACCAACCTTAGAAGAGCAAATCGAGCGGCACAAAAAGAGGACAAGTATGTCCGGAGATCAAGGATGATATGAAGAGCGGAAAGCATTAGAATTTTCCAAGATGAACAAGGTACCGTCTGGTTTGGAAAAGAATTATGGTGCTGAGAAGAGAGAAATAAAAGAGTTGATCATGAAGGAAGCTCATGAATCCAGATACTCAATACACCCCGGAGTACCAAGATGTATCAAGATCTCAAGGCAAGATCTTGGTGGCGGTATGAAAAGGAGATTGCAGAGTATGTAGCTTTGTGTGATGTGTGCCAGCAGTTAAAGCTGAACACCGAGACTGCTGGACTTTTGCAACCATTGCAGATCCACGAGTGGAAATGGGAAGAAATTGGTATGGATTTTATAACGGGTTTACCGAGAACCAAATCTGGACATGATTCTATTTGGGTTATTGTGGATCGCTCGACAAAAGTTGCCCATTTCATTCCAGTGAAGACCACCTACTCGGAGATAAACTCGCAGAATTGTATATGTCAAGGATTGTGAGTTCACATGGAGTCCCAAAGAAGATTGTGTCGGATCGAGGAACCCAATTCACTTGAGGTTTTGGCGAAGCTACATGAACTTCAGGCACCAATTTGAATTTGATCTGACTTATCATCCCAGACGGATGGGCAAGCAGAAGAGAGTAAATCAGATTCGAAGACATGTTGAGAGCTTGTGTCCTATCAAACAAGGATAGTTGGGACCAGAGTTTACCTTACGCAGAGTTCTCTTACAATAACGATTATCAATCCGGTTTACAAATGTCGCGTTGAAGCCTTATGCGGTAGAAAGTGCGAGACTCCATTGTATTGGAAGGAGGCAGGAGAAGGACAAGTATTCGGACCAGATGTGTTGAAGCAAGCCGAAGAACAAGTTCGCTTAATTCAGGATAGGTTGAAAACAAAGCACAAGCGAGGCGAGAAGAGCTATGCGGACAATCGTCGAAGGGCATTAGAATTTGTACCAGGATCATGTCTACCTTAAGGTGTCACCTCTCAAAGGGATGAGACGCGTTTTGGAGTCGATGGAAAGCTTGCTCCTAGATTCATTGGACCCTTCCCTGTTGTAGCGAAAAGGGAGAAGTTGCTTACCGCTTGGAGCTTCGCCTCGGTATCAAAGGTGCATGGCGTCTTCCATGTATCCCACCGAGGAAGTGTCTCCGAGTGCGAGAAGAGCAGATGCCTCTAGATGAAATAAATGTGAAGGAGGACCTCACCTATCCGAATATCGATTAAAATTTTGGAGGAATCGAGCGTCGTCGCGAAACAAGGTCATCAAGTTACGTAAAGTGCGATGGAGCAACCATTCGAATCGGGCGACTTGGGAGCGTGAAGAGGATCTAAAAGAAGAGTTTCCCGACCTCTTTTCCAGTCCATCCGAATCTAGGGTCGAGATTCTTCCTAAGAAGGTAGGTTTGTCACATCCCAAAAATTTGCTTTCTTGAAAAATTTAAATTTAAATTAATTATTTTAAAGTAATTGAAGTTTATATGGCTCTTATTGGATTTTCTCGAATTTCTGAATTTAAAACCTATTTTTAAAAGTTAAAAAGTAAATTAAAAATATAAAATTAAATGCCAACAGTAGTTGGAAATAATTTTATTTAGTCCAAAATGTGTCCGAGAGCTTACGTGAATTTTTCTGGAATTTTGGAGGTATTCTCATATTTTTAGAGGCCTAAATAATTTCCTAGCTTTTAGAAAATCAAAATCAAATTCGGAAAATAAAACCCTCCCTTTTCTCCGGCCGACGCGTGGACGGACCAGATCGCCACGTCGCGCTCGGCCTGATCCAGCCGCTCTCCTCCCTCTCTCCCTCGCCAAGTGGGCGGGCCGTCGGCGACCCGCCTTCCCCTCCTCCTCGACGCGTGGGCGGCTCGGATGAGCGCGTCTTGCGCCCGCCTCAATCCACCGCTCCCTCCCGCCAAGCCATCCGCCGTCCGATCTTCTCTCCAAGCCACGTGGCGCCATCCGCTGCGCGCGCCCGCTCTCGCCGATCGCGGGCCCGCAGTCGATTCTGTCGTCTCGCGCGGCGCCGGACTCTTTCCCTTTCTCTCTCCCGAAGAATCCGGCGATCAAATCCTACCGGCACTCGGCCTCTTTCTTGAATTGGGCGATTCGAACTCCGGGAGATAAGCGCCTTATCCCCTAAAACCCGAGCTCGCGTTGCCTCCGACGCTTATCCCAAATTTGAATCAACCCGGCCGTCGACTTCGGCGAGGAATTCCCGCCGCCTCACCTCTCCCCAAGCTCTATAAATAGCCCCTCGGCCTTCGCCTCTCCCCGCACCACCTCTCAGCACCCTCCGCCCATCTCTCTGAGCCCCGAGCGCCGCCGCGCCGCGATTTCCGTCGCGCGCGGTAAAACTCCGGCGAGCAATCGCCGTCGCCTCGGTGAAGCTGCAGAGCTCACCGTCGCCGCCCCGAGCTTCCTCGCGTCCGTGCGGTCCTCCCCGACACCTCGGCCACCTCTTTCCGTCGCCGGAGCGCCGTCGCACCGGAGCACCCGAGCTGTCTCCGCTGCTCCCTCGCCGCCGACCGTCTCCGTTCATCCCTGGACCTCGCCAACCCCTCGGTAAAAAGCCCTTCGCGCGAGATTGCAATCACGCACCGCCCGAGCACCCCGCCCTCCCTCGCCGCGGCGCCGTCGCCTCCGACCATCGCTGCCGGGCCACCGAAGGTATCCTCAAAGGGATTTGCTGCCCTCTCCGTAGGCAAAGCCTCCCCCTCCCCACAGTTATGAGCGCTCTCAACTCCCGTGCGCGTTCGAGCCCTCGGCTCCGCTGGCTGGTTGAGTTTTCGGTTAATTCGCGATCGACAAGTGGGTCCCACCATCGCGACCGCCGTCTGTGCGGGCCACCGCCGTCTGGGTCCCACTCGTCACGTCGACGCTCGACAAGTGGGTCCAGTCCCGATGGGTCCCACACGCCGATGACCAAGCAGATGAGGTCAGCGACAGAGGGGTCCCACATGTCGATGACCGCAGAGGGTCTCTTGTTCATGGGTCCCACATCGAGCTCTCGAATTAAAATAAAAGATTAAAATTGAATATTCGATGGGCCCCACATGTCAGAAATTTCTTAATTTCTGGATTTATTCAAATTGAAAACTTCAAACAATCATAACTTTCTCATTTCAACTCCAAATTCGGCCATTCAAATTTCTAAATTCAGCTAAAATCATGATCTATCCAAATATGGCCTCTGTTGAATTTTTGGATTTTATTTGAATTTCGTGTGTATTTATTTGCTTTGTTTGCTTCGTCTTTTATCGCGTAGATTCCAACGTTGTCGACGATCCTCTTCACAGCAGAAGAAGACCCGAAACCCTGCAAGAAGGCAAGTCTCCTTTGATCATCTTGAACCTATGCTTTTGAAATGTTTTAAAATATTTTAAATTATGTGCATTGCTATTTACATAAATCATTAGTTCAAATCTTAAGGTGATAGCTAATCCAACTTTGTTATACCCTCCATTGAGATTGAATGCCATGTACATTGTCACCCTAGAACTCCCTTTGTCTCAATAATGAGATTACTATTAATCTTTGTGAATATTAGAATGGTAGGTTGATGCTTAGTCTTGCTATCTAATAACTTTGGAAAATCTTGAAAATGGGAAATTATGATTTATTATTTAATCCTTGAGTTTGAAAGTGAAGTGGCAATTGGAGTTGTCACTGTGATTTAAAAATAAAATAAAAATGTGAAAGTTGGTTTAGATTAGGGTGGATGGTGTTTGGGTTGGTGCGATGGCACGAGAACTTGTTAAGTGTATGTTCCACCTAGTCAATTAAGGACCGACGCTTGTGTTTGTCCAAACCGAGCATTAACCGTACAACCACAAGTCTATATGGAGTGCGACCTGGCCGACTAACTTATGATAGTCTAGTTTAGGTGCCACCATTGGAAAGTGGGTGCCGAGGATGGGTGGTTATTCACGGTGAGGGACAGTTTCTTCGTACTCATATGGCGCAAGAGGGCTTGGTTGGGCGGTTAGCCTACCTGCGGTGAAACCTCGGCGGTGGTATCTAGCTAGATTAGAGTAAGGTAAAGGCTTTGTGATATTTTATCCGGGTCTCATGCCAAAGGAAGCATGTTGACTTTTAGGATAATTTATCTCTTGTGGGTAAGTTGTACCACCTCTGCAGAGTGTAAAACTATTCGAATAGCCGTGCCCACGGTCAAGGGCGAGCAAGGAATGCATTCACATGGTAGATTTCTGGTTTTGGTTTTAAAATGAAAGTTTTTGTATTCCGAGAGTGGAAGGGAACTCTTGGAAGGAATCTGGCGGATGGAGCAGAGAGGGTGGATGGAACCAAGTATTGAACTTAGTCGATATAGTGAATTAACTAGTGTTGGTAGATGGAACCCTCACTAGAGAATTAATGATAGTTCTGTTAAAACAATTACTTTGCCAAATTGATGCCTTGAAAATAATTAGTAGTAATTGAAAGTAAAATATTGCTTTGTGCAAAAGAGCCATATAGCCTTCCTTTGTCAAGCCTTGCATCTATGCATTTTCCCAAGACTTGCGGAGTACTTTATGTACTCACTGCTACACTCAAAAATAAATCTCGGAGGAAGTTGAAGCTCAAGAAGGGGACTACGACTCTTTGCTTGCTTGTGGTGTGATGGTTTCTTCCCGAGGAATAGGTCGCGTTTCCCAGTCAATTGCACGTGGCGTATTGATGGGTCGTCGTCAAGTTTATTTTGCTTCCGCTTAATTCTCATGTGCGAGGTTGAAACCTCAGATGTAATAAGGAGACCTTTCGGTCCGTACTCTTATTTATTGTAATAAATCGTTGATGGTGATGTTTTCCATTCTGTTTAACTGTGTACACTAGCTTTGATCTGGGACTAGTGCAGTAATACACAGAGGGTCCGGGTTTGGAAATCCGGGGCCCGACAATATGCTTCGAAAAATAAAAATACCCGGACTGCTCTTGTAACACCGGAAGGACTAAAAAGCTGAAAATCGTGAGCTATAGGTACGCTTTCGGCAAATGTGCTCCAAAAATTAAATATCTGCGGACTGGCCCAGTAACCCTGGAACGAAAAGAAAAGCTGAAAATCGTGCTCCGAAAAATAAAAATCCCCGCACTGGTCCGAAACCACGGAACGACGAGAAAAGCTAAAATGTGAGCTATAGGTCACGCTTTCGGCCAAATGTGCTTCAAAAAATAAAAATCCCTGCACAGGTCCGGTTACCCCGGAACGACTAGAAAATATAAAAATTGTGAGCTATAGGTCACGCTTTCGGCAAAATGTGCTCTGAAAAATAAAAATCCCCGGACTGCCTCGGTAATCCAGAAACGACTAGAAAAGCTGAAAATCGTGAGCTATAGGTCACGCTTTCGCCTAAATCTGCTCCGAGGAACAAAATTGCCCTGACTGCTCTGGTAACCGTTGAATGACCCGAAAAGCTGAAAATCGTGAGCTATAGGTCACGCTTTCGCCTAAATCTGCTCCGAGGAACAAAATTGCCCTGACTGCTCTGGTAACCGCTGAATGACCCGAAAAGCTGAAAATCGTGAGCTATAGGTCACGCTTTCTGCCAAATGTGATGCAAAAAAATCCCCGGAGTCCTCTAGTAAAACCGGAATGACTAGATAAGCGGAAAATCTTGAGCTGTGGGTCACCCTTTGTGCCAAATGTGATGCGACAAAAATCCCCTGAATTCTCCGGTAACATTGGAACGATCAGAAAAGTTGAAAATCGTTAGCTATAGGTCACGCTTTTGGGCATATGTGCTCCGAAAAATAAAAATCATAGGACTGCTCCGGTAACCCCGGAACGACCACAAAAGCTGAAATCGCGAGCTATAGGTCTCGCTTTTGGCCAAATATGCTCCGAGAAACAAAAATACTTAAAATGCTCCGGTAACCCTGGAACGACTAAAAAAGTTGAAAATCGTGAGCTATGGTCACTCTCTTGGCCAAATGTGCTACGAAAAATAAAATTGCCCGGACTGGCCCGATAACCCTGGAACGACTAGAAAAGCTGAAAATCGTGAGCTATAGGTCACGCTATCGGGCAAATGTGCTCCGAAAAATAAAAATCCATGGACTGCACCGGAAACCCCGGAACGACTAGAAAATCTAAAAATCATAAGTAGGTCACGCTTTCGGCCAATGTGCTCCGAAAAATAAAAATCCCTGGACTGCTCCGGTAACCCCGGAACGACTAGAAAAGCTGAAAATCGTGAGTTATAGGTCACGCTTTCGGCAAAATGTGCTCCGATAAATAAAAATCCCCGCATTGGTCCGGAAACCCCGGAACAATTAGAAAAGCTAAAATGGTGTGCTATAGGTCACGCTTTCGGCCAAATGTGCTCCGATAAATAAAAATCCTTGGACAGGTCCGGTAACATTGGTACGACTAGAAAAGCTAAAAATCGACAGCTATAGGTCACGCTTTCGGGCAAATGTGCTCCGAAAAATAAAAATCCTTGGACAGCTCCGGTAACCCCGGAACTACTAGAAAAGCTGAAAATCGTTAGTTATAGGTCACGCTTTCGCCCAAATGTGCTCCGAAAAATAAAAATCCCTAGACTGGCCCGGTAACCCTACAACGACTAGAAAAGCTGAAAATCGTGAGCTATAGGTGACGCTTTTGGCCAAATGTGCTCCAAAAATTAAAAACCCCCGTACTGCTCCAATATCCCTGGAACGACTAGAAATGCCGAAAATCGTGAGCTGGTCACGCTTTCGAGCAAATGTGCTCCGAAAAATAAAAATCCGTGGACTGCTACGGTAACCCCAGAACGACTAGAAAAGCTGAAAATCGTGAGTTATAGGTCACGCATTCGGGCAAATGTGCTCTGAAAAATAAAAATATTTGGACTTTTCCGGTAACCCCGAAACGACTAGAAAAGCTGAAAATCGTGAGTTATAGGTCAAGCTTTCGGCCAAATGTGCTCCGAAAAATTAAAATCCCTAGACTGGCCCGGTAACCCTACAACGACTAGAAAAGCTGAAAATCGTGAGCTATAGGTGACGCTTTCGGCCAAATGTGCTCCAAACATTAAAAATCCTGGTACTGCTCCGGTATCCCTGGAATGACTAGAAAAGTTGAAAATCGTGAGCTATAGGTCACGTTTTCGGGCAAATGTGCTCCAAAAAATAAAAATCCCTGGACTGCCTCGGTAGCCCAGAAACAACTAGAAAAGCTGAAAATTGTCAGTTATAGGTCACACTTTCGGCCAATTGTGCTCCGAAAAATAAAAATCCCCGCATAGGTCCGGAAACCCCTAGAACGACCAGAAAAGCTAAAATGGTGAACTATAGGTCACGCTTTCGGGCAAATGTGCTCTGATAAATAAAAATCCCTGCACAGGTCCGGTTACCCCGGAACAACTAGAAAAGCTAAAATGGTGAGCTATAGGTCACGCTTTCGGGCAAATGTGCTCCGATAAATAAAAATCACTGCACAGGTCCGGTTACCCCGGAACGACTTGAAAAGCTAAAATGCTGAGCTATATGTCACACTTTCGGCAAAATGCCCAGACTGCTCCGGTAACCGTTGAACGACCCGAAAAGCCGAAAATCGTCAGCTATAGGTCACGCTTTCTGCCAAATGTGATGCAAAAAAAATTCCTGGAGTCCTCCAGTAACCCCGGAATGACTAGAAAAGCGGAAAATCTTGAGCTATGGGTCACCCTTTGGGCCAAATGTGATGCGACAAAAATCCCCTAAATCCTCCGGTAACACCGGAATGATTAGAAAAGCTAAAATGGTGAGCTATAGGTCACGCTTTCGGGCATATGTGCTCCAAAAAATAAAAATCCCCGTACTGCTCCGGTATCCCTGGAACGACTAGAAAAGCTGAAATCGCGAGCTATAGGTCACGCTTTCGGGCAAATGTGCTCCAAAAAATAAAAATCCCTGGACTGCTCCGGTAACCCCGGAACGACTAGAAAAGCTGAAAATCGTGAGCTATAGGTGGCGCTTTCGGCCAAATGTGCTCCAAAAATTAAAAATCCCCGTACTGCTCCGGTATCCCTGGAACGACTAGAAAAGCTAAAAATCGTGAGCTATAGGTCATGCTTTCGAGCAAATGTGCTCCGAAAAATAAAAATCCCCACATTGGTCCGGAAACCCAGGATCGACTAGAAAAGCTAAAATGGTGAGCTATAGGTCACGCTTTCGGCCAAATGTGCTCCAAAAATTAAAAATCCCCGTACTGCTCCGGTATCACTGGAACGACTAGAAAAGATGAAAATCGTGAGCTATAGGTCACGCTTTCGGGCAAATGTGCTCCAAAAAATAAAAATGCCCGCATTGGTTTGGAAACCCCGGAATGACCAGAAAAGCTAAAATGGTGAGCTATAGATCACGCTTTCGGGCAAATGTGCTCCGATAAATAAAAATCCCTACACCGGTCCGGTTACCCCGGAACGACCAGAAAAGCTCGTATGGCGAGCTATATGTCACGCTTTCTGCAAAATGTGCTCCGAAAAATAAAAATCCCCGCATTGGCGCGGAAACCCCAGAACGACTAGAAAAGCTAAACTGGTGAGCTATAGGTCACGCTTTCGGCAAAATGTGCTCCGAAAAATAAAAATCCTTGGACTGCTCTGTTAACCCTGGAACGACTAGAAAAGCTGAAAATCGTGCATTATAGGTCACGCTTTCGGCCAATGTGCTCCGAAAAATAAAAATCCCCGCATTGGTCCGGAAACCCTGGAACGACTAGAAAGGCTAAAATGGTGAGCTATAGGTCACGCTTTCGGCGAAATGTGCTGCAAAAATTAAAAATCCCCGTACTGCTCTGGTAACACCGGAATGACTAGAAAAGCTAAAAATTGTGAGTTATATCTCACGCTTTCGGCCAAATGTGCTCCGAAATATAAAAATCCCCGCATTGGTCCGTAAACCCAGAACGACTAGAAAAGCTAAAATGGTGAGCTATAGGTGACGCTTTCGGCCAAATGTGCTCCAAAAATTAAAAATCCCCGTACTGCTCCGGTATCCCTGGAACGACTAGAAAAGCTGAAAATCGTGAGTGTGCTCTTAAAAATAAAAATCTTTGGACTACTCCGGTAACCCCGGAACGACTAGAAAAGCTAAAAATCGTGAGCTATAGGTGACGCTTTCGGCCAAATGTGCTCCAAAAATTAAAAATCCCCGTACTGCTCCGGTATCCCAGGAACGACTAGAAAAGCTAAAAATCGTGAGCTATAGGTGACGCTTTCGGGCAAATGTGCTCCGAAAAATAAAAATCCCCGCACTGCTCCGGTAACCCTGGAACGCCTAGAAAAGCTGAAAATCGTGAGTTATGGTCACGCTTTCGGCCAAATATGCTCCGTAAAAAAATCCCCAGACTGGCCTGGTAACCCTACAACGACTAGAAAAGTTGAAAATCGTGAGCTATAGGTGACGCATTCGGCCAAATGTGCTCCAAAAATTAAAAATCCCCGTACTGCTCCGGTATCCCTGGACGACTAGAAAAGCTGAAAATCGTTAGCTATAGGTCACGCTTTCGGGCAAATGTGCTCCAAAAAATAAAAATCCCTGGAGTGCTTCGGTAACCCCGGAACGACTAGGAAAGCTGAAAATCGTGAGTTATAGGTGACGCTTTCGGCCAAATGTGCACCAAAAAATAACAATCCCCGTACTGCTCCGGTATCCCAAGAACGACTAGAAAAGCTAAAAATCGTGAGCTATAGGTGACGCTTTCGGGCAAATGTGCTCCGAAAAATAAAAATCCCCGCACTGCTCCGGTAACCCTGCAACGCCTAGAAAAGCTGAAAATCGTGAGTTATGGTCACGCTTTCGGCCAAATGTGCTCCGAAAAAAAAATCCCCAGACTGCCCTGGTAACCCTACAACGACTAGAAAAGTTGAAAATCGTGAGCTATAGGTGACGCGTTCGGCCAAATGTGCTCCAAAAATTAAAAATCCCCGTTGTTGTAGGGGTGGCCCCCACCTAAACCCGGCAGGCCTGTTAGAAGGATACAAAGACTAGAATGGAACACCTGTAATGACCTAAATACCCCTAAGGGGGATATACAGTTGTAAGGGCACAATTGTAAAAGTATTTCCCATATGAATATATATACCCAAGGTATGGAGTGGGAGGAGGCAGAACACTCACTCCACTCTTCACACTCTCCACTACCATCTCTCTCTCTGTTTGGTCTGTAACCACAACAGTTGGCGCCGTCCGTGGGGAGGACGAAGACAAGCCTGAAGGTTGAAGATGGCACCGAAAAAAGCTTCAGCAACGGCGGCGAAGCAAAAGAAGGCGGTCGGGTCGGAGCGGCGCGTGAGCACCAGGGCTTCGGCGTCGGCGGCGGCAGACGCACGCGCCGGCACCCCCGCAACAACGACAACCGACCCCGCCACGAGAGCCGCAACGACGACCGAAACAACGATGGCCGACCCGCGCGGGAGCCGCAATAACGGCGATCGACCCGCGCGGGAGCGCAGCAATGGCGACCATCCCGCCGCCGGGCTGCAGCGGTTTCTCCCCACTTTTGCGCAGCAAGGGCGGATCCGGTAGCGAGGAGCCATGGTGGAGCAGCCGGCAGCTCGGGACCCCGCGAGGCAATCATTCCCGCACCGACTTCGCCGCCGGCGCCGCGGCGGCCCCATGGCACCTACGGCGAGTGTCCTGTGGCGGCCCTCAACGCATTCAGCGGGGCGGGGACCTCTGCGAGCTGTCGGGGACATACAAGAGGCTCGGGCGGCCAGCCACGCCGCGGCTGCGCGAGCCCACCGGAGAGAGCGAGCAGCGCGGCGCCCCACGTCGAGCCGTGCGCGCTGCGCGCGCGTCGATCGAATCTCGCCGTCGGCGGGGCTGCAGCGGCGGAGTGGCGAAGACTTCAAGTTCCCCACCGTCGCCGAACCATACAAAGCGACACGGACCCCGCGAGTTCGTGCGCGTGTCTGGCTGCGATCGAGGCGCGGGCGAGACGATACCACGAAGGCGAGGGCTCCCCTCGCGTTGCAAGGAGTGGCGCTGTCCTGGTTCTTCACCATAGAGCCACATTCCGTCTGGCGTGGGAGCAGCTCGCGATCGCCTTCACAATAATTTCAAGGAAATTACGTTGGCGAGTCGGCGCGACCAGCTTTTACCGTCAGCGAGGCCCGCAGAGAAGCTCGGAGCTACTTCAAGCGCTTGCGAAGATCTGCTGCGAGTCAAAGATGTCAACGAAACCACCGTTGTTAACGCAGCCATACAAGGCCTCCGCCCGGTGCCCACCGCCGAGTACAGCGCGAAGCCAATCAAGGCGATGGCAAAGCTCTTTGACAAGATGGAGAATGCGCCAGGCGAGAAGAAGGCGCGGCGGCGGCGGCGACTCGATTCCAACCAGGCGGAGGCTCGGCTAAGGCGAAGCCTCACGAGCTCACGACCCCTCGGCGGGAAGCGCAAGGCGGAGTCATTGGTGACCCTCCCGAGCGCGTAGCGCCCACACAAGGAGCCGTCAGCGGGTCCAAGCGCGGACAGCCAAGGTCGCGCCGGGGCGGCAAGTCCTCGACATCGAAGCGGTTCGAAGACAACACCTTCGCCACTCGCGGTGGTCGGGGCGGCGAGGCGAGGCGCGGCGGGGCGTGGCGATAGAGGGCGAGAGAGTATGATGACCGATGCGGGGGCTATGGTGCGAGGTCCACGGCGCGGCACCCACGAGGCAGCGTCGTGCGCCGATTGCGGCGCTCGCCAAAGCGTCGCGAGGATAGGAACACGGAGACCACGGCGGCTGCGGTGGCCCATGTCACCCATACGAACCCTGCGCGAGATCCACGCACAAGGGATACAGCCTTCGGCGGCCCTCCGCGAGTTGAGCTCATGTGCGGCGACCTCGAGAGGGCCTCCTACAGCTACCGGCTCGAGCGGCCAGCGTAAGTCATCAATGTCATCTCGGAGGGTCCTCCTTGCGGTTCGCCTCGGCTCGTCGTGAGAAGGCTTACGTCGCGGAGGCTACACCATGGCCCGCATACCCAGCGCGGCGCGCCCGGGGCCGCGCGCGCACGAGATTACGTTACACCGCCGCGCCCGGTGTGGATCTTCCCCACGAGACCCCTCATCATCCGGGTTATCGTGGCGGATGCGGCGTGGTCGCGCCTTGGTGGGCGGCGGCTCGCAAACATATTGTTCGCAACCTTGACGGATGGGAACCCCGAAGCCGCCTCGGCCCACGAAATTCCGCTCGAGGCTTCTCGAGGCAACCCTGCGAGGCTCTCGGCGGACATGCCTTCGGTCTCCTTGGCGGGGCGACAACGTCGGGACCGAGGATATCACGTTTGGCGTCGCCGACCTTACGTACCCCTCTGCGCCATACTTGGGCGTCCACTCATCAACTCCTTGGGCGATGCGCGCATCACGGCTATCTATGTATGAAGCTCCGGGGCGAAGGCGCGGCGGCCAAGACATGGCGGCGCGCCGAGCACGGCTCGGTACCCCGCCGTGGCGAACAACGCACATCTAAATTGGCGCGCTGGCGAGGGCGCCAGGCGTTACCGCGAAGCGCGCGGTAGGCCGCGGATGGCCCACCACTAGAGGCTTCGGCCGCGCCAGGACCACAATGGTTAGTATCTTCGTTAAAAAAAAGTGTAAATTGCGTACCCGTGCAAACGGGGATACAGTAAAGATCACCGTTTGTGGCCCGTCGTTTTCTGAGTATAAACCAAAGACGCACGTTCGCGTGTGCACTCGCCGTAGCCTGGGGTACGGGTCTGAGTATAAACCAAAGACGCACGTTCGCGTGTGCACTCACCGTAGCCTAAACTGCGGGTCTGAGTATAAACCAAAGACGCACGTTCGCGTGTGCACTCGCCGTAGCCTGGGGTGCGGGTCTGACTATAAACCAAAGACGCACGTCCGCGTGTGCACTCCCCGTAGCCTGAACTGCGGGTCTGAGTATAAACCAAAGACGCACGTTCGCGTGTGCACTCGCTGTAGCACGAGTGCAGATGCGAGTATAAATCGAAGACGCACGTTCGCGTGTGCACTCGCCGTAGCCAAAGGGTGAAGGGGCTGAGTATAAACCAAAAGCGTGCGGGGGGACGCCCCCGTACGCACTCTACGGAGTATAAATAAGACGTAGCGTTGAGCCTTGCTCCGCACGCACCAGTCTACGGACTCTAAATAAGACGTAGCGTTGAGCCTCGCTCCGCACGCACCAGTCTACGGACTCTAAACAAGACGTAGCGTTGAGCCTCGCTCCGCACGCACCAGTCTACGGACTCTAAACAAGACGTAGCGTTGAGCCTTGCTCCGCACGCGCGAGTCCACGGACTATAAATAAGACGCGGATGTTCTCCCTGTGCACTCTACGGAGTCTAAACAAGACGCGAACTCCGCGCACGACAGGGACCCCGTCCCTGCGCGTACTCCCCGGACTATAAATAAGACATGGACGTTGATCCCACGCACTCTACGGAGTATAAAAAGGCGAAGCGTCGAGGTCTGCCTCCGCACACGCCAGTCTACGGACTATAAAAAGGCGAAGCGTCGAGGTCTGCCTCCGCACACGCCAGTCTACGGACTATAAAAAGCGGCGTCGAGTACGCCTCGCACACGCCGATCTACGGACTATAAAAAGCGGCGTCGAGTACGCCTCCGCCGCACGCACGATCTACGGACTATAAAAAGCGGCGTCGAGTACGCTCGCGCGCGCGATCTACGGACTATAAAAAAGCGGCGCGAGTACGCCTCCGCACACGCCCGATCTCGGACTATAAAAAGCGGCGTCGAGTGCGCCTCCGCACACGCCCGATCTACGGACTATAAAAAGCGGCGCGAGTACGCCTCGCACACGCCGATCTCGGACTATAAAAAGCGGCGTCGAGTACGCCTCGCGCACGCCGATCTACGGACTATAAAAAGCGGCGCCGAGTACGCCTCGCACACGCCGATCTACGGACTATAAAAGCGGCGCCGAGTACGCCTCGCACACGCCGATCTACGGACTATAAAAAGCGGCGCCGAGTACGCCTCCGCACCGCGCCCGATCTCGGACTATAAAAAGAGCGGCGGCGAGTCGTGGTGACCCTCCCGAGCACGAGCGCCCCACACAAGGAGCCGTCACGCGGGTCCAAGCGCGAACAGCCAAGGTCGCGCGGGGCGGCAAGTCCTCGACATCGGCGGTTCGAAGACAACACCTTCGCCACTCGCGGTGGTCGGGGCGGCGAGGCGAGGACGCGGCGCGGCGGGCCGTGGCGATAGAGGGCGAGGAGTATGGCGACCCGATGCGGGGCTATAGTGCGAGGTCCACGGCGCGGCACCCACGAGGCAGCGTCGTGCGCCGATTGCGGCGCTCCGCCAAAGCGTCGCGAGGATAGGAACACGGAGACACGGCGGCTGCGGTGGCCCATGTCCACCATCCGAACCCTGCGCGAGATCCACGCACAAGGGATCTGACCTTACGGCGGCCCTCCGCGATTCGAGCTCATGTGCGGCGGCCTCGAGAGGGCCTCCTACAGCTACCGGCTCGAGCGGCCCGTAGAAGTCATCAATGTCATCTCCGGAGGGTCCTCCTTGCGGTTCGCCTCGGCTCGTCAGCAGAAGGCTTACGTGCGGAGGCTACACCATGTGGCCGCATACCCAGCGCAGGCGCCGCCGGACTGGGCGCGGCACGAGATTACGTTTACACCCGCCGACGCCCAGGGTGTGGATCTTCCCCACCAGGACCCCCTCATCATCCGGGTTATCGTAGCCGGATGCGACGTGGGTCGCGCCTTGGTGGACGGCGGCAGCTCCGCAAACATATTGTTCGCAACAGCCTTCGACCAGATGGGAACCCCGGCCGCCTCGGCCCACGAGAATTCCGCTACGAGGCTTCGGCAACCCCTGCGAGCTCGGCGGACATGCCTTCCGGTCTCCTTCGCCGGGGCGACAACGTCGGGGCCGAGGATATCACGTTTGGCGTCATCGACCTTCAGCCCCTCTGGCGCCATACTTGGGCGTCCACTCATCAACTCGCCGGGCGATGCCGCATCACGGCTATCTATGTATGAAGCTCCCGGGGCGAAGGCGCGGCGACAAGACATGGCGGCGCGCCGAGCACGGCTCGGTACCCCGCGTGGCGAACAACGCACATCTAAATTGGCGCCCATGGCGGGGCGCCAGCGTTACGCGAGCGACGCGGTAGGCTTCAGCGGATGGCCCGACCACTAGAGGCCGGCGCGCCAGACCACAATGGTTAGTATCTTCGTTAAAAAAGTGTAAATTGCGTACCGTGCAAGCGGGATCTGATAAAGATCACCGTTTGTGGCGTCGTTTTACGAGTATAAACCAAAGCGCGCGTTCGCGTGTGCACTCGCCGTAGCACGAGTGCAGTGCAGTATAAACCAAAGGCGCGCGTTCGCGTGTGCACTCACCGTAGCCTAAAGCTGCGGGTGCAGTATAAACCAAAGGCGCGCGTTCGGCGTGTGCACTCGCCGTAGCTCGAAGTGCGGGTCAGTATAAACCAAAGACGCGCCGCGTCGCGTGTGCACTCCGTAACTGAATCTGCGGGTGCAGTATAAACCAAAGACGCTGCGTTCGGCGTGTGCACTCGCCGTAGCACGAAGTGCGGTGCAGTATAAATCGAAGACGCACGTTCGCGTGTGCACTCGCCGTAGCCAAAGGGTGACGGGGCTGAGTATAAACCAAAAGCGTGCGGGGGGACGCCCCCGTACGCACTCTACGGAGTATAAATAAGACGTAGCGTTGAGCCTTGCTCCGCACGCACGATCTGGACTCTAAATAAGGCGTGGCGTTGAGCCTCGCTCCGCGCGCGCGATCTCGGACTCTAAACAAGACGTAGCGTTGAGCCTCGCTCCGCACGCACCAGTCTACGGACTCTAAACAAGACGTAGCGTTGAGCCTTGCTCCGCACGCGCGAGTCCACGGACTATAAATAAGACGCGGATGTTCTCCCTGTGCACTCTACGAGTCTAAACAAAGCGCGAACTCCGCGCCGCAGCGAGGACCCGTCCTGCGCGTACTCCGGACTATAAATAAGACATGGGCGTTGATCCCACGCACTCTCGGAGTATAAAAAGCGGCGTCGAGTACGCCTCCGCACACGCCCGATCTACGGACTATAAAAAGCGGCGTCGAGTACGCCTCCGCACACGCCGATCTACGGACTATAAAAAGCGGCGTCGAGTGCCTCGCACACGCCCGATCTACGGACTATAAAAAGCGGCGTCGAGTGCGCCTCGCACGCACGATCTACGGACTATAAAAAGCGGCGTCGAGTGCGCCTCGCACGCCCGATCTCGGACTATAAAAGGTGAAGCGCGAGTACGCCTCCGCACACGCCCGATCTACGGACTATAAAAAGCGGCGTCGAGTACGCCTCGCACGCGCGATCTCGGGACTATAAAAAGCGGCGCCGAGTACGCCTCGCACGCGCCGATCTCGGACTATAAAAAGCGGCGTCGAGTGCGCCTCGCGCACGCCCGATCTACGGACTATAAAAAGCGGCGCCGAGTACGCCTCCGCACGCCGATCTACGGACTATAAAAAGCGGCGCCGAGTGCGCCTCCGCACGCCCGATCTCGGACTATAAAAAGCGGCGCCGAGTACGCCTCCGCACACGCCCGATCTACGGACTATAAAAAGCGGCGCGGGTTCTGAGACTTTGCAATGGGTCGGTGCTATGGCTCGCCTTGTAAAGCACAGCCCGTCTCTACTCATACAACGAGCATCTTACGTATCGGGAGAAGCATACAAGGGGTGGAGGCCCGCTAACATCAGTCCTATATAACTACTCGGCGGGCTCATCCTTCACGCGCGCCGAAGACGAGGCCTTGCCCGAGGAAGGTCGGCCGGCCCAGAAGTTCAGCGACTCCTCGGTCCTCCGCCACCGTCGAAGGCGTCGCCGGGTTGCAAGGCCGGATGCGAGCAACCGCCCCCAGCCCGGAAGCTGTTTGGGATAAGTCAAATGGTCAGCTTGTCAAGCAAGCAGACGCTTTATTCACTATAAGGGCGGACATTACAACATGCTCACAACCAACCCCTCAGCGTCGCACCTGTGAGCCCCCCGCATCTTCGGAGGCCCCAGCGCCGCCCTCGTCGCGCCGTGGGATCTCGTCCAGAAACCGGCCGACGCTGCCTCCCCCGTGAAGCGACTTCTGGAGCTCGATCTGCGTCATGCCCGGCCCAACATAGTCCCAGATTCGCTCGTAGAAGCATCCGACGGCGCCGCGCACGGCGCGGACCTCACCAGACATCACCCCGACCCCGGCGGGCATCTCGGCCGGGTCCTCGGTCCGCGGCGTGCGCGCAGCCGCGATGCCGAAGTAAGGCACACACCAGGCACGACGCCACAAATGCGCAGTGGTCGCCAAAGGATGCTACGGCGGAGCGCGCGGCGTCGGTAGCGTCGCTGATCCAGCGAAGGGTCCGCGATAGCTCTTGGGGCGCGGCGTGGTCGGTACTTTCACAATGAGCCTCGAGATGGCCCTCCAGCGCGGCATAGCATCGAGCCCTCGCCGAGGCCTCGCGAGGGTCTTCGCGCCCGTCGGGATCGAGGCAAGCTCGCCTTTTCCCTTTCTAGCGGCGACCAGCTGCAAAGCCCCTCTTGCTCCTTGGCGAACTCCGCCCGAGCGCCCCGCGGCCGACTCCGCACCGACGCGGCAAGCCCCTCGGCGCGCGTCGCCTCGGCGCACTCGCCTCCACCTGCCGGATCGGCGTCTTTTCGCCGAGCGAGTGCAGGCGGCCGTGCAGCCCGTCCTCGGCGGCTCGCGGCTGTCTTGGCGCCCGTGCTCCGAGGGCGGCTGTCCGCAACGCTGCCCCAACACGGCGTCGCAAGGCAAGGCGGTCAGCATGCTATGCGGTCAAGCATGGCGCGCAAAGCACGTACCCTACGCCCGACACCTCAAAGCGTCCCGAGCCGCGCCTTGCCCGTGGTCTGCGGCGCCCGACCCGGCCAGCGGCGGCTGCGTCTTCAGCAATCCTGCGCCACGCCTCTAGCGCATCCGACGGGGGGACGAAGTCCGCCGGTCCCGGGCGCGCCGCACCAGGCCCCCCATGCTCCGACGAAGACTCCTCCGGGATAAGTGATGCTGCTCGAGCATACGCAACTAAGGGCACGGTAGGGTACTATGAACAACACAAGGTAAGCGGCGCAGTTTTACCTTCCACGACGGGCGGAGGACTCCGGGGGCCTGCCCCCCTAGCGCCGGAGGAGGCGGCTCCAACGCCATCCTCCGACGAGACAATCGTCTCATGAGCAGGCGTCTGGGCGCTCGAGTCCAGCACCAATTGCTCCCGTGCCGGAGACGGTGTCGCCCGAGAAGCGGTCAGCGAGCGCGTCAAAGGAACCCCGCCGCCCGTACCCGCCCTCCGCAGGCTTCCGATCCCTGTCACCACCGTGAAACCCCTCGATGTCCGGTGGAGCCCGGGGCGCAGGCACGGCCGCTTCGCCGGCCCGGTCGGCGACGGCTCCGCCACGGTCGGGGTAACGGGAGGAACCCCTGTGCCTGCTGCATCTGCGCCCGAAGGACCTCCAACGGTCGGAGGAGGCACCTCCGACACCATGCCCACAGGCGGCGCCCCCGCGTCGCCAGGGCCGCGACCGGCGGTTGCGCCTCCGTAGCCACGGCAATCGTGGTCGAAGGGCGTGCCTCCGACGATGAAGCAGCCACGTTCGGAGGCCCGCCCCCAGCACCTCCGGTCGCCACGGACTCCACCTCCACGACGGCCGTTGGCGATGAGCTTCCCCCGTCATGGCTGCCTCCGGCGTCCCTCCCCTCCAAGCGAGAATCGGCATACTTTGCCGAATCTGACTGCGCGTCAGCCGCACCAGCGACAGCAGCGGCGGTAGCTGCTATGCCAAGCACGGCGGACGCCCCACCTCGGCCCCTCTTGCGAGAGGGTGCCTTCGACTTGGCGCCGCCGTTGTCATGAGGCTGCGAGGCCGGAGGAGCCCGGTCCGGTACGGCAAGGCCCAGGGCCTCGCACACGCGGTTTATCCGCCCTAGCCCCGTTTCTGCAATCGCGGCCTCGCGCTGCTCGTGCTCCCTCGCGGTGTACGGCCCAAGGAACACACGCGTGGCCTGTTCCGCGTCCTCCAAGCTGGTTGCTATGACAAAGCAGAACACGGAGCAACGGTTAGCGTGGGACGCGCTCCGCGCAAACAACAGGGGACTTATGATCAAGGCTTACAAGGATCGGCGGGCGGCGGCAGTACGCATACAGCCGGTTCAACATTATCGTCGCGAAGCCGCTCAGCGGCGACGCGCCAATCCTGGGCAAGCGGCGCCACGCCGTACATGACGAACTCTTCGGCGAGGTCGCGCATGTTGAAGCGGGCAGTCATGCCTACAAGCCGATGGGCCTTCCGCTTATCTTCTTCGTCGAGCGACCGGCCGGGGGAAACTGTGAACGCGATCGGGCGACCCGTGCACTCGAGGCCGCTCCCGCTCGCCACGCGATGGTAAAACCACCGCTTCATCCAGTTAGACTCCCACTTCCCGCGAGTCGCATTCGCGGGGAAGAGCTTGCCGCAGGATCCTCGGAGAAGGAAGCTGACGCTGCCGAAGTTCGATAACGTCCCTCCCTTCCGATCCTTGGGTTGGCAGCGCGCCTCATGCAGGTACGCAAAAAGCGAGGCGCTGGGCCAGCATGCTCCCGAGCGCAAGGCCCAGCTATACACGGCAAGCCGCACCAGGGCGTTCGGAGTCAGTTGCGCCAGCTCCAGCCCAAACGTCCGCAGTACGTCACCCACAAGTGCAGCCACCGGGATGCGGAGCCCCGCGTCCAAAAAGGCTACGAAGACAACCACCTCCGACGGCCCAGGATGCGGCTCCGTCTCGTCGGGGGAAGGCAATCGCACCGCCTGCCGGTCGGACAGCTTCCCGGCACGCAGCAGCCCTTCGATCGTCTTCTCGGTCACAAGCGAGCGGCCCAGCGCGCCGGAAAGCGAGCCCCCCTTTTCCGCCGCCAGCCATCGCTTGCTCGCCACCGCCGTCACCGCTCGTCGCTGCGCCAGGATTGTCGCCGGACGCCATCACCTCTCACGGCAGAGGGAACTACGGCGGTGGAGGATCGAAGATGGGGCGTAAATAGCGATGCAAGCGAAAAGAGCGCACAGAAGCACGACGAGGCGGCCAACAGGGTTGTCTTAAGCCACCTCGCCCCCAGGGCTACCCCCGAAGCGTCGCGATGGTCCGTGTGCCGGACCTGACCCCCGAGGCGCAAAGCACGCCCCGCGCGATTCCCCGCAACCGCCCAACTAGGGGCAGTCAATGCAGGCGGCCGTGGTCACGCAACCCCTGCCACCTCGTCCTGTACCAATGGCAAGATGCCACGTGCACCACCCACGCGGCAGCCCGTCTCTTGGCAGGGCGTGAGAGCGCGCCTTGACCTCGACCGGATGGCAACTTCGGCGTGGTCCCTGCCTCCGGGGGAAAAGGATCCGGCAGCCGCTCCGATGGCAAAAAGTCTACGCGAACAACTTCACATCCCGCAAAGCCTGCCTCGGTCTTCCTTAACAGGCCACCTACAGCGCACCAGCGTTCCTCCCAAGCGGTGCGGATAGGCCCCCCAAAAGGCGCCAACTGTATATGGTCTGTTAGGAAGAACAAGGCAAACCTTGCTGTCACCTGCGGGAATACGGCGCGGGGGCAACAAGTGCGGTGCACAGGTTAACTTGCGGCAGGCCCAGACCTGCTATCGTACACAGAAATGAAGTCACCACATCGACATGTCCTCGTTCGCACAATCGGACCGTGCGAAGGTCTTCATTTCTGTATACGAGAGCAGGTCGAGCCCTGCCATTTTTATATTTTGCCGTGACATATTCCCACAAATAGGACATACTTTTGTTCAACAAAAGTTTGCCCTACAGGTGAGAAGCTAACCATGAACAGGTGCGGGGTGCATAACAAGGGATACCCAGCGAGCAGTCCCCAGCACTAGCCTATTTATACGCAGCCTTACCAGACGAGGAGCCGCCAGTATGAAGGGGCGTCGATTCGCGGCATACCAATCGACGGAGGCGTGCACGGGGGATGTCAGGCGGTTCACCTTCCAATGGTACGACCGTGGTACACGACTGCTCACATCCCACGACGCGCCAATCGCACACCGCCGCGTGCCTCACCCATGGGGAGGACGACTGCACGACATGGCAGTCTGCCCCCCCTGACAAGTCAGGCGTCGGCACAGTTCAAGCTGCTATTAAAAGCGCACTACCGCACCACCGGGCGACACCGCACTCAGAGTGTACGACCGCGTGCGCCGCTACTTCGACTTAGGCGCCAGCTTCGCTGCCACCCGTTCGGAGGGTGAGGGACGGAGCGCGCGCGCCTCTACTTCGACTTAGGCACCGGCTTCGCTGCCACCCATTCGGAGGGTGAGGGACGGAGCGCGCGCGCCGCTACTTCGACTTAGGCGCCGGCTTCGCTGCCACCCGTTCGGAGGGTGAGGGACGGAGCGCGCGCGCCTCTACTTCGACTTAGGCGCCAGCCGCTCCCACCCGTTCGGGAGGGTGAGGGACGCGCGCGCGCTCTTCCGACTTAGGCGCCACCCAGCGCCACCCGTTCGGTGGGGGAGGGCGCGCGCGCGCTCTGCCGACTTAGGCGCCAGGCCGCCGCCACCCGTTCGGAGGGTGAGGGACGGAGCGCGCGCCTCTACCTCGACCGGGCGCCACCGCCGCCACCCGTTCGGGGTGAGGGACGGGCGCGCGCGCCTCTGCCGACTTCTGCGCGCCGCCACGCCACCCGTTCGGTGAGGGACGGAGGGCGCGCGCCTCTTCCGACTTAGGCGCCACGGCCGCGCCACCCGTTCGGAGAGTGAGGGACTGCGCGCCTCTGCCGACTTAGGCGCCAGCCGCGCCACCCGTTCGGAGGGTGAGGGACGGAGCGCGCGCGCCTCTACTTCAACTTAGGCGCCAGCTTCGCCGCTACCTGTTCGGAGGGTGAGGGACGGCGCGCGCGCGCGTCTACCTCGACCTGGGCGCCAGCTTCACTGCCACCCGTTCGGAGGGTGAGGGACAGAGCGCGCGCGCCTCTACTTCGACTTAAGCGCCAGCTTCGCTGCCACCCGTTGTTAAGCGCCACTCGGCAACATGGCTTCGGCCCTGTGAAGCCCTTCACCATGAGAGGCTCCTGTTGTAGGGGTGGCCCCCACCTAAACCCGGCAGGCCTGTTAGAAGGATACAAAGACTAGAATGGAACACCTGTAATGACCTAAATACCCCTAAGGGGGATATACAGTTGTAAGGGCACAATTGTAAAAGTATTTCCCATATGAATATACATACCCAAGGTATGGAGTGGGAGGAGGCAGAACACTCACTCCACTCTTCACACTCTCCACTACCATCTCTCTCTCTGTTTGGTCTGTAACCACAACACCCGAACTGCTCCGGTATCCCTGGAACGACTAGAAAAGCTGAAAATCGTTAGCTATAGGTCACGCTTTCAGGCAAATGTGCTCCAAAAAATAAAAATCCCTAGACTGGCCCGGTAACCCTACAATGACTAGAAAAGCTGAAAATCGTGAGTTATAGGTCACGCTTTCGGCCAAATGTGCTCCAAAAATTAAAAATGTCGTACTGCTCCGGTATCCCTGGAACGACTAGAAAAGCTGAAAATCGTGAGCTATAGGTCACGCTTTCGGGCAAATGTGCTCCGAAAAATAAAAATCACTAGACTGCTCCGGTAACCCCGGAATGACTAGAAAAGCTAAAAATCGTGACGCTCACGCTTTCGGCCAAATGTGTTCTGAAAAATAAAAATCCTCTCATTGGTCCGGAAACCCCGGAACGACAAGAAAAGCTAAAATGGTGAGCTATAGGTGACGCTTCCGGGCAAATGTGCTCCGAAAAATAAAAGTCCCCGGACTGCTCCGGTAACCCCGGAACGACTAGAAAAGCTGAAAATCGTGAGTAGGTCACGCTTTCGGCCGAATGTGCTCCGAAAAATAAAAATCCCCAGACTGGCCCGGTAACCCTACAACGACTAGAAAAGCTGAAAATCGTGAGCTATAGGTGACGCTTTCGGCCAAATGTGCTCCAAAAATTAAAAATCCTCGTACTGCTCCGGTATCACTGGTACGACTAGAAAAGCTGAAAATCGTGAGCTATAGGTGACGCTTTCGGCCAAATGTACTCCAAAAATTAAAAATCCCCGTACTGCTCCGGTATCCCTGGAACGACTAGAAAAGCTGAAAATCGTAAGCTATAGGTCACGCTTTCGGGCAAATGTGCTCCCAAAAATAAAAATCCCCGAACTGCTCTAGTAACCGCAGAACAACTAGAAAAGCTGAAAATCGTGAGTTATAGGTCACGCTTTCGGCCGAATGTGCTCTGAAAAATAAAAATCCCCAGACTGGCCCGGTAACCCTACAACGACTTGAAAAGCTGAAAATCGTGAGCTATAGGTCACGCTTTCGGGCAAATGTGCTCCGAAAAATAAAAATCCCCACATTGGTCCGGAAACCCCGGATCGACTAGAAAAGCTAAAATGGTCAGCTATAGGTGACGCTTTAAATAAATGTGCTCCAAAATTAAAAATCCCGCATCGCTCAGGTATCCTGGAACGACTAGAAAAGCTGAAAATCGTGAGCTATAGGTGACCCTTTCGGGCAAATGTGCTTCGAAAAATAAAAATCCCCGCACTGCTTCGGTAACCCTGGAACGCCTAAAAAAGCTGAAAATCGTGAGTTATGGTCACGCTTTCGGCCAAATGTGCTCCGAAAAAAAAATCCCCGGACTGGCCTGGTAACCCTACAACGACTAGAAAAGTTGAAAATCGTGAGCTATAGGTGACGCTTTCGCCAAATGTGCTCCAAAAATTAAAAATCCCCGTACTGCTCCGGTATACCCGAACGACTAGAAAAGCTGAAAATCGTGAGCTATAGGTCACGCTTTCGGGCAAATGTGCTCCAAAAAATAAAAATCCCTGGAGTGGTTCGGTAACCCCGGAACGACTAGAAAAGCTGAAAATCGTGTGCTATAGGTGACGCTTTCGGCCAAATGTGCTCCAAAAATTAAAAATGCCCGTGCTGCTCCGATATCCCTGGAACGACTAGAAAAGCTGAAAATTGTGAGCTATAGGTCACGCTTTCGGGCAAATGTGCTCCGAAAAATAAAAATCAGTAGACTGCTCCGGTAACCCCGGAACGACTAGAAAAGCTAAAAATCGTGAGCTATAGGTGACGCTTTCGGCGAAATGTGCTCCAAAATTTAAAAATCCCCGTACTGCTCCGGTAAAACCGGAACGACTAGAAAAGCTGAAAATCGTGAGTTATAACTCACGCTTTCGGCCAAATGTGCTCCGAAATATAAAAATCCCCGCATTGGTCCGTAAACCCCGGAATGACTAGAAAAGCTAAAATGGTGAGCTATAGGTGACGCTTTCCGGCAAATGTGCTCCAAAAATTAAAAATCCCCGTACTGCTCTGGTATCCCTGGAACGACTAGAAAAGCTGAAAATCGTGTGCTATAGGTGACGCTTTCGGCCAAATGTGCTCCAAATATTAAAAATGCCCGTACTGCTCCGGTATCCCTGGAACGACTAGAAAAGCTGAAAATCGTGAGCTATAGTTCACGCTTTTGGGCAGATGTGCTCCGAAAAATAAAAATCACTAGACTGCTCCGGTAACCCCGGAACGACTAGAAAAGCTAAAAATCATGAGGTAGCTCACGCTTTCGGCCAAATATGTTCCGAAAAATAAAAATCACCGCATTGGTCCGGAAACCCCGGAACGACTAGAAAAGCTAAAATGGTGAGCTATAGGTGACGCTTTCGGGCAAATGTGCTCCGAAAAATAAAAGTCCCCGGACTGCTCCGGTAACCCCGGAATGACTAGAAAAGCTAAAAATCGTGTATTATAGGTCACGCTTTCGGCCAATGTGCAACGAAAAATAAAAATCCCCGCATTGGTCCGGAAACCCCGGAACGACTAGAAAGGCTAAAATGGTGAGCTATAGGTCACGCTTTCGGCGAAATGTGCACCAAAATTTAAAAATCCCCGTACTGCTCTGGTATCCCTGGAACGACTAGAAAAGCTAAAATGGTGAGCTATAGGTCACGCTTTCGGCGAAATGTGCTCCAAAAATTAAAAATCCCCGTACTGCTCCGGTAACACCGGAACGACTAGAAAAGCTGAAAATCGTGAGTTATAACGCACGCTTTCGGCCAAATGTGCTCCGAAATATAAAAATCCTCGCATTGCTCCGTAAACCCCGGAACGACTAGAAAAGCTAAAATGGTGAGCTATAGGTGGCGCTTTCGGCCAAATGTGTTCCAAAATTAAAAATCCCGTCTTCGCTCTGTTATCCCCGAACGACTAGAAAAGCTAAAATGGTGAGCTATTGGTCACGCTTTATTAAATGTGCTCCAAAAATTAAAAATCACCGTACTGCTCCGGTAACACTGGAATGACTAGAAAAGCTGAAAATCGTGAGTTATAGCTAACGCTTTCGGCCAAATGTGCTCCGAAAAATAAAAATCCCCGCATTGCTCCGTAAACCCCGGAACGACTAGAAAAGCTAAAATGGTGAGCTATAGGTGACGCTTTCAGCCAAATGTGCTCCAAAAATTAAAAATCCCCGTACTGCTCCGGTATCCCTGGAACGACTAGAAAAGCTGAAAATCGTGAGTGTGCTCTTAAAAATAAAAATCTTTGGACTACTCCGGTAACCCCGGAACGACTAGATAAGCTAAAAATCGTGAGCTATAGGTGACGCTTTCGGCCAAATGTGCTCCAAAAATTAAAAATCCCCGTACTGCTCCGGTATCCCAGGAACGACTAGAAAAGCTAAAAATCGTGAGCTATAGGTGACGCTTTCGGGCAAATGTGCTCCGAAAAATAAAAATCCCCGCACTGCTCCGGTAACCCTGGAACGCCTAGAAAAGCTGAAAATCGTGAGTTATGGTCACGCTTTCGGCCAAATGTGCTCCGAAAAAAAATACCAGACTGGCCTGGTAACCCTACAACGACTAGAAAAGTTGAAAATCGTGAGCTATAGGTGATGCGTTCGGCCAAATGTGCTCCAAAAATTAATAATCCCCGTACTGCTCCGGTATCCCTGGAACGACTAGAAAAGCTGAAAATCGTTAGCTATAGGTCACGCTTTCGGGCAAATGTGCTCCAAAAAATAAAAATCTCTGGAGTGCTTCGCAACCTGGAACGACTAGAAAAGCTGAAAATCGTGTGCTATAGGTGACGCTTTCGGGCAAATGTGCTCCGAAAAAAATCCCAGATGGCTTCGGTAACCCTGGAACGCCTATAAAAAATAAAAATCCCTGGAGTGCTTCGGTAACAACTAGAAAAGCTGAAAATCGTGAGTTATAGGTCACGCTTTCGGCCGAATGTGCTCTGAAAAATAAAAATCCCAGACTGGCCCGGTAACCCTACAACGACTTGAAAAGCTGAAAATCGTGAGCTATAGGTCACGCTTTCGGGCAAATGTGCTCCGAAAAAAATCCCCAGACTGGCCTGGTAACCCTACAACGACTAGAAAAGTTGAAAATCGTGAGCTATAGGTGACGCGTTCGGCCAAATGTGCTCCACAAATTAAAAATCCCCGTACTGCTCCGGTATCCCTGGAACGACTAGAAAAGCTGAAAATCGTTAGCTATAGGTCACGCTTTCGGGCAAATGTGCTCCAAAAAATAAAAATCCTTGGAGTGCTTCGGTAACCCTACAACGACTTGAAAAGCTGAAAATCGTGAGCTATAGGTCACGCTTTCGAGCAAATGTGCTCCGAAAAAAATCCCCAGACTGGCTTCGGTAACCCTGGAACGCCTAGAAAAGCTGAAAATCGTGAGTTATGGTCACGCTTTCGGCCAAATGTGCTCCGAAAAAAATCCCCAGACTGGCCTGGTAACCCTACAACGACTAGAAAAGTTGAAAATCGTGAGCTATAGGTGACGCTTTCGGCGAAATGTGCTTCAAAAATTAAAAGTCCCCCTACTGCTCCGGTAAAACCGGAATGACTAGAAAAGCTGAAAATCGTGAGTTATAACTCACGCTTTCGGCCAAATGTGCTCCGAAATATAAAAATCCCCGCATTGGTCCGTAAACCCCGGAATGACTAGAAAAGCTAAAATGGTGAGCTATAGGTGACGCTTTCCGGCAAATGTGCTCCAAAAATTAAAAATCCCCGTACTGCTCTGGTATCCCTGGAACGACTAGAAAAGCTGAAAATCGTGTGCTATAGGTGACGCTTTCGGCCAAATGTGCCCCAAAAATTAAAAATGCCCGTACTGCTCCGGTATCCCTGGAACGACTAGAAAAGCTGAAAATCGTGAGCTATAGGTCACGCTTTCGGGCAAATGTGCTCCGAAAAATAAAAATCACTAGACTGCTCCGGTAACCCCGGAACGACTAGAAAAGCTAAAAATCATGAGGTATAGCTCACGCTTTCGGCCAATGTGCAACGAAAAATAAAAATCCCCGCATTGGTCCGGAAACCCCGGAACGACTAGAAAGGCTAAAATGGTGAGCTATAGGTCACGCTTTCGGCGAAATGTGCACCAAAATTTAAAAATCCCCGTACTGCTCTGGTATCCCTGGAACGACTAGAAAAGCTAAAATGGTGAGCTATAGGTCACGCTTTCGGCGAAATGTGCTCCAAAAATTAAAAATCCCCGTACTGCTCCGGTAACACCGGAACGACTAGAAAAGCTGAAAATCGTGAGTTAACGCACGCTTTCGGCCAAATGTGCTCCGAAATATAAAAATCCTCGCATTGCTCCGTAAACCCCGGAACGACTAGAAAAGCTAAAATGGTGAGCTATAGGTGGCGCTTTCGGCCAAATGTGTTCCAAAAATTAAAAATCCCCGTACTGCTCTGTTATCCCTGGAACGACTAGAAAAGCTGAAATGGTGAGCTATTGGTCACGCTTTCGGCCAAATGTGCTCCAAAAATTAAAAATCACCGTACTGCTCCGGTAACACTGGAATGACTAGAAAAGCTGAAAATCGTGAGTTATAGCTCACGCTTTCAGCCAAATGTGCTCCGAAAAATAAAAATCCCCGCATTGCTCCGTAAACCCCGGAACGACTAGAAAAGCTAAAATGGTGAGCTATAGGTGACGCTTTCAGCCAAATGTGCTCCAAAAATTAAAAATCCCCGTACTGCTCCGGTATCCCTGGAACGACTAGAAAAGCTGAAAATCGTGAGTGTGCTCTTAAAAATAAAAATCTTTGGACTACTCCGGTAACCCCGGAACGACTAGATAAGCTAACAATCGTGAGCTATAGGTGACGCTTTCGGCCAAATGTGCTCCAAAAATTAAAAATCCCCGTCTTCGCTCCGGTATCCCAGGAACGACTAGAAAAGCTAAAAATCGTGAGCTATAGGTGACGCTTTCGGGCAAATGTGCTCCGAAAAATAAAAATCCCCGCATTGCTCCGGTAACCCTGGAACGCCTAGAAAAGCTGAAAATCGTGAGTTATGGTCACGCTTTCGGCCAAATGTGCTCCGAAAAAAAATACCAGACTGGCCTGGTAACCCTACAACGACTAGAAAAGTTGAAAATCGTGAGCTATAGGTGATGCGTTCGGCCAAATGTGCTCCAAAAATTAATAATCCCGTCTCGCTCCTGTATCCTGGAACGACTAGAAAAGCTGAAAATCGTTAGCTATAGGTCACGCTTTCGGGCAAATGTGCTCCAAAAAATAAAAATCCCTGGAGTGCTTCGGTAACCTGGAACGACTAGAAAAGCTGAAAATCGTGTGCTATAGGTGACGCTTTCGGGCAAATGTGCTCCGAAAAAAATCCCCAGACTGGCTTCGGTAACCCTGGAACGCCTATAAAAAATAAAAATCCCTGGAGTGCTTCGGTAACAACTAGAAAAGCTGAAAATCGTGAGTTATAGGTCACGCTTTCGGCCGAATGTGCTCTGAAAAATAAAAATCCCCAGACTGGCCCGGTAACCCTACAACGACTTGAAAAGCTGAAAATCGTGAGCTATAGGTCACGCTTTCGGGCAAATGTGCTCCGAAAAAAATCCCCAGACTGGCCTGGTAACCCTACAACGACTAGAAAAGTTGAAAATCGTGAGCTATAGGTGACGCTGCTCGCCAAATGTGCTCCACAAATTAAAAATCCCGTCATCGCTCCCAGATCCTGGAACGACTAGAAAAGCTGAAAATCGTTAGCTATAGGTCACGCTTTCGGGCAAATGTGCTCCAAAAATAAAAATCCTTGGAGTGCTTCGGTAACCCTACAACGACTTGAAAAGCTGAAAATCGTGAGCTATAGGTCACGCCGAGCAAATGTGCTCGAAAAATCCCTGCATCGCCGGTAACCTGGAACGCCTAGAAAAGCTGAAAATCGTGAGTTATGGTCACGCTTTCGGCCAAATGTGCTCCGAAAAAAATCCCCAGACTGGCCTGGTAACCCTACAACGACTAGAAAAGTTGAAAATCGTGAGCTATAGGTGACGCTTTCGGCGAAATGTGCTCCAAAAATTAAAAATCCCCCTACTGCTCCGGTAAAACCGGAACGACTAGAAAAGCTGAAAATCGTGAGTTATAACTCACGCTTTCGGCCAAATGTGCTCCGAAATATAAAAATCCCCGCATTGGTCCGTAAACCCCGGAATGACTAGAAAAGCTAAAATGGTGAGCTATAGGTGACGCTTTCCGGCAAATGTGCTCCAAAAATTAAAAATCCCCGTACTACTCTGGTATCCCTGGAACGACTAGAAAAGCTGAAAATCGTGTGCTATAGCTGACGCTTTTGGCCAAATGTGCCCCAAAAATTAAAAATGCCCGTACTGCTCCGGTATCCCTGGAACGACTAGAAAAGCTGAAAATCGTGAGCTATAGGTCACGCTTTCGGGCAAATGTGCTCCGAAAAATAAAAATCACTAGACTGCTCCGGTAACCCCGGAACGACTAGAAAAGCTAAAAATCATGAGGAATAGCTCACGCTTTCGGCCAAATATGTTCCGAAAAATAAAAATCCCCGCATTGGTCCGGAAACCCCGGAACGACTAGAAAAGCTAAAATGGTGAGCTATAGGTGACGCTTTCGGGCAAATGTGCTACAAAAATTAAAAGTCCCCGGACTGCTCCGGTAACCCCGGAATGACTAGAAAAGCTGAAAATCGTGCATTATAGGTCACGCTTTCGGCCAATGTGCTACGAAAAATAAAAATCCCCGCATTGGTCCGGAAACCCCGGAACGACTAGAAAGGCTAAAATGGTGAGCTATAGGTCACGCTTTCGGCGAAATGTGCTCCAAAAATTAAAAATCCCCGTACTGCTCCGGTAACACCGGAACGACTAGAAAAGCTGAAAATCGTGAGTTATAACGCACGCTTTCGGCCAAATGTGCTCCGAAATATAAAAATCCCCGCATTGCTCCGTAAACCCCGGAACGACTAGAAAAGCTAAAATGGTGAGCTATAGTTGACGCTTTCGGGCAAATGTGCTCCAAAAATTAAAAATCCCCGTACTGCTCCGGTATCCCTGGAACGACAAGAAAAGCTGAAAATCGTGAGTGAGCTCTTAAAAATAAAAATCTTTGGACTACTCCGGTAACCCCGGAACGACTAGAAAAGCTGAAAATCTTGAGCTATAGGTGACGCTTTCAGCCAAATGTGCTCCAAAAATTAAAAATCCCCGTACTGCTCTGGTATCCCTGGAACGACTAGAAAAGCTGAAAATCGTGAGCTATAGGTCATGCTTTCGGGCAAATGTGCTCCGAAAAATAAAAATCCTTGGATTGGTCCGTTAACCCTGGAACGACTAGAAACGCTGAAAATCGTGAGCTATAGGTCACGCTCTCGGGCAAATATGCTCCGAAAAATAAAAATCCCTGGACTGGCCCGGTAACCCTACAATGACTAGAAAAACTGAAAATCGTGAGCTACAGGTGACGCTTTCGGCCAAATGTTCTCCAAAAATTAAAAATCTCCGTACTGCTCCGGTAACCCTGTAACTACTAGAAAAGCTGAAAATCGTGAGCTATAGGTCACGCTTTCGGGCAAATGTGCTCTGAAAAATAAAAATCGTTGGATAGCTCCGGTATCCCCGGAACGACTAGAAAAGCTGAAAATCGTGAGCTATATCTCACGTTTTCGGCCAAATCTGTTCCAAAATATAAAAATATCTGGACTGCTCCAGTAACCATGGAACGACTAGAAAAATGAAAATCGTGAGTTATAGGTCTCGCATTCGGCAAAATGTGCTCCGAAAATTAACCCCGGAACAACTTAAAAAGCTGAAAATCGTGAGTTAGCTCACGCTTTCGGCCAAATGTGTTCCAAAAATTAAAAATCCCCGTACTGCTCTGGTATCCTGGAACGACTAGAAAAGCTAAAATGGTGAGCTATTGGTCACGCTTTCGGCCAAATGTGCTCCAAAAATTAAAATCACCGTACTACTGCGGTAACACTGGAATGACTAGAAAAGCTGAAAATCGTGTGTTATAGCTCACGCTTTCGCCCAAATGTGCTCCGAAAAATAAAAATCCCCGCATTTGTCCGAAAACCCCGGAACGACTAGAAAAGCTAAAATGGTGAGCTATAGGTCACGCTTCCGGCCAAATGTGCTCCAAAAATGAAAAATCCCCGTACTGCTCCGGTATCCCTGGAATGACAAGAAAACCTGAAAATCGTGAGCTATAGGTCACGCTTTCGGGCAAATGTGCTTCGAAAATTAAAAATCCCCGGACTGCTCTGGTAACCCCGGAACGACTAGAAAAGCTGAAAATCGTGCATTACAGGTCACGCTTTCGGCCAATTTGCTCCGAAAAATAAAAATCCCCGCATCGGCCAATGTACTGTTCTAGGGTTACCGGACATGTCCAAGGATTTCTATTTATCGGAGGACATTTGGCCGAAAGTGTGATCTATAACTCACGATTCTTAGCTTTTCTAGTCGTTTCGGGGTTACCGGAGAAGTCCACGGATTTTTATTTTTCGCAGCACATTTGCCCGAAAGCGTGACCTATAGCTCACGATTTTCAGCTTTTCTAGTCGTTACAGGGTTACCGGACCTGTCCAATGATTTTTATTTATCGGAGCACATTTGGCCGAAAGCGTGACCTATAGCTTACGATTTTTAGCTTTTCTAGTCGTTCCGTGGTTACCAGAGCAATCCAGGGATTTTTATTTTTCGAGCACATTTGCCCAAAAGCGTGACCTATAGCTCACGATTTTCAGCTTTTCTAGTCGTTCCAGGGTTACCGGACCTGTCCAAGGATTTTTATTTATCGGAGCACATTTGACCAAAAGCGTGACCTATAGCTCACCATTTTAGCTTTTCTAGTCGTTCCGGGGTTTCCGGACCAATGCGGGGATCTTTATTTTTCGGAGCACATTGGCCGATAGTGTGACCTATAACTCACGATTTTTAGCTTTTCTAGTCGTTCCGGGGTTACCGGAGCAGTGCAGAGATTTTTATTTTTCGGAGCACATTTGCCCGATAGCGTGACCTATAGCTCACGATTTTCAACTTTTCTAGTCGTTCCAGGGTTACCGGAGCATTCTAAGGATTTTTGTTTCTCGGAGGAAATTTGGCCAAAATCGTGACCTATAGCTCGCGATTTCAGCTTTTGTAATCATTCCGGCGTTACCGGAGCAGTCTTAGGATTTTTATTTTTCAGAGCACATATGCTCGAAAGCGTGGCCTATAGCTAACGATTTTGAAATTTTCTAATCGTTCCGGTGTTACCGGAGGATTTCGGGGATTTTTTTGGCGTCACATTTGGCCCAAAGGGTGACACATAGCTCAAGATTTTCCGCTTTTCTAGTCATTCCGGGGTTACTGGAGGACTCCGGGGATTTTTTTCGCATGACATTTGGCAGAAAGCGTGACCTATAGCTGACGATTTTCAGTTTTTCGGGTCGTTCAATGGTTACCGGAGCAGTCTGGGCAATTTTGTTCCTTGGAGTAGATTTAGACGAAAGCGTGACCTATAGCTCATGATTTTTAGCTTTTCTACTCGTTTCTGGGTTACTGAGGCTGTCCGGGGATTTCTATTTTCGGAGCACATTTTCCCGAATGCGTGACCTATAGCAGTCTAGATATTTTTATATTTTGGAATAGATTTGGCCGAAAACGTGAGATATAGCTTACGATTTTCAGCTTTTCTAGTCATTCTAAGGTTACCGGGCCAGTTTCGGGATTTTTATTTTTCGGAGTACATTTGGTCGAAAAACTGATCTATAGCTCACGATTTTCAGCTTTTCTAGTCGTTTCTAGGCTACCGAGGCAATCCGGAGATTTTTATTTTTCGGAGCACATTTTGCCGAAAACGTGACCTATAGCTCACCATTTTAGCTTTTCTAGTCGTTCCGGGGTTTCCGGACCTGTGCAGGGATTTTTATTTTTCGAAGCACATTTGGCCGAAAGCGTGACCTATAGCTCACCATTTTAGCTTTTCTAGTCGTTCCGGGGTTTTCGGACCAATGCGGGGATTTTTATTTTTCGGAGCTCATTTGGCCGAAAGCGTAACCTATAACTCACGATTTTCAGCTTTTCTAGTCGTTCCGGGGTTACCGGAGCAGTCCAGGGATTTTTATTTTTCGGAGTGCATTTGCCCGAAAGCGTGACATATAGCTCACGATTTTCAGCTTTTGTAGTCGTTCCAGTGTTACCGGAGCTGTCCAAGGATTTTTATTTATCGGAGCACATTTGGCCGAAAGCGTGACCTATAGCTCACTATTTTAGCTTTTCTAGTCGTTTCGGGGTTTCCGGACCAATGCGGGATTTTTATTTTTCGGAGCTGTTGGACCGAAATGGCGATAGAGGGGGGAGAGTTGGTGTTGAATACAAAGTGTGTCCCCTCTGTGTATGCTTTGTACGTAGTGTTCATCTCAAAGGAGTCCCGATACCACTGGACATTAGAACTAGTATTGATTACATGGACTCACTGCCTCTCCCTCTCCATCTCAAGAACTCATGAAGAACACCCTCTACATGCTTGGAGTGGATGAACACTACGTACAAAGCATACACATAGGGGACACACTCTGTATTCAACACCAACTCTCTCCCCTCTGTCGCCATTTCGGTCCAACAATTGGTATCAGAGCCGGTTAGCTCTAATTCATAGATCTTAACCGGTCTCAAGATCCATGGCGACAGACAAGTACTCGACCAAGCCGCCTGTTTTCGATGGCATCGATTACCCCTTCTGGAAGAGCCGAATGGAGACATACATCCAGGCCCAGGGGTACGCCATCTGGCGCAAGGTCAAGGTCCGGTTTGAAGTTCCTGCCGATGAGAACATCAATGCCGGGAACATGGCTAATGTTGAGGCGAATGCTAAGGCAAGGAACATCATTATCCAGGACCTGAGTCGTAGTGAGTTTGACCGCATATCTCATCTTTCTTCCGCCTTCGATATCTGGGAGACCCTCGATGCATACCATGAGGGCACCACCCAGATTAAGATGGTGCGACAGGACCTGTTCAAGCGAGATTACAACAAGTTTGAAATGCTCACTGGCGAGTCCCTTGATGAGTGTTTTGCGCATTTCCACAAGATTCTGAGCAACCTCCGAGCGGTCGGTCTCACATACCCCGACTCGGATAACGCTCGGCAAATGCTCGCTGCACTTGACCTTCGTGTTTGGGAGATGAAGGTGACTACCATCAAGGACACCACGGACCTCTCGACTTTGACACTTGATGCGCTGTACTCGCGCCTTAAGACGCACGAGATCGACATTGTCTCTCGTAAGTCGAAGTCGCAGTCGATGGCTTTAGTCACCGATCCCACCTCAGCTTCTGGTCATTCTTCTGATTCGCTTTGTGGTTTCTCCCTTGCTGCTCTATGTGACATAACTGATGATCAGTTAGAACAGCTCAAGGATGAGCAACTGGCCCTCCTAGCTCGGAAGTTTTCCCATGCTTACAAGAGGAGGAGGGACAGAAAGAGGGGAGGACCCGTGATTTGCTTCGAGTGTGGTGGCCCCAACCACATTCGGGCAAACTGCCCCAAACTGGAGAAGGGCAAAGCTGACTACGGTGGTTCAGGAAAAAACGACTACGCCGACAAGAACCGCAACAAGAAGACTCCAGCGCACCCACAAGGCAAGAAGAAGTTCCACGACTTCGGGAAGGCCAAGAAGCTCTTCCACCGCGTCCTCACCGCGTTCGACGACCTCGACCTCAGTGAGGTGGAGGGATGGAGCGACGGCGACGGGACGGGTGACCAAGACCCCAAGAGCGGCGACGACTTCTCCGGCATGTGCTTCATGGCCCTCGAGGGCGAACTGAGCGACAGCGAGCTGTACTCCGACTCGGATGAGGTATGCCCCACCTACGACCAGCTTAATCATGCTTTTCTTAAGCTAGGTGGATTTCATGCTAGAGCTAAGGATAGGTGTACTGAGTTAGAGAAGGAAGTAGATAGATTGTCACTATAGATTATTGCTCTTACATCTGCTCCCTCTAGTGATGATTGTGATACATGCTCTGCTTTGTTGGGTGATTTGGAGAAGTTAAGGACCTCGCATGATAGTTTGTCCTCCGAGCTTGATATTGTTAAGGTGGATAATCTTAGTCTCTTGGCTGAACTAGAAATGAGTAGGATTGCTTCTACTTCATCTACTCCTATTGAGACTATTGCATGCACCTCATGTGAGGATAAGGACAATGCGTTTAGAGGTCTTTACACCATGCTGTTGGATCTGCCCGAGTCTTATGAAAACTGCAATAACTTGAAGATGAACCTAAAACGGGCAGATCATAAAATATCTGAGTTGTATTCTTGGTTGCTTGAGCCAGCTGCTTCATGTTCAAACTGTCCTAAATTAACTGCTGAACTTGAATCTGTTTCCAAGCAGTTTCAAGAAATGATTGACCACAATAAGAAACTGGCTAATTATGCTTCTAAGGACCCTGTTAGCTCACCATGCAAAAATTGTGAAAAACTAAAAATTGACTTGATAGCATTGGATGAGAAATGTGTGAAGCTAATTAAGGACTTACTAGAGAAGCAACCATCAGATTGTAATGTGATTGCTGAGAAGGGGATGGAGCCCAAGGGTAAGGTTGAGACGCTTAGCGACGTGAACCAAACTGCTAGTAGTAGGACTGTCCCTTCAGGGTCGGCTGTGCGTGCACAAGCCATTCTCTCCTCTACTGTTGGTTCTCCTTCTGCTCCCTTACCTTCTGCTGTTCCCTCTTCTCCCTGCTCTTCTTGCACCTCTCTCTTTCGGGAGTGTCATTATCTTATGAACACTCTCGAGAGATTTGTAGGCGGCAAGAAGAAGCTCAATCTTATTATAGACCAATCCAAGATTTGTAAGTTCAATCAGGGTCTAGGATATGATTTCTATGAGGATATGAGGAAGCATCCACCTGCTATTCTTAGACCCATAGTAGGAGGTGCGATCGAGATTGAGCCTAGGTCTGATGAGGTGAAATTCAAATCAGCGGGCTTTGTCCAAGGGATCTCTGACAGCAAGGTGATTCCACCTGCTGCTTCGGCCTCTCAGAAGCCGAAGCCCTCTCGTGCTACTTTCACCTCTCAGAAGGTGAAGTACCACTGCACCTTCTGTCAGAAAGGATGGACACACGGTCGATCGATGCTTCAGGCGCACCAGGATTATGCGTAGAGACCGTGCTGAGGCACTTAGGCGTATTCAGGGTCAGCCCCAGATCCTGAGTGCACCTAAGGCCAGCACGAGATCTAGGACTGCTTTTCTTGATGGGTTTGGGCAGCATCGAGGACTTGGTTTTTCTGAGTCTTTCGGCTTTCATCCTCACGCTGCTCCTGATCATGGCTTCCACCGTTCTGAGGGTACATCTCGTTTCCCCATCGATCTGACTACCCGCGCATGTTCAAATTTATTGCGGTGCTCGACTTGCTTCCCGTAGCGATCGAACCCAAAGAACGGCCTTCGGTTCGCACACGCACCTTCCGCGTATTGAGTGACAGAGAGCGTAGGGTAGCTAGAGGTCAGTCGTGTGTGGCTACTTCTGCTACTCGACGTGTTGTTCAGCATTGGGTGCCAAAATCACTGTTGATTTACCCCAGTACTGAGACTTTACTCTCTTGTTGACTCAGGTTCGCCGGGCTGGGAAGGGAGAGGTTTGGCTCGTAGACTCCGGTTGTTCTCGTCATATGACCGGAGACTCACGTTGGTTCTCTTCCCTAGCCCGCGCTCCAGGTGATGAGACGATCACCTTCGGAGACGCTTCGTCTGGACGCGTCATCGCCAAAGGTACAGTGCACGTTAATGACTCTTTTTCTATTGAGAGATGTTGCCTTGGTTAGTAAGCTGCGATATAATTTGCTTTCAGTTTCTCAGCTTACCGATGACGGTTATGAGGTGAGCTTTAAGAAAAATGCTTGCAAAATTCTTGATTCTTCGGGTAGTCTAGTTTGCGGGATTTCACGTTATGGGAGGATCTTTCGTGCTGATTTTTCTGAGTCTTCTGGTGATCCTCTCCAGTGTTTGGTTGCTTCGGAGTTCCGCGACTTGTCTTTCTGGCATAGGAGACTTGGTCATATAGGATTTGACCATTTGACCCGAGTTAGCGGCCACGATCTCATTCGTGGTCTGCCGAAACTCAAGATGGTCAAAGATCTTGTTTGCGCTCCATGCCGGCACGGCAAGATGGCTGCCGCTTCTCACCCTCCGGTCACAGTTACTATGACCGATGCACCAGGACAGCTGCTCCATATGGACACTATTGGACCAGCTCGAGTGCAGTCAGCAGGAGGGAAGTGGTATGTCCTTGTCGTGGTTGATGAGTATTCGAGGTTCTCTTGGGTGTTTTTCTTAGCCTCGAAGGATGAGAGTTTACCCATTTTTGAGGTCTTTTCAGTAGGCTTTCTGTTGAGCTCCCAAGTGCCTTACGAGCGATCCGCAGTGACAATGGCACAGAGTTCAAGAATTCCTACTTTGAGAGGTTTTGTGATGAGACGGGTGTAGTGCACCAGTTCTCTTCTCCGTACGTCCCTCAGCAGAATGGCGTTGTGGAGAGGAAGAACCGTACCTTGGTCGAGATGGCCAGGACGATGCTCGATGAGTACTCTACACCGTGGAAGTTTTGGGCTGAGGCTATAGCTACCGCTTGCCATGTTTCAAATTGAGTTTTTCTTCGGGCTCACTTGCACCGCACTTCTTATGAGCTGAGATATGGGCGAAAGCCCAGTGTCTCTCATTTTCGTGTGTTTGGTTGCAAGTGCTTCATTCTGAAGT
The DNA here is from genome assembly GCA_036346575.1 of Dendrocalamus sinicus. Taxonomy (NCBI): domain Eukaryota; kingdom Viridiplantae; phylum Streptophyta; class Magnoliopsida; order Poales; family Poaceae; genus Dendrocalamus; species Dendrocalamus sinicus. The sequence continues at coordinate 40,038,910 of CM070643.1, read as the reverse complement.
CCGAAAACCTAGATAAGTTCGAGTCATGTTCTTGTGATGGGATCTTTCTAGGTTACTCGTCTTCTTCACGGGCTTATCGGGTTTGGAACTGCGAGTCTAGCAAGTTGGCAGAGACCTGTGAGGTGACCTTCGATGAGGCCAGTCCAGGGACTAGGCCCGATATCTCAGGTTCTTTAGAGCAGTCCGAGCCCATCTTCGTGGATGATGTGGATGATGGAGATGAGGGTTGTCTACCCGATCCAGTCCCTCATCCACCCCTTGAGGTGCCTTCTTCCACTGCACCTCGAGGCGATCAGCCCATGCCTTCTGCCTCTTCTGGAGCTAGTGGCTCTGTTCCTACCTCATCGGCTCATGAGGTAGAGGCCACTTCTTCATCTCATCCTAGACCTCCTAGACACATTCAAAAAGCTCATCCTTCTGAGTAGATTATTGGAGACCTGTTTGAGCGAGTCACTCGTTCAAAATCTGGCATGTCTCAATTCTGTCTCCATTCTACCTTTGTTGCCTCATTCAAGCCCAAGGATGTTTCTCATGCTCTTTCCCGACGAGTCTTGGGTCAATGCCATGCATGAGGAGCTAGAAAACTTCGAGAGAAACAAGGTCTGGTTGCTTGTCGAGCCCCCGCGAGGTCACAATGTCATTGGGACTAAGTGGGTGTTCAAGAACAAGCAGAGCGAGGATTGAGTGGTTATTCGAAACAAGGCTAGACTGGTAGCTCAAGGGTTCTCCCAGGTTGAGGGTCTGGATTTTGAGGAGACCTTTGCCCCTGTAGCTCGACTTGAGGCCATTAGAATCCTGCTTGCCTTTGTAGCTTCTAAAGGTTTCAAGCTGTACCAGATGGACGTCAAGAGTGCCTTCCTTAATGGCTTCATTGAGGAAGAAGTCTATGTGAGACAGCCTCCTGGTTTCGAAAACCGCAAATACCCTAACCATGTCTTCAAGCTTTCCAAAGCTTTGTATGGACGTAAGCAGTCCCCTAGAGCTTGGTATGAGAGGCTTAAGTCCTACCTGTTGAGTCATGGTTTTGAGATGGGTAAAGTAGACAAGACCTTGTTCATCCGCCGACATGGCACTAATCTGTTGCTCGTCCAGATTTATGTGGATGACATCATCTTTGGCGGCTCCTCGCTTGCTCTCGTTTCCCAGTTTTCCGATGTCATGGGATCGGAATTTGAGATGAGCATGATGGGCAAGTTAAGCTTGTTCCTTGGCTTTCAAATCAAGCAGACTCGGGAGGGTACATTCTTGCATCAAGGCAAGTACACTCGAGACCTCTTGAAGCGCTTTGATATGAGTGATGGTAAGCCGGTGTCCACTCCGATGGCTACATCAGCTTCACTCGACCCAGATGAGGATGGCGAGCCAGTTAATCAGAAGGAGTATAGGAGTAGATCGGCTCCCTCTTGTACCTCACTGCCTCGAGACCGGACATACACTTTGCTGTGTGTCTTTGTGCTCGGTTTCAGGCTTCTCCTCGTGTATCTCGCCGCCAGGCGGTGAAGCGCATTCTCCAGTACCTCCGAGCTACCATTGACTATGATATCTGGTACTCTTCCTCTTCCTGTCTTTCCTTGAGAGCCTTCTCGATGCGACTTTGCTTGGTCAGAGGATAGATAGGAAGAGCACATCCGCACTTGCCAATTCATTGGCACTTCTCTCGCTTCTGGTCTTGAGGAAGCAATCGAGTTGCACACCCACTGCAGAGGCCGAGCACGTTGTGCAGCCGATTCTCGTAGCAGTGCTTTGATGGTCTCGACCCTGCGGGACTTTGGGTTGGTCATTGATAGTGTTCCACTCTTTTGTGATAACACTTCTGCGATTAACATTGCCAAGAACCCAGTGCAGCACTCCCGGACCAAGCATATTGATATTCGCTACCACTTCCTTAGAGACCATGTAGAGAAGGGTGACATAGTGCTCCAGTTTGTGGAGAGTGACCACCAGTTGGCTGATATCTTCACCAAGCCATTGGATAGTTCGAGGTTTTCAGCTTTGCGGGGAGAGCTTGGGGTGGTTTGTCCTTATGGATTGCTGTGAGGGGGAGTTTGTGCTTTACTGTTTTATCATATTGATTATGCTTTTACTCCTTTCTGCTGCATTGCATTCGAGGTGCATTGGGTTAGTCCTTCTAGCATAGGTTAGAATGGTCTTCTTGTCTAGTTGCTTAGACGTCTTCTTCTCATCTTGTGATCTAGGGTCCTGCTCTATTAGCCGCTTCTCTTCTCTCACTAGGTCGAGCCCACTCACTGCTTTTAGGTTCTAACAAGGGTCGGGCCACCCTTGGGTAGACAAGGTACGTGTTTGCTCCCTAGTGAGGTAGATTACTGGTCTAATAGTCCTAGTGTCATATGGGGTAGATGAGAGTCAGTCTGAGCCATAGTTGTCTCTTTATCTTGTCTATGCTTTAAGGACTGCCTGTTTGTCTTCTTGCCAGCTTCTCGATTTATTGCTTTGGTTCAGGGGGAGTTCATTTGGGAGCTTCTGGAGCTTAATATTGCCGTAACTCAACTTGAACTAAAAGTTGCATCACATGTTGAGGGGGAGCTGGATTTTGTGCATTTTCAGCATTCTGCATTGCAATATAACTACATGGAGCCTTGATTATTATCCTTTTATGACATACTTACAATGCTCTACACCTTGCCATGACTTGTGCTTTATGTGCTAGATTTATCATGACTTCATATGTGCAGACTAGCTTGTGCCATGATAAGTTAATTAAAATTGCTCAACTTGAATTAAAACTTGTCATACTCACATTTGAGTCTAGTCTTTCTTGAGCTATCCTTTTATGATTCATGCCATGTCAAATAGGCTAAGTTGAGTGTTGAATCTCTATTGAGCCTTAGATTGAGCTATTTTAGTCTCTTGATGATGCATGAATTAGTACAACATGTTTAAAAAGCAAAACGATCTCTTTTGTGTGAAAAAACTGATCTCACCAATTTTTTCCTATGAGACGGCTTGCCATGGCACTTGGCATGAACTCAGGGGGATTTTTGGATGACCTAGACTATCTTCTTAAGCTTCTTGTTTGGAGTAGTCGCATAAGGCTTGAGATCTACCACATAGCAAAAATTGGGTTGGAAACGACCATGAGCCTTCAAAAGACAATGTTTTATGTGTTCAATTTGCTTAATCACACAAAAAGAACCAAGTACTTGAACCAATGTCTTATTCTCGAGCATAGCACTCTATTTGGTCTCAATTGTAGCTTCTTGGTTCTGCTTAGCTTATTAACATGGCCTGCATCATCCTTGGATATCTCTAGCTAGACTTTGCTTATTAGCTCACGATTTTCAGCTTTCCTAGTCGTTCCAGGGTTACCGGACCTGTCCATGGATTTTTATTTATCGGAGCACATTTGGCCGAAAGCGTGACCTACCATTTTAGCTTTTCTAGTCGTTCTAGGGTTTCCGGACCAATGTGGGGATTTTTATTTATCGGAGCACATTTGGCCGAAAGCGTGACCTATAACTCACGATTTTCAGCTTTTCTAGTCGTTCCGGGGTTACCGGAGCAGTCGAGGGATTTTTATTTTTTGGAGCAAATTTGCCAGAAAGCGTGACCTATAGCTCATGATTTTCAGCTTTTCTAGTCATTCAGGGGTTACCGGACCTGTCCATGGATTTTTATTTATCGGAGCACATTTGGCCGAAATCGTGACCTATAGCTCACCATTTTAGCTTTTCTAGTCGTTCCGTGGTTTCCGGACCATTGCGGGGATTTTTATTTTTCGGAGCACATTTGCCCAAAAGCGTGACCTATAACTCACGATTTTCAGCTTTTCTAGTCGTTCCAGGGTTACCGGACCTGTCCAAGGATTTTTATTTATCAGAGCACATTTGGCCGAAAGAGTGACCTATAGCTCACCATTTTAGCTTTTCTAGTCGTTTCGGGGTTTCCGGACCAATGCGGGGATTTTTATTTTTCAGAGCACATTTGGCCGAAAGCGTGACCTATAACTCACGATTTTCAGCTTTTCTAGTCGTTCCGTGGTTACCGGAGCAGTCCAGGGATTTTTACTTTTCAGAGCACATTTGCCCGAAAGCGTGAGCTCACGATTTTCAGCTTTTCTAGTCGTTTCCGGGTTACCGGACCTGTCCAAAAATTTTTATTTATCGGAGCACATTTGGTCGAAAGCGTGACCTATAGCTCACCATTTTAGCTTTTCTAGTCATTCCAGGGTTTCCGGACCAATGCGGGGATTTTTATTTATCGGAGCACATTTGGCCGAAAGCGTGACATATAGCTCACCATTTTAGCTTTTCTAGTCGTTCCGGGGTTTCCGAACCAATGCGGGGATTTTATTTTTCGGAGCACATTTGACCGAAAGCGTGACGTATAACTCACGATTTTCAACTTTTCTAGTCGTTTATGGGTTACCGAGGCAGTCCGAGGATTTTTATTTTTCGGAGCATATTTTGCCGAAAGCGTGACCTATAGCTCACGATTTTCAGCTTTTCTAGTCATTCCAGGGTTACCGGACCTGTCCATTGATTTTTATTTATCGGAGCACATTTGGCCGAAAGCGTGACCTATAGCTCACCATTTTAGCTTTTCTAGTCGTTCCGTGATTTCCGGACCATTGCGGGGATTTTTATTTTTCGGAGCACATTGGCCGAAAGCGTGACCTATAACTCACGATTTTCAGCTTTTCTAGTCCTTCCGGGGTTACCGTAGCAGTCCAGGGATTTTTATTTTTCGGAGCATATTTGCCCGAAAGCGTGACCTATAACTCACGATTTTCAGCTTTTCTAGTCGATCCAGGGTTACCGGACCTGTCCAAGGATTTTTATTTATCGGAGCACATTTGGCCGAAAGAGTGACCTATAGCTCACCATTTTAGCTTTTCTAGTCGTTTCGGGTTTTCCGGACCAATGCGGGGATTTTTATTTTTCGGAGCACATTTGGCCGAAAGCGTGACCTATAACTCACGATTTTCAGCTTTTCTAGTCGTTTCGTGGTTACCGGAGCAGTCGAGGGATTTTTACTTTTCGGAGCACATTTGCCCGAAAGCGTGAGCTCACGATTTTCAGCTTTTCTAGTCGTTCCAGGGTTACCGGACCTATCCAAGGATTTTTATTTATCGGAGCACATTTGCCCGAAAGCGTGACCTATAGCTCACGATTTTCAGCTTTTCTAGTCATTCAGGGGTTACCGGACCTGTCCGTGGATTTCTATTTATCGGAGCACATTTGGCCGAAATCGTGACCTATAGCTCACCATTTTAGCTTTTCTAGTCGTTCCGTGGTTTCCGGACCATTGCGGTGATTTTTATTTTTCGGAGCACATTTGCCCGAAGCGTGACCTATAGCTCACGATTTTCAGCTTTTCTAGTCGTTCTAAGGATACCGGAGCAGCACGGGGGTTTTTAATTTTTGGAGCACATTTGGCCGAAAGCGTCACCTAGGGCTCACGATTTTCAGCTTTTCTAGTCGTTGTAGGGTTACCGGGCTAGTCTGGGGATTTTTATATTTCGAAGCACATTTGGCCGAAAGCGTGACCTATAACTCACGATTTTCAACTTTTCTAGTCGTTTCTGGGCTACCAAGGCAGTCCGGGGATTTTTATTTTTCGGAGCATATTTTGCCGAAAGCGTGACCTATTGCTCACGATTTTCAGCTTTTCTAGTCATTCCAGGGTTACCGGACCTGTCCATTGATTTTTATTTATCGGAGCACATTTGGCCAAATGCGTGACCTATAGCTCACCATTTTAGCTTTTCTAGTCGTTCCGTGGTTTCCGGACCATTGCGGGGATTTTTATTTTTCGGAGCACATTGGCCGAAAGCGTGACCTATAACTCACGATTTTCAGCTTTTCTAGTCCTTCCGGAGTTACCGGAGCAGTCCAGGGATTTTTATTTTTCGAAACATATTTGCCCGAAAGCGTGACCTATAACTCACGATTTTCAGCTTTTCTAGTCGTTCCGGGGTTACCGGAGCAGTCGAGGGATTTTTATTTATCGGAGCACATTTGCCCGAAAGCGTGACCTATAGCTCACGATTTTCAGCTTTTCTAGTCATTCAGGGGTTACCGGATCGGTCCGTGGATTTCTATTTATCGGAGCACATTTGGCCGAAATCGTGACCTATAGCTCACCATTTTAGCTTTTCTAGTCGTTCCGTGGTTTCCGGACCATTGCGGTGATTTTTATTTTTCGGAGCACATTTGCCCGAAAGCATGACCTATAACTCACGATTTTCAGCTTTTCTAGTCGTTCCAGGGTTACCGGACCTGTCCAATGATTTTTATTTATCGGAGCACATTTGGCCGAAAGAGTGACCTATAGCTCACCATTTTAGCTTTTCTAGTCGTTTCGGCTTTTCCGGACCAATGCGGGAATTTGTATTTTTGGAGCACATTTGGCCGAAAGCGTGACCTATAACTCACGATTTTCAGCTTTTCTAGTCGTTTCGTGGTTACCGGAGCAGTCCAGGGATTTTTACTTTTCGGAGCACATTTGCCCGAAAGCGTAAGCTCACGATTTTCAGCTTTTCTAGTCGTTCCAGGGTTACCAGACCTGTCCAAGGATTTTTATTTATCGGAGCACATTTGGCCGAAAGCGTGACCTATAGCTCACCATTATAGCTTTTCTAGTCATTCCAGGGTTTCCGGACCAATGCGGGGATTTTTATTTATCGGAGCACATTTGGCCGAAAGCGTGACCTATAACTCACGATTTTCAGCTTTTCTAGTCGTTCCGGGGTTACCGGAGCAGTCCAGGGATTTTTATTTTTCGGAGCACATTTGCCCGAAAGCGTGACCTATAGCTCACGATTTTCAGCTTTTCTAGTCGTTCCAGGGATACCGGAGCAGTACAGGGGGTTTTTAATTTTTGGAGCACATTTGGCCGAAAGCGTCACCTAGGGCTCACGATTTTTAGCTTTTCTAGTCGTTGTTGGGTTACCGGGCTGTAGAAACCCGAATATGCAAATCCGGACTCTCCTGTGTATTCTGCACTAGTCCAGGATCACGCTAGTGCACACAGTGTGAACAAAGATAAATATCATCCATATCACGATATTCTAAGGAAAAATCAAATTATATTGATAATCATCAGAGTACGACCTTATGGCCAAGCTTACAATTATTAGCCTGAAGGGCTTAACAAAAACTAGCAGCGGAAATCCAAAAGAAAACGTAGCAGCCAATCGACACGCCTATGGGCTATCGAGTGGAGAACGAAGCCTAATCCGCGAAGACGTCGAAGTACTCTCCTTCTGGAACCTCCTGCTGGTGATACTCCTCCTCAACTGAGCAACAGGGGCATAAAGCCGTGAGTACATTGGTACTCAGCAAGCCGTTTGTAACAAATGAATGCAAATATAATATGCAAGGCTTACCAATGGAAGGCTAAAAGGTTAGTTTGCATAAAACGGCATTTGAAAATACAATAAATAGATTGAAGGCGCATTTGAAGTAAAACAATAATAAATAATAATCAAAGGAATTGAAGTAACCACTTATGGATCTCCCATCCATAAGCTAAACCAACCACTTATGGACCTCCCAACCAACAGTGAATTAACCATCCACTGTCCAAAACTTTTAGAAATAACTATACCTCATGTGAAATCATCGAGCATTGTCCATGACTGAGGACACGGCTATTCGAATAGTTTTACACTCTGCAGAGGTTGTACAACTTTACCCACAAGACATGATCATCCCGGATTGCCACGTGAGTTACACACTTCCTTAGGTGTGCGGCGAGGAGATCATGACAAGGCCTTTACAATGTTCAATCTCAACCCAGTTCCGTCTCGCTAAGGTTTCGCCTCTCACCCCCTCTTGCGCCAATGTGGGTCCATGGCCACGCCAAACCACACTCATCACAATGACGGAACCGAAATTGAAACATCCCAAATTAATTAGCCAGGTCCATCCCATACTGGACATGTGGTTGTACGGTAAGGCTCAGATCAATGGCGCACAAAGTTAAGTCCTTAAGAATTACCCGGGCGAAACATCCACATCCCATGTGCCTCTCGCACCCCCTTTACTGCACGATCAATCGCCCAAGTGAAAACCAATTTTGTATAACCACCGCCAATGACGCACCAACGTCACGGCACAAATTTTATAACAGTGGCACCAACCACGATTCAATATCTCATTAAGTCAAATTAATTAATCACATGTGATGATGACCCTTTCGCAAAATAAGCAAGGCTAAGCATTCTAATCATACCAACTCAATGTGACAAATAACATAGCATCACTAATTAAATTCCCAACCTAAGGTGACAATGGCCTCAAGGTATTCCAAAATATCAAGGAGGGAAATAATCAATTGGGACGATAACTACCAATACAAGGGTTTGAATAAAAATAGCGATGCAAGATAATTTAAAACAAAATAATTAAATAATAGATTGCAAACTGGGTTCAACATGATCAAAGGACACGACTTGCCTTGGCCTTGCTCATCTGAGGGCTTTTGATCTTCAAATCCAACTTCCGCTCCCTCGAACACGCGATCTAACGAGAGAGAAAGCGAATCGAAAAGACAAAATAAAATCAAATAAAATTCAAATGAACTCCAAAAACTTTCAAACCAGAACCAAAAGGTAGAGCTCAATTTTAGATGAATTGAGGAAAAAGAATCGGGTCAATCTGAGCTAGGACGAGGGAGAACGACCTCTTGGAAAATTGGATCTAAAGAAAATCGGGAAATTAAGAAATTGCACTGTGCTGTGGACCGGGCGCATGGGGAGCCGAGTCTACGGTGGAACCGCGCCGGAATAAAGTCGGAGGCGCTGCTGCGCAAGTGGCTAGGGTCGACGCGGTGGCGACGGGCCGACACGCAGCGGGTAGGGTCGCGTGGCGGTGACGAGCGAGATGACGTGGCGGCTGACGTGGCAGGGTGATGTGGCACCTGGGGGCCTTGGGGTGCTGACGTGGCTCGCCGACGGGTCGACACGCCGGCCTAGGGCTGATGTGGCCGCTGCGTGGCTTGCCGGCGTGGCGGGGTGGCGTGGCTCATGGCGCGCGGGTCTATGGGACCGCACCGGCCGCGGGTCCCAATGGCGCGGCTCGGCGCCGGTGGGCGGCGTCCACGGAAGGCGAAGGACGCAGCACGACGCCGATCGACGTGGCGGGCGCGGGGCCGAGGAGGCGCGGCGCGCCGAGGCGGCGAGACGCAGCGGCGGTCCGCCAGCGGCGCCGACGGGTTCGGCGGCGGGTTCGACCGGCGGCGGGGCTACACGGTGGACGGAGGCAGTGACTACACACCGGCGGCGAGCTCTCGACGGACGGCGGCGGCGAGACCGAAGGCGACGGCGCACGCAACAGAACGGTGGAGGTCGGGCGGCTCGTGGACCAGCGGCGCACTTTGACGGCGAGGGCGAGGCGCACGACGGCGTGGCCTTGGAAGGCGAGGCGCGGCTCAAGGGATGCGGGAACCGAGGGGACGAGCGCAGCTTTTATACCCAGCGGAGGAGGAGTCCGGCCCGGATGCGGCGGAGGTGTCCTGGGCGGAGACGGCGAGGCGGCGGCGAGAGTCCCGCTCGGAGATGGGGACGAGTCCCGGGCGGAGACGACACCTGACAGGTGGGCCCCACCTGTCAGCGTCACGGGAGCGCGGGCGGCAGCGATGTGCGCGAGCGCGAGCGGCAGCGGGTGGATGGGTGACACGCGGCACGCATCCGGCGGGCAATGCGCGCGGAGCGGCGGATTAGCGACGCGTGCGCGCGCGGCGGCAGCGCCGGGCGAGGCGCGCGAGCTGGTCGGTGACGGCTAGGCCACCATTGGGTGAAATGCGCCCACCGGCCGGTTTGGTTTTTCTTTTTTTTCCAGAAATTTCCATAAATCATTTTGAGCTCTAGAAAATAGCAAATAAATCCAGACAAATTTCAATAAATTCCTTGAGACACAAGGAACTCAAATAAAATAATTTTGGCAAATGTTAATGTTTAACTTAATCATATTAAATCTTTTTAATTAGTGAAAATTCCAATTAAGCTTTAATTAATTCTAGAAAAATCCAAATGGTGAATTTTATTTTAAAAGCTTCAAAAAGGCTCTGAAAACCAGGATGTTACACGGGCCAGTCTGGGGATTTTTATATTTCAAAGCACATTTGGCCGAAAGCGTGACCTGTAACTCACGATTTTCAGCTTTTCTAGTAGTTCCTGGGTTACCGGAGCAGTCTAGGGATTTTCATTTTTCGGAGCACATTTGCCCGAAAGCGTGACCTATAGCTCTCGATTTTCAGCTTTTCTAGTCGTTCCATTGTTACCGGACCTGTCCAAGGATTTTTATTTATCGGAGCACATTTGGCCGAAAGCGTGACCTATAGCTCACCATTTTAGCTTTTCTAGTCATTCCGGGGTTTCTGAACCAATGAGGGGATTTTATTTTTCGGAGCACATTTGACCGAAAGCGTGACCTATAACTCACGATTTTCAACTTTTCTAGTCGTTTCTGGGCTACCGAGGCAGTCCGGGGATTTTTACTTTTCGGAGCATATTTTGCCGAAAGCGTAACCTATAGCTCACAATTTTCAGCTTTTCTAGTCATTCCAGGGTTGCCGGACCTGTCCATGGATTTTTATTATCGGAGCACATTTGACCGAAAGTGTGACCTATAACTCACGATATTCATCTTTTCTAGTCGTTCCATGGTTACTGGAGCAGTCCAGATATTTTTATTTTTCGGAGCTCTTTTGGCCGAAAGCGTGACCTATAGTTCACATTTTAGCTTTTCTCGGCGTTCCGCTGTTTCCGGACCAGTGCGAGGATTTTTATTTTTTGGAGCATATTTGGCCGAAAGCGCGACCTATAGCTCACGATTTTCAGTTTTTCTAGTCGTTCCAGGGGTACCGGAGCAGTACGGGGATTTTTAATTTTTGGAGCACATCTGCCGAATGCGTACCTGTAGCTCACGATTTTCAGCTTTTCTAGTCGTTCCAGGGTTACCGGTCCTGTCCTAGGATTTTTATTTATCGGAGTACATTTGGCCGAAAGCGTGACCTATAACATACCATTTTAGCTTTTCTAGTCGTTCCGGGGTTTCCAGACCAATGCGGGGATTTTTATTTTTCGGAGCACATTTGGCCGAAAGCGTGACCTAACTCACGATTTTTAACTTTTCTGGTCGTTCCGGGGTTACCAGAGCATTCCAGGGATTTTTATTTTTTGGAGCACATCTGCCCAAAAGCGTGATCTATAGCTCACGATTTTCAGCTTTCCTAGTCGTTCCTGGGTTACCGGACCTGTCCAAGGATTTTTATTTATCGGAGGACATTTGGCCGAAAGAGTGACCTATAGCTCACCATTTTAGCTTTTCTAGTCGTTTCGGGGTTTCCTTACCAATGCGGGAATTTTTATTTTTCGGAGCTCATTTGCCCGATAGCGTGACCTATAGCTCACGATTTTCAGCTTTTCTAGTCGTTCCAGTGTTACCGGCTAGTCCGGGGATTTTTATTTTTCGTAGCACCTTTGGCCGAAAGAGTGACCTATAGCTCACGATTTTCAACTTTTCTTATCGTTCGAGGGTTACCGGAGCATTCTATGGATTTTTCTTTCTCGGAGCAAATTTGGCCAAAAGCGTGACCTATAGATCGCGATTTCAGCTTTTGTAGTCGTTCCGGGGTTACCGGAGCAGTCCTAGGATTTTTATTTTTCGGAGCACATATGCCCAAAAGCGTGACCTATAGCTAACGATTTTCAACTTTTCTAATCGTTCCGATGTTACCGGAGGATCCCGGGGATTTTTGTCGCATCACATTTGGCCCAAAGGGTGACCTATAGATCAAGATTTTTCGCTTTTCTACTCATTCCGGTTTTGCTGGAGGACTCCGGGGATTTTTTTCGCATCACATTTGGCAGAAAGCGTGACCTATAACTCACGATTTTTAGCTTTTCGGGTCATTCAACTATTCACGGAGCGATCGAGGCAATTTTGTTCCTGGGCGATTTAGGCGAAAGCGTGACCTATAGCTCAAGATTTTCAGCTTTTCTAGTCGTTTCTGGGTTACCGAGGCAGTCCGGGGATTTTTATTTTTCGAAACACATTTTGCCGAAAGCGTGACCTATAGCTCATGATTTTCAGCTTTTCTAGTCGTTCCGGGGTAATTGGACCTTGTAGGGATTTTCATTTTTTGAAGCACATTTGGCCGAAAGCGTGACCTATAGCTCACATTTTAGCTTTTCTCGTCGTTCCGTGGTTTCTGGACTAGTGCGGGGATTTTTATTTTTCGGAGCACATTAGGCCAAAAGCGTGACCTATAGCTCACGATTTTCAGCTTTTCTTGTCGTTCCAGGGTTACCGAGCTAGTCTGGCGATTTTTAATTTTTGGAGCACATTTGCCGGAAGCGTACCTATAGCTCACGATTTTGATTTTCAGTCTTTCGATGATAGCAGAGCAGTCCGGGTATTTTTAATTTACGAAGCACATTTGCCCGAAAGAGTGAGCTAAAGCTCACCATTTTAGCTTTTCTAGTCGTTTAGGGTTTAGGGTTTAGGGTTTAGGGTTAGGGTTTAGGGTTTAGGGTTTAGGGTTTAGGGTTTAGGGTTTAGGGGTTTAGGGTTTAGGGTTTAGGGTTTAGGGTTTAGGGTTTAGGGTTTAGGGTTTAGGGTTTAGGGTTTAGGGTTTAGGGTTTAGGGTTTAGGGTTTAGGGTTTAGGGTTTAGGGTTTAGGGTTTAGGGTTTAGGGTTTAGGGTTTAGGGTTTAGGGTTTAGGGTTTAGGGTTTAGGGTTTAGGGTTTAGGTTTAAATTTAAAATTTAAATTTAAAATTTAAAATTTAAATTTAAAATTTAAATTTAAAATTAAAATTTAAATTTAAATTTAAAATTTAAATTTAAATTTAAATTTAAAATTTAAAATTTAAAATTTAAATTTAAAATTTAAAATTTAAATTTAAATTTAAAATTTAAAATTTAAAATTTTTAAAAATTTAAATTTAAAATTTAAAATTTAAAATTTAAAATTTAAAATTTTTAAAATTTAAAATTTAAATTTAAAATTTAAATTTAAAATTAGGGTTTAAATTTAAATTTAAAATTTTTAAAATTTAAATTTAAATTTAAAATTTAAAATTTAAATTTAAATTTAAATTTAAATTTAAAATTTAAATTTAAAATTTAAATTTAAAATTTAAATTTTAAAATTTAAAATTTAAATTTAAATTTAAATTTTTTAATTTAAATTTAAAATTTAAAATTTAAAATTTAAAATTTAGGGTTTAAAATTAAAATTTAAATTTAAATTTAAATTTAAATTTAAAATTTAAAATTTAGGGTTTATTTAAAATTTAAATTTAAAATTTAAATTTTAAGGGTTTTTTAGGGTTTAAATTTAAAGGGTTTAAATTTAAATTTAGGGTTTAAATTTAAAATTTAAATTTTAAATTAGGGTTTAAAATTTAAATTTAAAATTTAGGGTTTAAATTTAAATTTTAAATTTAAATTTAAATTTAAAATTTAAAATTTAAAATTTAAAATTTAAAATTTAAAATTAAATTTAAATTTAAATTTAAAATTTAAAATTTAAATTTAAAATTTAAATTTAAATTTAAAATTTAAAATTTAAATTTTAAAATTTAAAATTTAAAATTTAAAGGGTTTAAAATTTAAAAATTTAGGGTTTAAATTTTAAATTTAAATTTAAAATTTAAATTTAAATTTAGGGTTTAAATTTAAATTTTAGGGTTTAAATTTAGGGTTTAGGGTTTAGGGTTTAAAATTTAGGGTTTAGGGTTTAGGGTTTAAAATTTAAATTTAAAGGGTTTAAAATTTAAAGGTTTTTAGGGTTTAAATTTAGGGTTTAGGGTTTAAAATTTAGGGTTTAAAATTTAAATTTAAAATTTAGGGTTTAGGGTTTAGGGTTTAAATTTAGGGTTTTTTAAATTTAAATTTAAATTTAGGGTTTAAATTTAAATTTAAAATTTAGGGTTTTAAATTTAAATTTAAAAATTTAAATTTAAATTTAAATTTTTAAATTTAAATTTAAATTTAAAATTTAAATTTAAATTTAAATTTTTTTAAAATTTAAAATTTAAATTTAAATTTAAAATTTAAAATTTAAATTTAAATTTAAATTTTTAAATTTAAATTTAAATTTAAATTTAAATTTAAATTTTAGGGTTTAAATTTAAATTTAAATTTAAATTTTAAATTTAAATTTAAATTTAAAATTTAAATTTAAAATTTAAATTTAAAATTTAAAATTTAGGGTTTAAATTTAAATTTAAATTTAAATTTAAATTAAAATTTAAAATTTAAAATTTAAATTTAAATTTAAAAAATTAAAATTTAAATTTAAAATTTAAAATTTAAATTTAAATTTAAATTTAAAATTTAAATTTAAAATTTAAAATTTAAATTTAAATTTAAAATTTTAAAATTTAAAATTTAAATTTAAATTTAAAATTTAAATTTTAAATTTAAATTTAAATTTAAATTTAAAATTTAAATTTAAATTTAAAATTTAAAAATTTAAAATTTAAAATTTAAAATTTAAATTTAAAATTTAAATTTAAAATTTAAATTTAAAATTTAAAATTTAAATTTAAAAATTTAAAATTTAAAATTTAAAATTTAAAATTAAATTTAAAAATTTAAATTTAAATTTAAAATTTAAAATTTAAAATTTAAATTTTTAAATTTAAAATTTAAATTTAAATTTAAATTTAAAATTTAAATTTAAAATTTAAAATTTAAATTTAAATTTAAATTTAAATTTAAAATTTAAAATTTAAAATTTAAATTTAAAATTTAAAATTTAAATTTAAAAAATTTAAATTTAAAATTTAAAATTAAAATTTAAATTTAAAATTTAAAATTTAAAATTTAAATTTAAATTTAAAATTTAAATTTAAAATTTAAAATTTAAATTTAAAATTTAAATTTTTTAAAATTTAAAATTTAAATTTAAAATTTAAATTTAAATTTAAATTTAAAATTTAAAATTTAAAATTTAAATTTAAATTTAAAATTTAAATTTAAAATTTAAATTTAAAATTTAAAATTTAAAATTTAAAATTTAAATTTAAAATTTAAATTTAAAATTTAAATTTAAATTTAAAATTTAAAATTTAGGGTTTAATTTAAAATTTAAATTTAAAATTTAAATTTAAAATTAAATTTAAATTTAAAATTTAAATTTAAAATTTAAAATTTAAATTTTAAATTTAAATTTAAAATTTAAAATTTAAATTTAAAATTTAAATTTAAAATTAAATTTAAAATTTAAAATTTAAAATTAAAATTTAAAATTTAAATTTAAAATTTAAAATTTAAATTTTTAAATTTAAAATTTAAAATTTAAAATTTAAAATTTAAATTTAAAATTTAAATTTAAATTTAAAATTTAAAATTTAAAATTTAAATTTAAAATTTAAAATTAAAATTTAAATTTAAAATTTAAATTTTAAAATTTAAAATTTAAATTTAAATTTAAAATTTAAAAAATTTTAAATTTTAATTTAAAATTTAAATTTAAAAATTTAAATTTAAAATTTAAATTTAAATTTAAAATTTAAAATTTAAAATTTAAAATTTAAATTAAAATTTAAAATTTAAAATTTAAATTTAAATTTTTTAAATTTAAATTTAAAATTAAATTTAAAATTTAAATTTAAAATTTAAAATTTAAATTTTAATTTAAAATTTAAATTTAAATTTAAATTTAAATTTAAATTTAAAATTTAAATTTAAATTTTAAATTTAAAATTTAAATTTAAATTTAAAATTTAAAATTTAAAATTTTTAATTTAAATTTAAAATTAAATTTAATTTAAATTTAAAATTTAAAATTTAAATTTAAATTTAAATTTAAAATTTAAATTTAAATTTAAAATTTAAAATTTAAATTTAAATTTAAATTTAAATTTAAATTTTAAATTTAAATTTAAAATTTAAATTTAAATTTAAATTAAAATTTAAATTTAAAATTAAAATTTAAATTTAAAATTTAAATTTAAAATTTAAATTTAAATTTAAAATTTAAATTTAAATTTAAATTTAAATTTAAAATTTAAATTTAAAATTTAAATTTAAAATTTAAATTTAAATTTAAAATTAAAATTTAAATTTAAAATTTAAAATTTAAAATTTAAAATTTAAATTTAAATTTAAAATTTAAAATTTAAATTTAAATTTAAAATTTAAAATTTAAAATTTAAAATTTAAATTTAAAATTTAAAATTTAAAATTTAAATTTAAAATTTAAAATTTAAATTTAAAATTTAAAATTTAAAATTTTTAAAATTTAAAATTTAAAATTTAAATTTAAAATTTAAAATTTAAAATTTAAATTTAAAATTTAAAATTTAAAATTTAAAATTTAAATTTAAAATTTAAAATTTAAATTTAAAATTTAAAAAATTTAAAATTTAAATTTAAATTTAAAAAATTAAAATTTAAATTTAAATTTAAAATTTAAAATTTAAATTTAAATTTTAAATTTAAAATTTAAAATTTAAATTTAAAATTTAAAATTTAAATTTAAAATTTAAAATTTAAATTTAAATTTAAAATTTAAATTTAAATTTAAATTTTAAAATTTAAAATTTAAAATTTAAAATTTAAATTTAAAATTTAAAAAATTTAAATTTAAAATTTAAATTTAAAATTTTAAATTTTAAAAATTTAAATTTAAAATTTAAATTTAAATTTAAATTTTAAATTTAAATTTAAATTTAAAATTTAAATTTAAATTTAAAATTTAAAATTTAAAATTTAAATTTAAATTTAAATTTAAAATTTAAAATTTAAATTTAAAATTTAAATTTTAAAATTTAAAATTTAAAATTTAAAATTTAAAATTTAAAAAATTTAAATTTAAATTTAAATTTTAAATTTAAATTTTAAATTTAAATTTAAAAAATTTAAAATTTAAATTTAAATTTAAAATTTAAAATTTAAAGTTTAAATTTAAATTTAAATTTAAAATTTAAAATTTAAAATTTAAAATTTAAATTTAAAATTTAAATTTAAATTTAAATTTAAATTTTAAATTTAAATTTAAAATTTAAATTTAAAATTTAAATTTAAATTTAAATTTAAAATTTAAAATTTAAAATTTAAAATTTAAATTTAAAATTTAAAAATTAAAATTTAAATTTAAAATTTAAATTTAAAATTTAAATTTAAAATTTAAAATTTAAAATTTAAATTTAAATTTAAATTTAAAATTTAAATTTAAAATTTAAATTTAAATTTAAAATTTAAATTTAAAATTTAAATTTAAATTTAAATTTAAATTTAAAATTTAAATTTAAATTTAAAATTTAAATTTAAATTTAAATTTAAATTTAAATTTAAATTTAAATTTAAATTTAAAATTTAAATTTAAATTTAAAATTTAAAATTTAAATTTAAATTTAAATTTAAATTTAAATTTAAAATTTAAAAATTTAAATTTAAATTTAAATTTAAAATTTAAATTTAAATTTAAATTTAAAATTTAAAAATTTAAATTTAAAATTTAAATTTAAAATTTAAAATTTAAATTTAAAATTTAAATTTAAATTTAAAATTTAAAATTTAAATTTAAAATTTAAATTTAAATTTAAAATTTAAAATTTAAAATTTAAATTTAAATTTAAAATTTAAATTTAAATTTAAAATTTAAATTTAAAATTTAAAATTTAAATTTAAAATTTAAATTTAAATTTAAAATTTAAATTTAAAATTTAAATTTAAAATTTAAATTTAAAATTTAAATTTAAAATTTAAAATTTAAATTTAAATTTAAATTTAAAATTTAAAATTTAAATTTTAAATTTAAATTTAAAATTTAAATTTAAATTTAAATTTAAATTTAAATTTAAATTTAAATTTTAAATTTAAAATTTAAATTTAAATTTAAAATTTAAATTTAAAATTTAAATTTAAAATTAAAATTTAAATTTAAAATTTAAATTTAAATTTAAATTTAAAAATTTAAAATTTAAATTTAAATTTAAAATTTAAAATTTAAATTTAAATTTAAAATTTAAAATTTAAAATTTAAATTTAAATTTAAATTTAAAATTTAAATTTAAAATTTAAATTTAAAATTTAAAATTTAAATTTAAAATTTAAATTTAAAATTTAAATTTAAAATTTAAATTTAAAATTTAAATTTAAAATTTAAATTTAAATTTAAATTTAAATTTAAAATTTAAATTTAAATTTAAAATTTAAAATTTAAAATTTAAATTTAAATTTTAAATTTAAATTTAAAATTTAAATTTAAAATTTAAAATTTAAATTTAAAATTTAAAATTTAAAATTTAAATTTAAAATTTAAAATTTAAATTTAAAATTTAAATTTAAAATTTAAATTTAAAATTTAAATTTAAAATTTAAATTTAAATTTAATTTAAAATTTAAAATTTAAAATTTAGGGTTTAGGGTTTAGGGTTTAAATTTAGGGTTTAGGGTTTAAAATTTAGGGTTTAGGGTTTAGGGTTTAGGGTTTAGGGTTTAGGGTTTAGGGTTTAGGGGGTTTAAGGTTTAGGGTTTAGGGTTTAGGGTTTAGGGTTTAGGGTTTTAGGGTTTAAGGGTTTAGGGTTTAGGGTTTAGGGTTTAGGGTTTAGGGTTTAGGGTTTAGGGTTTAAATTTTAGGGTAAAATTTAAATTTTAAAATTTAAATTTAGGGTTTAAATTTTTAGGGTTTAAATTTTTAAATTTTAAAATTTAAAATTTTAAATTTTAAAATTTAGGGTTTAAATTTAAATTTAAAATTTAAAATTTAAATTTAAAATTTAAATTTAAATTTAAATTTAAATTTAAAATTTAAATTTAAAATTAAATTTAAAATTTAAATTTAGGGTTTAAAGGGTTTAGGGTTTAGGGTTTAGGGTTTAGGGTTTAGGGTTTAGGGTTTAGGGTTTAGGGTTTAAAGGGTTTAGGGTTTAGGGTTTAGGGTTTAGGGTTTAGGGTTTAGGGTTTAAAAGGTTTAGGGTTTAGGGTTTAGGGTTTAGGGTTTAGGGTTTAGGGTTTTTAGGGTTTAGGGTTTAGGGTTTTTTAAAATTTAGGGTTTAGGGTTTAAATTTAAATTTTTTAAATTTAGGGTTTAGGGTTTAAATTTAGGGTTTAGGGTTTAGGGTTTAGGGTTTTAGGGTTTAAATTTAAATTTAGGGTTTAGGGTTTAGGGTTTAAGGTTTAAATTTAAATTTAGGGTTTAGGGTTTAGGGTTTAGGGTTTAGGGTTTAGGGGTTTAGGTTTAGGGTTTAGGGTTTAGGGTTTAGGGTTTAAATTTAAATTTAGGGTTTAGGGTTTAGGATTTAGGGTTTAAAATTTAAGGAAATTTAAATTTTAAATTTTAAATTTTTTAAAAATTTAAATTTTTTAAATTTAAAATTTAAAATTTAAATTTAAAATTTAAATTTAAAATTTAAATTTAAATTTAAAATTTAAAATTTAAAAAATTTAAAATTTAAAATTTAAAATTTAAAATTTAAATTTAAAATTTAAAATTTAAATTTAAAAATTTAAATTTAAAATTTAAAATTTAAATTTAAATTTAAATTTAAAATTTAAAATTTAAAATTTAAATTTAAAATTT
This sequence comes from Dendrocalamus sinicus, assembly GCA_036346575.1. Taxonomy (NCBI): domain Eukaryota; kingdom Viridiplantae; phylum Streptophyta; class Magnoliopsida; order Poales; family Poaceae; genus Dendrocalamus; species Dendrocalamus sinicus. Next base: position 40,019,406 of record CM070643.1, on the reverse strand, counting down.
AAATTTAAATTTAAATTTAAAATTTAAAATTTAAAATTTAAAATTTAAATTTAAAATTTAAATTTAAAATTTAAATTTAAATTTAAAAAAATTTAAATTTAAATTTAAAATTTAAAATTTAAAATTTAAAATTTAAAATTTAAAATTTAAAATTTAAAATTTAA